>JAKSZT010054399.1:4943704-5203168 GCA_026826555.1 Tolypeutes matacus | reverse complement strand
ATAGATAGATAGATAGATAGATAGATAGATAGATAGATAGATAGATATGTAAAGTGGAGTTGGTGAGGCAGGTCTGGGTTTGAATCTCACCCTTGCTACTCACTAGCTAGTTGACTTTCGATCTCTGCTACTCTGGCTCTTTCTTCCTCTGACTGTCCATGCTTTGACCACAATGGCCTTCTTTCAGGGGCTCCAGGTCTCTTCATGGCCCCATATGTAATATTTCTCTGGTTGGAATGCTATTTATTCAAAGGTCACCTCCTTGAGAAGGAGACCAAGTTCAAGTCTCTCTCATTCTCTCAGAGCTCCCTATACCTCTGCTCTAGAGCACTCACCGTGAACGTGGGGAAGTACTCATTTGCAGATTTATTCCTATCTTTGCTGTGAGGATAGGAGCTCCAAGAACGGTAATAGGCCCTGTATCCATCTTGCTATCTATACTAAACCCAATGTCTACTAATGCCTGTCTTACAGTAGACTCTCAATAAATACCAGCTGAATGCAGGCACACATACACACAGGTATACATACATACATACATACATAAGATGAGCATGGAAAAGGATTTCTGTTTCTGTGGGTTTTATAAGCTGAGCTCCTTGAAGGCAGACCATATTTCATTTACCTTTGTATTCCTGGAGCCTAACACAGTACCTGGCAACTATGAGAAACTTAACAGAGTTGCTACATGAATGAGCAAATTGATGATAATGTTTCAAATCCAGTTCACCAAAATGTAATATTCTGATTTGAAAATTTATGTCATAACTAGGAGATGCTTTTGTTTTAATATAACCTTATCTATATGATTATAGTCCTTTTCATTTCTCTCAATTAAGAAAGTAATTATTTAACTGTGATGGAAATTCCTCCTCTTCATATGTTGACAATGTTGTGTCACTACAAATTAAAAAACTGAATTCTGTAGCGTAGTGATTCTCAAAGGTGTTGGTCTCAGGACCCTTTTACAGTTTTAAAAATTGAGAATGCCAAGGAGATTGTGTTTATGAGGGTTATATTTACCATATTAGAAATTAAAATGGAAAATTTAAAGATTTATTATTCATTCATTTAAAATAATGATAAACTCATGGTGTCTTAGTTTGCGAAGGCTACTCTAACAAAATACCACAGAGTAGTTGGCTTAAAAGACAGGCATTTATTGTCTGGAGGCCAAAAGTTTAAAATTAAGGTATGGGCAGGGTCGTACTTTCTCTGAAGTCTGGCAGTGACTTACTGGCAATCCAAAACTCAGTCTCTGCCTCCAGCTCTAGCCGTCTCTCTCCTTGTCTGCACCCTCCTACTATGTCCAGACTTCCTCTGCTTGTAAGGACTCTAGTCATATTGTATTAAGGCCCACCCTGATTTAGTTTGGCCTCACCTTAACTAAAAGGATCTTGGAAGATCCTATCTGCAGATTAATTCACATTTATGTGACTGGGGGTTCGGATTGGAACATGTCTTTGTGGGGAAGAATGATTCAATCCATAAGTCTGCCTGCTAAGCAACCCCCAAACATGTTCTTCCCACATGCAAAACTGCCCCATTCCAAAAGCCTTAAGCCATTTCAATAACAACTCATTAAATCAGTCATGGGTGTAATCACCCTGGGGCAAAATTCCTCTTCGGCTGTGGACCTATGAAACCTAGAAAACAAGTTATCTGCTTCTAAAATGCAATGGTGGGACAGGCATAGGAAAGACATCCCCATTTCAGAAGGAAGAAGTTGTAAGGAAAAAAGGGGGTCATGCAGCCAAGCAAGCTCAAAACCCAGGAGGGAAAATTCCATTAGATTTCAAGGCCTCCCAGGGTAATCTGTGGCTTGATGCTTTGTCCTCTGGGCCTGCAGGAGCAGTAACCCCACCCTTTCTGAGAACCAGGGTGAACCCACTTTCTACAAACACCACGGTGTTTGCACCTTTTGGCCCAAGAAGGTCCCTTCAGCACAGACTTTTGTGTCTATGGTTTTGCCCTTGGGATCATTCTTTCTTCATTTTGTCCTGTCCCTGTCCCTTCTGTCTTGGTGGAAGTGCTTCTGCTTATACAAAATTCTCAAAAACCGTGGTCTTCCATTCAATTTAAGGGAGTCCAAGCCACCAGACAAAATGATCTTCCGTGTATTTTTTTCCTGAAAAATTGTATTTCCATTCCTGACTTCCTCTGAGATGTTTGATGGGATCCACAAGTCATACCGATAATCTCTTTAGCAAACAGTCATTCATTCACTCCCTTGCATGGAACCTCATTCTTTGGGAAATTACCTCCCAGAAAATCAGGGTTGTTTTTAGCCCTAGGCTCAGAGCATGCCATTTGGACAGGCTGAGAATTTTCCACTTCATCAATTGCTCATTCCATTGTACTTGGCAGTTCATGCTCCAATTTATCTTTTTCTTATCTCATTTTACTATAAGCAACAAGGAGAAACCAGGTTGCACCTACCACCCTTTGTTTGGAAATCTCCTCAGCTAAATATCCAAGCTCACTGCTTTCAAGTTCTGCCATTCATCCAACATCAGAACACAATTTCCCCATTTCTCTCCAACTTTTTTTTTTTAACTTTATTTTGTACATTTAATAATTGAAAACATAAGCAATTAAACACTAAAAAGTAAACACAGATGAATAAATATATACATTTCTCAATTAAATGTAATGGATACATGTAAATTTTTTTGTTGTTTTGTTTTTTGTTTGTTTTTTTGTTTTTTTGTGTGTGTGTGAATCAAACAATATATTACACAATATATTTGGTTCATAGTAATGCATTCATAGAGTATTTGTCCTTTTGTGTCTGGCTTGCTTCACTCAACATAATGTCCTCCAGGTTCATCCATGTTGTCATATGCTTTATGACTTCATTTCTTCTTACAGCTGCATAATATTCCATCGTGTGAATAGACCAGTTTGTTTATCCATTCATCTGTTGATGGACACCTCGGTTGTTTCCAACTTTTGGCAATGGTGAATAATGTGGCTATGAACATCGGTGTGCAGATGTCTGTTCGTGTCACTGCTCTCAGTTCTTCTGGGTATATATCCAGTAGTGGTATTGCAGGGTCACATGGCAAGTCTATATTCACCTTCTTTAGGAACTGCCAAACAGTCCTCCATAGTGGTTGTACCATCCTGCATTCCCACCAACAGTGAAAAAGTGTTCCTATCTCTCTACATCCTCTCCAACACTTATAGTTCTCTGTCTTTTTAATAGTGGCCATTCTGATAGGTGTGAAATGATATCTCATTGTAGTTTTGATTTGCATTTCCCTAATCATGAGTGATGTTGAGCATTTCTTCATGTGTTTTTTGCCATTTGTATTTCTTCTTCAGAGAAATGTCTATTCAAGTCTTTTGCCCATTTTTTAATTGAGTCGTTTGTCTTTTTATTGTTGAGTTGTAACATCTCTTTATATATCCTGGATATTAAACCCTTATCAGATATGTGATTTCCAAATATTTTTTCCCATTGAGTTGGCTGCCTTTTCACCCTTCTGACAAATTCCTGTGAGGTGCGAAAGTGTTTAATTTGAGGAGGTCCCATATATCTAATTTTTCTTTTGTTGCACGTGCTTTGAGTGTGAGGTCCAAGAATTCACCACCTACTACAAGGTCTTGAAGATGTTTCCTTATATTTTCTTCGGGTAGTTTTATGGTCCTGGCTTTTATATTTAGATCTTTGATCCATTTTGAGTTGATTCTTGTATAGGGGGTAAGATAGGGGTCCTCTTTCATTCTTTTGGTTATAGATATCCAGTTCTCCCAATACCATTTGCTGAAGAGACTGTTTTTCCCATCAGCGTGGGCTTGGTAGGTTTGTCAAAAGCCATTTGACTGTATAGGTGAGGGTTTATTTCTGGATTCTCAATTCTATTCCACTGATCGATATGTCTATCTTTATGCCAGTACCATGCTGTTTTGACCACTGTAGCTTTGTAATATGTTTCAAGGTCAAGCAGTGAAATTCCTCCCACATTGCTCTTCTTTTTTAGAATACTTTTGGCTATTCAGGTGCACTTACCCTTCCAGATGAATTTGGTAATTGCCTTCTCTAATTCTGTAAAATTAGCTGTTGGGATTTTGATTGGTATTACATTGAATCTATAAATCAGTTTGGGCAAGATTGACATCTTCATGATATTTATTCTTCCAATCCATGAACACGGAATGTCTTTCCATTTGTTTAGGTCTTTTTAAATTCTTTTAGCATTGTTTTGTAGTTTTCTGCATATAGGTCCTCTACTTCTTTGGTTAAATTAACTCCTAGGTATTTGAGTCTTTTTGTTGCTATTGAAAACAGAATTTTCCTCCTGATTTCCTCCTCAAATTGTTCAGTACTAGTGTACAAAAACATGATTGATTTTTGCGTGTTGATCTTATATCCTGTCACTTTGCTGAACTCATTTATTAGTTCAAGTAGCTTTGTTGTGGATACTTCAGGATTTTCTAAATACAGGATCATGTCATCTGCAAGCAGTGAGAGTTTTACTTCCTCTTTTCCTATTTGGACGCCTTTAATTTTTTTGTCTTGTCTAATTGCCCTAGCTAGAACTTCTAGTACAATGTTGGATAACAATGGTGACAGTGGGCATCCTTGTCTTGTTCCTGATCTTAGGGGGAAAGGTTTCAACCTTTCCCCATTGAGTATGATGTTGGCTGTGGGTTTTTCATATATGCCTTTTATCATATTGAGGAATTTTCCTTTTATTCCTATCTTTTGAAGTATTTTTATCAAAAAAAGGATGTTGGATTTTGACGAATGCCTTTTCTGCATCTATTGAGATGATCATGTAGTTTTTTTCCTTCAACTTGTTAATGTGGTGTATTACATTGATTGATTTTCTTATGTTGAACCAGCCTTGCATACCAGGAATAAATCCCACTTGGTCGTGATGTATAAGTCTTTTGATATGCTGTTGGATTCGATTTGCAAATATTTTGTTGAGAATTTTTGCATCTATGTTCATGAGAGAGATTGGTCTGTAATTTTCTTTTCTTGTGGAATCTTTATCTGGCTTTGGTATTACGGTGATGTTGGCTTCATAAAATGTGTTGGGTAATTTTCCTTCCTCTTCAATTTTTTGGAAGAGTTTAAACAGGATTGGTGTTAGTTCTTTTACAAATGCTTGGTAGAACTCACCTGTGAAGCCATCTGGTCCTGGACTTTTCTTTCTGGGAGATTTTTGATGATGGATTCAATCTCCTTAATTGTGATTGGTTTGTTAAGTTCTTGTATTTCTTGTTGTGTCAGTGTAGGTTGGTTATGAGTTTCTAGAAATTTGTCCATCTCATCCAGGTTGTCTAGTTTGTTGGCATATAGTTTCTCATAATATCCTCTTATGATTCTTTTTATTTCTGTGAGGTCATTTGTAATTTCCCCCCTTTCATTTCTGATTGTATTTATTTGCATCTTCTCTCTTTTTTTCTTTGTTAGTCTAGCGAGGGGTTTGTCAATTTTATTGATCTTCTCAAAGAACCAGCTTTTGGTTTTGTTGATTATCTCTATTGCTTTTTTGTTCTCATTTTCATTTATTTCAGCTCTAATCTTTATTATTTCTTTCCTTCTTTTTGCTTTGGGATTGATTTGCTGTTCTTTTTCTAGTTTCTCAAGTTGTTCAGTTAAATCTTTGAGTTTAGCTCTTTCTTGTTTCTTTTTTTTTTTAAGATTTTATTTATTTATTTATTCATTTATCCCCCCTTGCTGCTTGTGCTCACTGGGTCAGCTAACCACGCCGTGCGGGCGGGCTTGCCTTCACCAGGAGGCCCCGGGAACTGAACCCAGGGCCTCCCATATGGTAAACGGGAGCCCTACTGATTGAGCCACAGCCGCTTCCCTTTCTTGTTTCTTAATATAGGCATTTAGGGCTATAAATTTCCCTCTCAAGACTGCCTTTGCTTTATCCCATAAGTTTTGATATGTTGTGTTCTCATTTTCATTTGTCTCAATATATTTAGTGATTTCACTTGCAATTTCTTCTTTGACCCACTGAATATTTAGGAGTGTGTTGTTCAGTCTCCACATATTTGCAAATTTCCTTTTTTCCTGTCTGTTATTGATTTCTAGTTTCATTCCATTATGATCTGAGAAGGTGCTTTGTATAATTTCAATCTTTTTATATTTATTGAGAGCTGTACTGTGACCTAACATGTGGTCTATCCTGGAGAAAGATCCATGGGCACTTGAGAAGAATGTATAACCCGCTGAGTTTGGATGCAGTGTTCTGTATATGTCTGTTAGGTCTAACTTGTTTATCATATTGTTCAGGTTCTCTGTTTCCTTGTTTATCTTCTGTCTAGTTGTTCTATCTAATGATGTGAGAGGGGTGTTGAAATCTCCAATGATTATTGTAGAAAGGTCTATTTCTCCCTTCAGTTTTGCCAGAGTTTGTCTCATATATTTTGGGGCACCCTAGTTAGGTGCGTAGATATTTATGACTGTTATATCTTCCTGGAGGATCGTCCCTTTTATTAATATATAATGGCCTTCTGCATCTCTTATCACTTTTTTTGCATTTGAAGTCTGTTTTGTCTGATATTAATATAGCTACCCCTGCTCTTTTTTGTTTACTATTCGAATGGAGTATCTTTTTCCAACGTTTTACTTTCAGCTGGCTTGTATCCTTATGTCTGAGGTGCGTTTCTTGTAAGCAGCATATGGATGGCTCATGTTTTTTTATCCATTCTGTCATCCTGTATCTTTTGATTGGGGAATTTGATCCATTCACATTCAATGATATTACTAAAAATGCACTATTTATTTCCTCCATTTTATTCTTTGGTTTTCATATGTCATCTTATTTTTGTCTCTCTTTACTCTTTTGGTTATCCTTTCTGCTTTTCTTTCTTCTATACTCTCCTCCAAGCCTCTCTCTACTATCTTTTTCTTTCAGGTTCTAAGGCTTCCTTTAATATTTCCTGCAAAGGTGGATTCTTTTTTGCAAACTCTCTTAGTTTCTGTTTGTTTGTGAATACTTTATATTCACCTTCATATTTGAAGGACAGTTTTGCTGGATAAAGAATTCTTGGCTGGCAGTTTTTCTCTTTCATTTTCCTAATTGTATCATACCACTGTCTTCTCGCCTCCATGGTTTCTGAAGAGAAATCTGCACTAAGTCTTACTGGACGTCCTTTGTACGTGATCGTTTGCTTCTCTCTTGCTGCTCTGAGCATTTTCTCTTTATCTTTTACATTTGACATTCTGAATAATATGTGTCTTGGTGTAGGTCTATTTGGATTTATTCTTATTGGGGTACAGTGTGCTTCTTGGACATGTAAGTTCATTTCTTTCATGAGAGTTGGGAAATTTTCAGCTATTATTTCCTCAAATACTCTTTCTGCTCCTTTTCCTTTCTCTTCTCCTTCTGGAACTCCCATGACACGTATGTTCTTGCGTTTTGTGTTCTCATTCAACTCTCTGAGACCCTGCTCAATTTTTTCCATTCTTTTCTCTCTCTGTTCTTTTCTCTCTTCAATTTTAACTGCTCTGTCTTCAGTATCATTTATTCTTTCTTCTATCATTTCGAGTCTGCTGTTGTATGCTTCAAATGTATTTTTGACTTCACCTATTTTGTCTTTCATTCCCATGAACTCCGTTACTTTTCTGTTCAGGATTTCAAATTCTTCTTTACGTTCGCTCAATGACTTCTTGATGTCATTGATCTCTTTAACTATATTCTCTTTCATCTCATTAATTTGATTTTGGAAATGTGTGCTCATCTCACTGATTAGTTCTCTCAAATTCTGCATCTCTTCTGGGACTTTGCTGTATTCCTTTTCTTGTGCCATGTCTTCTATTTTTTAGTATGGCTCGTAATTTTTTGCTGGTGCTTAGGCATCTGGTTAGTTTGTATTTTACTTAGGTGCTCTATCTCTTTCTCTTTTATGGAGTTTTAGTGGCAGGAGGCTCTGAGTTACCAACACTTTTTTATTTTTGGCTCAACCTTGATTGTTAGGATTGTTCTGCTGGTTGCTCAAAACTGGGCACTGGACCCAGTAATTGGTTGTAGAGTCATTTCCTAGGGCCTTGGGCAGGGAGGCTATAGAGGCCAGGAAAAGCCTCTCTTACTTATTAATTTTCTTATGTGAACTTCCTTGGTCTTCCAGGAGATGGCGCTTGTTGGCAGCTCTCAATTCATGCCTGGTCGGAGCGTATTTGTTGTGACACAGACCAGATCAATGTGATAGCGCTTCCTGTCTGGGGGCTAAGAGCCCTGTGATTCAAACTTTCTGAGACAGTTCTCCAGCCTTCTCTTGTGGCACCTCCCTTTTCCCAGCTAGGAAATATTTCCACTCCCTTCTGAATCCTCAACAATCAGTCCCTGTTAGTAGAGGAGGAGATTGGGAGGTATGTATATCTTTAGCCCCTTGCAGGCTCCAAGGCAAACAATGGCGCAGCCCCACCCAGCCTGGAAGGGCTCTCGGGACAGGGCAGACCAAACCTGGGAGTCCAAAGCAGGGTCAGCCCCAGGCTCTCTCTCCCCTCTCCTGTGGTGTCCTCAACAATTAGTCCAGGCTAGAAGAGAGGGAGGTTGTGAGGGTTGGATTTCTCCAGTCCTTTCTGGGCCCTGTAGAAGGGTCCGTGGGGCTCTGCAGCCCAAATTTCAGGTCAGAACCTGAGTCAGCCTAAGGCTGTGTCCCTCTCTCTCTCCTTTCCGGAAGTGGCAGATTCCTGTAGCCCCCTTTGTCTGTGGTCGCAGGCCCAGGGGCCCGAGAATTCTGAAGAGTGTGGGGGAGGGTGCCGGCAGCAGCAGAAGCTGCTACTTGCAACTCACGGTTCTGTTGTCGCGATTTCCCTCTTCTGTTCCTCTTTCCTCTGGGTGGTGTGCAGCCTTCACCTGCTGTCCTAAACCCTAGAAGCTCCAACTTTTTAACAAGAATCACCTTTCCTCCAGTCTCCCATAACACCTTCATCATTTCCTTCTAAGGCCTCACTGGAATCATCCATATTTCTAACAGTTTCTTCAAGGCAAACTAGGCTTCTACTACCAAGATTCATCCAGCTACCCATTAGTCAATTCCAAAGCCACTTCTACACAGCGCCATTTGTTACAGCAGTACTCCTCTACCCAGTACCAAAAATTGTCTTAGTTTGCCAGGGCTGCTGAATCAAAATACCACCAACTAGCTGGCATAAAGTGACAGAAATTTATTGTCTCCCAGTTTGGGAGGCTAGAAGTCTGAAATCAAGATGTCATCAGAATCGTGCTTTCTGTGAAGTCTGGCAGTGCCTTGTCAGCAATTCATAACTCGATATCTGCCTCAAATGGCTCTCTCCCCCACCGTACAGCCTATGTCCAAACTTCCTCTGCTAAGGACTCCAGTCATATTGGATTAAGGCCAACCCTGATTCAGTGTGGCCTCACCTTAACTAATAGTCTTGGAAGATCATCTTTACAAATGAGTTCACATTTAAGTGACCGGGGTTTGGGATTTGAACATGTTTTTGTGGGAGACATGATTCAATCCACAACACATAGTAATATAAAGTATTTTTATGAAAATAATTATATTTTCCCAAACAAAAAAATCAGAAGCGTACATTATTTCACATTTGTGTAAATCGTTTTAATGTATGGTTTAATAGAAATCATCTGGATTCTCATCTCTGCTTCTGCATTCAATCTGTTGTGAAATATAATTTTGGTTTAAGATTCTGAAGAAAATGTAGCCACACACAAACTGGAGTTGGCAAAGGGAGCGGGTACAGTATAGCCTTTTCAGATTATTATGATAGTTTCCTCTGATACTACTTCAAAATTCAACAAGTAAAATTTTCAGAAGATTAATTGCAATGTAGAATCTGAAATCATATCAATAAACTTTCATACTCTACTACAATAAAATCCATTTTAAATTGATCTTTTACCCAAGCATGATTTTGTATCATAATGCATTGATCATCTGGAAAATATTGGCTCCTGATTTATATAGATCTCCCAAATATTGGCTCATTTCATTGTACAATATATAATCACATGTAAATCACATTTTTAAATATCACCAATCTCATTAGAAAAGCTTTTAAGTATTGAATGGGAAGCTCTTAGGTTTAGAGTAGCAGATACAAGTTTTCCAACATTCTAATTTTTGCTTGAAGGCTCAACTGTTATCTTTGGTAACAAGTATTCTCAGTCATTTTCCTTGAAGTAACAAGCTCTCTTTATTCAATTTCAAGAAAAATCTACCAAATATCCAAGTCTGAATAATGACAATTTGCTGTTAGTTGTTTTTCAAGGAAAAATGTCATTCCATGAAAAACAGGCTCTTTCAGCTTGCAACTCAAACAATTGTATATGTGTTTGAGGATACTTAGAAGTGCTTTATGCATATTTCCTATTTCATTACATAGAATATTGAAAAGACATGCAGTTAAGGACAGAGATTTACTAAAATTAATCATTTTTCCTGCTTCAATGAGGACATGAAACGACTTTTTTCCCCTTTTTTCTCTTTTGTGCAAGTGTGTGGTTATGAAGAATACAGTGACTCCTAGTACAGTCTGGTGCCACTGACTTGACTGGTATAGGAGGCTGCTAGTTTACCCACTTTTGGTGTTGCACAATCAGTGCCAATGTCAACACAGGGAAAAGGGCAAATAACATCTTATTGCTATTATTAAAATAACTTTGATCTCACAGACGCTCAGAAGACCTCAGATAACCCCAGATGTCCACAGACCATACTTTGAGAACCACTGTTATAGGGTATATTCTAATATTAAATTAAAAGATTCACTGGCATCACATGAATAGCATTTACAACAATATAAAAAAGAAGTCTCAAAATGTCTTAAAATTTTTTTTTACCCATGGAAACATTTCAGAATTTAATTATTCAATAATAATAATAATGAATAACTACAAAACCTACATTGAATGTACTTTCAGCAGCTTTTCCCTAATAGTTTGTCATGTAGTATTTCATTTTAACTTTAAAACTTCTCTGTGATATGGTTGTGCAGGACTTGATATCTTCTCCATTTTATAGGTGAGGAAACAGAAGAAAAGTGACTTTTCCCCACAGTCACCTAGGGAATTAGTGGTGAAAGAAGGAGAGGCACTCCTGATCTCCATTCCCATGCCTCTTCTTTTTTACCATGCTGAATCACTTGATCAGTGGAGCCTCCACCAACATGTTTAATAAAATGAGAAACTTTCAAAGTGTCTAGGGCTTTGGAAATCCCTAAGGTGGAGTTCGCAATTAACTTAAAACCTGCAGGGAAAGTGTAGTTTATGTGAGTTTTTTCCAGCTTCCACTTATACTGATATGTGGAAGTTCATGTAGAGGAAGAAATTCTCTCAGCCTGGGCTACACTACTTGCTAAATTTACATTCCAGAAACACCCTTGGATGACTGAGCCTTCCACCCCAGATGTTCTGGAGACTCATTCTGAAAGTACAGATAAAATTTTCCTTCCCCTTTGGAACCCAAGTGGAAAATTGGCTAAGGACTCTGCTACTGTTGTCCTGCTGTAAGTGATTTGGGGATCTTATTTGGAGATTTGGGAAGAATGTGTTGAAGGGGAAGAGGGTGTGCATGGGGACGGGGTGATGAGCAAAAGAGACGAGAAATGTGATCCTCTTGCCTTGTTGAAGCAGAAGCAGTTTTAAAATGTCATGTCAGTATTTACTAGCCTTTTACAGGTAACAGAATCTTCTCTATATGTCACCGGTGAGTAATTGCCATAACAATGGTGTGTTTATGTGACCCATATTTTACCTCCCCAAGTCAGGGGAAGACCCTTAAAGAAACATATAGACATCCAATTGAGTGCAGCAGAGAGCACAGCTTTCCCCCCTCTGCCTCATTATTCAGCCCCTTCTCCTTGAAAATGCTCTTCTCTTTTCCTTCTTGCTATTTCCATTGTGCCATCTGCACAGGATTTAAACGGAAGGCACAGCCTAAGTGTTTCTGAATGGAGTCTGTCTGACTGGAGCCACCTGGTTGAGTGGTGTGGCATTCTGAGACGCCACCTTCTGTGCCCCGGGTCTCAGTGTCAAAGAAGGAAAATGAGCATGGATTGCTCAGATGCAATCACTTCGCAACCAACTGAAAAAAAGTTTGGGTGGAAAACCATTCACTCAGACCATGATTAGCCTAAGAGTTGCGATGACATTACCCTTCTGTGCCAAGAATACTAATCAGTTCAAAAGTCCCTCTCCCGTGAGCCACTGGTGAGCTGGTGGGCATGCACAGGCAGGCAGAAGGCGTGATCCTGCTGTTTGTTTGTGCCTGGTGGAAATGTCCAGGCTGAATAGTGGAATGAATTGTTTATTCTGCCACTATCCCGGTTTTCCTATCTCTCCCCCGCCCCCCTTTTTTTTAAATAATCATTTGCCCTTTCGTTTGTTCTTGATCCTGCTTTTCTGTTGTCCATTTAGGAGTTCGGTTTGAAAGGTGATGTAAAAATCTGAGGGAGGACCAAGAAGCATTTTATAATCTAAAGGAAAGAGTACCAGATCTTGAGCCAGGAGACCCAGTCTTCAGGTTACACTGTCATCCATTAGCTTACACCAAGCCACTAACTGTCCTCCACTTCAGTTTCCATCTTAAACTGGGGATGGTAATACTTTTTCTGTTTCACAGGATCCTTATAAGAGTTATTATTATATGTAGCACTATTTGACTTATTACTTGTTTCTTTCCAGTCCCAAGAATAGCAGTGGGCACATAGCAGTGCTCAAGAAACATTTGTTGAATGAATGACTGTTTCTGGAAATATTTTGTAAACTGTAAAAGCACCGTGCAAATGAATTTATTATGCTTCTTAAAGATGAGCCTAGTAGCAAGCAGTGCTCCAGACCCTAACTTCAGTAGAGCGAGGTGTGTGAGCAGGCTGGCCCTGCTGTGGGTGGGAGTTGGGGGTCTCTTTCTAGCCTGCAGCATCTCCTTGGACACCTCGATTCTGCCTCCTTGTGTGAATCTGACCCACTGCTCAGCAGATCACACCAAATGAACTTTGCTGGAGGCAAATGCAGGTCTCCAGAAGGGCTGCTCTTATAACTTCATCACATGTTTTCCTAGAACACTAAATGACACAGCTACTGGCCTTGGGAATTTTGTTGGTCTAGGACATTTCAAGTCAGTCTCAGATCAAACAAAGGACAGTGGTAAATACCAGGATTGTGGCAAAGGAGAGAGCTTTATAAGCATTATTATGAAGGACTGCTATTTATACCCTCATCTTATCTTGGCTCCTCCAGCTCACTTCTGGGTAGCTATCCTGACATCCATGACTCTCTCCTCCTCCTAGGTACAAAGGATATGGAGCCTGGGAGCAGACTGGGTGGGTGTATGTGTTTGAATGTCCTTGTGATCCAAGTGGGATGGATAAGAGGAGATGAGAACAGTTACAATCCACCGAATGATAGTTCAAAGATATTAGCTTGTAGAGAGCAGCTATTTTACCGGCTTGGCCTGAGAACATTTTGGTACATTGCATTATACTTTGTGAGAGTGAACGGGTTTGGTTATTTCAGTTAGCCTGTGGGATTTACTGCAAACTGTATGAACAAGGCCTATGGCATTCGATTGCATCAGGTTTTATTAAAACAATGCTACCCAAGTTATTTGGGACAAGTCAACTTTGCTCACTGCACTGTTGCTTCTACATGGGTGTACTGAATGACACCTAAGGAGTTACAGCTAACATATATGCACAAGGAAATCATTATTTCAGAGAGTGGAAAGAGTGTATTTTCTCATGGTGATAGAACAAGGTTGGAGACTGAATTTTAGGATCTTAGCTTTGTTTCTCAGGTTTAATCCTCAACTGTAATTTTCTGAAAGACTGGTGCTACAAACATCTAATTTTTTTAGCACAAATATTAAAATTATTAGACACAAATCAGACAAAGTTGGTCTAGCTCAGTCTTTCTCCAACTTTAATGTTCCTACAAATCACCTGGGGAGCTTCTTAAGCTAGAGAGTCTAATTCACTGGGTTGTTGCTGGAGTCCCAGATGCTGCATTTCTAACAAGTTCATCTTATGGGGGTGCTGTTGGACCCTGGCCCAAACGTAAGAGTACCAGAGATCTAGTGTACTGTGTATTAGATTAAAAATCCAAGGGTAAAGGCTTTGTCTAGGAATAAAGTTCCATGTCATATCCAGTTGTCACTTTGTTTTGCAGTACCCCAGAATCCCTCTTTAAAACGGTTTCAGATCCTTACACTGTGAAGAAATACATAATAGGGATTATAAGGTGATTTGAGTAGCAAGTGCTTGACATGAATAAGTGCTTGATAAATAGTGATTGGCTTCTGGAAAGCAGGTCTTCAGAGATGCATGACAAATGTCACCCACTTCTATTTAGGGGATCTAGAATTCTGTGCATTTAGAGGAAAGACACCATTAATAGTGTTAGAGACAGTGAGGAAGCATGGCTAATCTGTGACTGCCAATTTCTTGGGTGAGCAATTGATTTGTGAATGGTAAGGAATGTTGTTTCATCCTTTTATGACTGTGTGCCTCTTGGAGTGAAGGAAAGTCACTGAAAAGTTTGGCAAGAGCCGGTAAATCCGGAATCCTTATTTGCAAGGTTTGTTAAGTATGTGGGTGTGCTACTGAGTATTTCATTGTGATTTATGACAAACAACTCCTTTTCGCTCATTATAATTTATTTCTCTGGCCCACTAGGGGCTGATTTCTGGGTTGCTCGGATCCTACTACTCTCCCTCTAGACACTAGGGACTGCTAAAACCAGACTCACCTATAGGTGAACCCAGGAAATTCCCAAGATTCAGGGTAAGGCTAAAACTCCTACTTGAGCCAAGCTTTTGTACATGTTTAGAGTATGTCTAAGTGTGTCTAGGTAGAAAATTATAATTAATAAAGTAAAACTAACATCAAGAGCAATTTTTTACTTTAAAAAATGTATTTTACTCACCCACTCTGACTGACCCCTCAGAAGTATGCATAAGAAATCAGATTCACAGGGTTTTTAATGGTGCGTATTGATTGCTAGAAAAAAATATGGCGTCACATGTGTTGTAAATGGCCTAAGATGGATAGAGATGGCTCATCTTTTCTTCGTTTGGTTTGTTTTAGTTTGTTAGATTTGTCCTTGGAATTGATACGCTATCAATCAGGTCTTTAACTCTATGACTACTGCCAGTACTAAGAGCAGTTAACAGTTTTGCAGGATAATTGATCTGCAGGCAAGTATCTTTAAGATCAATTCAGTTCAACTCTTTACCCAAATAATTCAAAATTTCTAGACTTCCTCTCTGTGATGGCTAAATTCATGTGTCAGCCTGGCTAGGTTATCTGGTTCAGTTATTTAATCAAGCAAGCACTGGCCTGATTGTCACTGTGAGGGTATTCTGTGTAAATGGATTTGCATCTATAATCAGTTGACTGCATCCACAATCAACACAGGAGATTGCTGTCAGCAATGTGGGAAGCCTCATCCAATCAGATAGAGGTCTTAAAAGCCAGAACAGAGAACTTTAGAAATTAGAAGAATTTCTCCCTCAATTTCAGTCAACTAGCTTACCCTACAGAATTCAGACTTGCCAGCCCCCACTGTTGTGTGAGCCAATTCCTCATAATATATTAAATTATATATATATATATATATATATATTAGCTTCTGTTTCTCTGGAGAACTCTAATACATTGGCATTACTAATGAGTAGAAATTTTCAGCACTGCTCTCAAAACTTTTCAAAACTCAGATTTTTTTTTTCCTTAATAGGAACACTGCTAAAACTTACACAAAAAAGCACTAAATGACAAAGTTTTACAAAAAAGTCAATAAAACAATTGAAGCCAGTTATCTCACTAATAAACATGGATCACATGCCTTAGACAGTATCTCACCAAACTGAGGATCACTCATATTTTCGTGTCACTCAAGAAAAAGTACTTGATATTTTTGTCTTCTGAATTCCCACGAAAAGATTACATATTTGTAATCTTAGGTGACTCTGGTAGAAACACATTTTATATGTGTACAAATGTGTATGTATAAATTTATAATTTACAGCATCCTTTTAAATTTTTACACTGATATTAGACCAAATCAATATACTTCTTAGGTGTGTGTTTGATTTGATCCTGTTTGTTATCTTGTTTGTTCCTAAAATTTGGTCATATCACACAAGTTCTTGGTATGTTGTGTAAACACAAATTACTGTTGCTGAAATTCTGATAGAACTTTGTTCTGACTGACAGAAACCAGCTTCAAGGTAGTCAAGCAGAGAATATAAAAAGAACAAAAGAGAGATTTTAGTTTCACATACGGTTTGTTTTGTATCTTTGATGCTGCTTTTGTTTCATCCAAACCATAAAAGAAATGTAAAATGAGGTTCCATCTTTGTCCCTTACCACGTCACTCTCCATTTAAAAAATTTTTATTTTTAAGTAGGGCTCTGAAGTTCCCTAGTTCCCTTGATAAAAAAGGTATTGAAAGAGGGGCTGATATGGGGTTGCTTTCTAACAGCGGTGAAGCTTCCTGCAAAGTCTTAATGGCCTTCCAGAACTTTCAGCCCTGTCAAGTGCAAGAATATAAGGTGGCAGATCTGATTTTTCTAAAGTTGTATCAATGCTCAGTTACACATGGGACTTATAGTCAAATATACAAACAGTGGCTTGGTTTTAGGTTTGCCTAAACTTAACTTATATCTTTATTCATGTATATATTCATCCAGTGTTCTCTCCATATGCAACGTAAGCCATGTGCTCTGCAAGACACTAGATATACTAAGACCAATAAACTTGTCTTCAAGACACAAGCAATTTTAAAATTAAAAAAAGAAAAAACTCTAACTTGCATCCAAAAAAGGGATAAAAAAAATAAAAAGAGGTCACCTATAAAAGTATAAATATAGCTACTGAGGAATATTCCCCCAAAACTCTAAATGCCAAAGACAATGGAGTAACTTGTAGAATGGCAAGAAGGAAAATCTGTGACTAAACCATACTCTAGTCTGTCTCTGTGGTGGAAATCAGAAAATATAGCCCCTCCCTACCCATACTCCTTTGGAAGGAAAACTTATTTCTCAGAAAAAAGAATTCTAAGTAAACATCATTAATTAGGATAAAAAGAATAACTCATATTAATAATAATTTTTGAAAAGTCAGTATATCCAAAGTTGGTCTTCTTATCCTTCACCAGACTTAGTTTCTATTCTTGCCTTCCTAACTGAGGGTGTTGCCCCACAACCCCAAAATTCAAACCTAAAACCTGAGCATCATCCTTTATTCCCCATTCTTCCTCAGCCCATTTACCCAATCAATCACTAACCAAGTTCAGTTTTTCCACCTCCTAAATATACCTCAATCCATTTCCTTCTTTCCATCCTTACTGTCACTTTGTTTACTTAAGTTACTTCCATCTCTTACCTGGGTTTCTTCAACAACCTTCTAGAGGATTCTTTCCTTCTTGTCTTGCTTCTATTAAATCTATTCTCTGCAGGGAGACCAAGACAATTTTTCAAAATACAAATATGATTATGCCATTTTCCTGCATTAACACCTTTGATACCGTGTTGTCTAAACTCCTTAATATCAAACACCCTTTCTAGTTTGATCCTTGATGTCTATCCAGGCTGGTGTCTCTCTTGTTGCTTTCTATATTCAAATGTGAACATTTGCAATTTCCAAATACTGGGTGTTATGGATGAATCATGTCCCCCACAAAGACATGTTTAAATGCCAATCCCTGGTCCTGTGGATGTGAACCCATTTGGAAACAGATCTTTGATGATGGTATTAGTTAAGGTGAAGCCATACCAAATCATGGTGGGCCTTAATCCAATATAACTGGAGTCCTATAAGCCGAGGATTTTGGACGCAGTGGGTAGCAGAGAGAAGGAGACAGGTGGCCATGGGACAGACATAGAGGTAGAGTTATGGATTGCTGGCAAGCCACCACCAGAAAGCCAAAGAATTCTAAAGAAGTATTATCCTGAGGACACATTGATTTTGGACTTCTAGACTCTAAAACTATGATAATAAATTCCTGTTGTTTAAGCCAAACAGTCTTTGGTCTTTGTTACAGCTCTGGCAAACTAATACACTGGGTTAGGCTCTTTCTCCTTCTTGGGTCCTTGCATAGAGTGTTTCTCTCTGACTGGGACACTTTCGTCTTCTATCTGTCATTCCTAGTCTGAGTTTAGACTTCATTTATACTTGCAAACCTTTCCTGACTCCTCACTCTATCAAATCTAGTTGGGTTTCCCTTCTGGGTGTTCCAATAGAAACTTAACTTCCCTTATCACCACATCTTTTCCACTTTATTATAATAGCCAGTTACTATGTTTGCAAATGAATCCAGATTGTAAATCCTGTGAAGCTGTGGACCAAACCCCAGGATGAAGACCTATTCAGAAGGGCCTTTATTATTAAATTAGAAATATTTTTAAAACAATCAATAATTTAACCTAATAATTTAGAAAAGAGAATTATATAATAAGCCAAAGGAAATCAACAGAAGGACTCAGCCAAGAAAAAAGAAATTATTAAATTGGGAAGCAGAAACAAAGTGTTTTGTTGAGAAGAAACATGTACACAATCAAGTGAATAAATCTGAGGCAAATACAATCAAGAGGAAAAGCACACACACAACAGAAAAAATCGATATGCGAGAGGACAACAGATATCAAGGAAATTTAAAACTGTGCTTCTGACTTAGAATATCTTTTAAAATGGCAAATTTCCTGGGCAAATATGAGTGGCTGAGATTGGCTTAAGAATGAAGAAGTCTGAAAACTCTAATAACTATGGAAACATTTGAAAAAGTTCTCAAATAATTACCTCAGAAAAGGATATCAAGCTGAAGAGCTTTATAGCTTTCCAAGTTTTCAAGGAGCAGATGATTTTTGTTGGACAAATTGTTTCATGGAATAGAGTAAGATTTTTTTAAAAAACTATAAATTCATTTTATGGAGCTGAAATGTTTCTGCTTCAAAAAGCTGAATAAATGACCCAGAACTCCTAAATTGAAAAGCAGTCTCATCTTTGAGTATAGTTGCAGAAATCTTTAAAATAATCACAACCCCAATATAATAGCTCCTTAACATAAATCAGCCACCACATTCAACTAGGGTTTAGTTCTGGAATTCAAAAATGATTTAATGAGAGGAATATGTTAACATACTATATGAATGGATCGAATGAGAAAAAAATAAAGCTCATGAGATCATTTCTACAGAAGCTTATTGATAATACAGTCAACAAAATTCAATATCATCCAAAATAAAAATGCTAAGAACACTAAAAAAGGACATTTGCTCAAATTGCTAATAAGTGTCTGATAGCTGAAGAGCAGCATTCACATTAAAATCAGAAACTAAGACTAGGAGGTCTACAATCACCATCACTATTTAGGGGAATGCTCTGAATATCGCTTTTGGTTTATAATTGACCAAAATCTGCTATTATGGTTTTGCTTTGATTTTTGGCTTTGGAAAACTGAATAGCCAAATGACTGCTACTTTTAAAAAATTTTCTGGCATCACTGAAATCATGGCTGACCAAAGATCAGATAACTGTGTGGATTCCATCTCATCTAATCAATGATGAGTGACAGTGAATATTGGGTTGAGTCCCCCAAATTTTTCATTTTCATAGGTCAAAATGATAGACTATCAGCAAGTTTATGGCTTAGTTTTATACAAATATTGAGAGAGTATTTTGTTAAATAACTTTAGGGAGAACATTATATCTGTGGATAAGTAGGAATGTCTCATTCATGAGAAACCAGAGATGGTACCAGGGTGCTTGGAAAGGAGGGGCCTGCACCTAAACTCAACCTCTCTTATCCAGGATGCTTGAGTGTTTTCTAGAACTCCACTACAAAGCTGGCACCTAAACTGAGACTTCCTGGCACCTGAACCCCAAATGTTTATCCCCACCTTCCCTTACCCCCAGTGAGCCACCAACTTTGTAACATGAGAAAGCAACAAGCCATTGGGGTTCTCTACTGGAAGATAGACCTAGGGTACATCCAGCTGTGACCAGGGCAAGCATGTCTGTATTATGGCAGCCCCATAGCAGGTAACAACTAACTGGGTGACTTAAAACAACAGAAACTTAATCTCTCTCAATTCAGAAGGCCAGAACCCCAAAGTTGAGGTGTCAGCAGGGTTGGTTCCCTCTGAAGGCTCTGAGGGAGAAACGTCCCATGCCTCTTCCTAGCTTCTGTGGTTACCAGCAATCCTTGGCCTTCCTTGACTTGTAGACAAATTACTCCAACCTCTGCCTCTGTCTTCTTAGGGCCTTCTTCCTCTGTATCTTTGTGTCCCCTCCTCTATTTATCAGGGCACTAGCTATTGGATTGAGGGCCCATGCTAAATCCAGTATGTTATCATCTCGAGATCCTTACCTGATTATATCTACAAAGACCATATTTCCAAATAAGATTACCCTGTGAAGTTCCAGTTGAACATGGATTTTGGGGTGACACTATTCAACCCATTACAATGTGTCTCCCCAATTTACTAAGGGAATGGACACGGAGCTACTGACTTTCTCTCTGTGAATTCTAACCTGCACCAAGTGATTCTGACTGGGGTTTGTCTTAGTTTGTGACACGAAAATATCCATTTTGAATCAAAAAAGTTTATTTAAAAAATTATCCAATAATATAAGAATATTAGGGATTAGATTATGTAATACTAGGTATCTTTGTAAAATTGGTATACTAATAATCATATCATTAAATAAATTCATCATTAAGATCTGTATTTAATTTTCAGCTATTTAACTTCACTTAAGCCATAAGTATTTCAGGAAAATATCCTGCTTGGGAATCCTACACATCTTGTGAAGATGAATTAAGAGCAGAATGTTTTCACTACCATCTTAAATTTTTACAAGGAGGTAAAACTCCAAAATTTTGTAAAACAACAATTTTGACTATTTATAATGATATAATGAAAAGTACAAAGAGTATGAAAAGTAAAGAAAGTGTAAGAGAAAAATGAGGAATCAAAAACATATTTTGAGGGAAGCAGCTGTGGCTCAATCAGTAGGGCTCCCGTTTACCATATGGGAGGCCCCGGGTTCGGTTCCCGGGGCCTCCTGGTGAAGGCAAGCCTGCCCGCACGGCGTGGTTAGCTGACCCAGCAAGCACAAGCAGCAAGGGGGGGGATAAATGAATAAATAAATAAAATCTTAAAAAAAAAAAAAAAACAACATATTTTGACATTGATATCTAACTTCAAAATAACACACATAAGAAGAATGATTAAGGAAGATAATTCCTTATGTCTTTGAATCTTTGAAGGTTAAAAAGTTAACTAAAAAATTTGTTGAAATGATTGCTACAGACAGACGTTTTCAGGAGTTGACATCAAGGATTATTAAGATTTGCACAATTTATGAATCCTAGGTACAAAGTTCCTTCTTTGTATAGATATTACTAAAAAATATTTTCCTGAATTACATTTTGCTGTGCATAAAAAATTATTAAATGTGCTACTTTTATGTCATAGGCATCAGGTATTGGGACATGCAAAACCACAAGAAGTCCTCTGAAGTTGGGCAGCATGGTAGGTTAATGTTGAATTAGCAAAGTTTCTCTTTTCCTTGCTCAATGAGAAATTTTGGGACACAACCTCGGAAGACAGACAATCTGATCAAGGACATATTTATGGAATGGGAAATCAGGACAGATAATCATTATCAACAAAAGACAAGCAGGATGAAGGCTGTGAATGACTTAATCATAAGCTATTTTATTCATTCTCTTCAGTTGTGTCTGGAATCTAATTATAGTAGTGTGTTTTAACAGAATTGCCTATCTTAAGAAGAAAGGTAAGACTCATTTTTACTCTTTGGACAAGGACAAACTACATGGCCTACGGGAGATTCTAGAGCTGGTTTCTCATGTTTATAAAAAAAAGTGGGAAGATCACTAGTATATGTAAAAGAGCTGCTTGAACAAAAGGAACCCACAATACTGTGAGCTACAGATAACGGTAACAGCCCCAGTCTAAGAGGATATATTAACCATCACAGTTGTCTTCTGAGAATGCGGTTTGCTGGAAACCAACCTTGTCTGGGACACTCAGAGAAGCACCCTGTTTCATGACCTAGGGCCCAATGGGTGTATGTTGGTACTGTTTGCTAGCAGGTTAACCAGTGAGCTGGTAACTGTGAGTTCTGAAGAGGGCTCCAGCTCACCAATAACTAATCTCACATTTGCTGCTATTTTAAACTTTCAAGATGGAATTTTCTTTGCGGAGACAAGGCCTGCCTCTCCATGCCTCCCCTTTGGACGGGCTTATGCTCACTAGCATACATCACCCCCTCTATCTACTATGGTCCTGAAAACCTCACCATGCCATTCTCTGTATTTTCTCACCATACAATGACTAAAAGGGCAGTCGCTCCTCTCATCTCTCTCCTAGCTGTCCTAGGCATAACCAGCACTGGGGGAAGTGGAGTTGGCAGTTTATACCAAACCCAGCATGTCTACCACGGTCCCTCCCTCGAGTTAACTAACAGCATAGACTAAACTAGCAGTTCCTTAGAAGCCCTGAGACAGCAAATAGACTCCCTTCCCACTGTGGTGCTACAAAATCGCAGAGCCCTAAACATGCTAACAGCAGCACAGGGAGGAACCTGTCTGTTTCTCAAGGAAGAATGCTGTTTCTATGTAAATCACTCTGGAATAGTCCTAGGGAGCTTTCGAAACCTGGAAGATGAAGCCCATCAACTTCAGGAGGATACAATCTCTGGAGGCACCTGGTTTTTCTCATTCTCATGTTCTAGTATGTCATGGCTGGTCCCCTTTTGGGGGAACCTATCTGTTCCTCAAGCAAGAATGCCGTTTCTATGTAAATCATTCCAGAACAGTCCTAGCCAGCATTCAAAACCTCCAAAATGAAGCCCACCAACTTCAAGAGGATGCAGCCTCTGGAGGCACCTGGCCTTTCTCACTCTCATGGTCTAGTAATGTCATGGCTAGCCCCCTTTTTGGACCTGCCTACCACCATCTTTTTAATTCTTTTATTGGGACCATGTATCTTCAAAATTCTAAGTTTATTTCTTCCAGAATCAACGCCTTCAAGAACAAGGTATTAGTCATGCAGGGATATCATCCAGTTCCAACCACGGTGCCGGACCCATCTTTCCTTAGCCTCAATAGAATAGTCAGAGGGTTTTAAATCCTGTCAGGCAGGGACTGTTGCCCTAACCAGCAGGAAGCAGCTACAGAAGAATGACCATCACCCTTTAGCTCCCCCTTAAGAATAAAGGTATAAACTCTCTGAGGGGGAAGTTGAGGCAGGTTAGTATAGGGAAAAGAGGAAAGACTAGTCACAGCTGGGACCCAGCAGAGAACATCATGTGAAACTCCACCCAGAAACCCCGACGGAAGGCTGCTACTAAGAACAAAGTTGGAAAGACCCCGCCAAGACCCAGGCCATGAGGTCCCATTTAGAACTCCCCCTAGGTCAAGGGGAAGCCCCAGATAACGAAAACAGGCTTCCCATTGTTCCCAGATAACTCCAAACAAATGGCCTCTTCATTGGTCCCTGAGAGCTAACAGGTGGGGATAGAAAGGCAACCAAACAGCTGGGGCACCTCCCCAACATTAGGAAAGGGGAAGAGGGAAAAATGGCTTTAAGAAAGGCAGCCCCTCGACCCCAGGTGCTCCTTTTTGCTTGGAGGTCACCCATATCCATGTCTGGGTGTGTACTTTTTTCTCGTTTCTCGCAATAAACTTTTTACTGGACTTAAAAAACAAATTGAAGTTGCTCTTTCAGTTACGAAACTATATTATAAAGTATGAAAAGACAGATCTGAAACAAAATAGATTGTCAGAAATATATCACAAACCTGTGGCGAACGAATAGAGTTTGCAGAAAATACCAAATTGACACTCTGGGGAAAAGTAAGTAAGGAGCTTCATCTCTCCCATATACCATTAAATGAATTAATATTTAAGAACAGCTTACAACAGTGCCTGGCACACTCTATATAACTGTTTATTAAATATTTGAAACAAGTAAGATACCACAATAAATTAAAGAACGTAAAAAATTAAGCCATTGGAAATAAAGAAAATATAGGTGAATGTTTAACTGATTTGGGAAAAGGCAGGGCATTTCTATACAAAAACGTAAAATGGATATATTAGGCTGCGTTTTGTCTAATACCAGAAAGAAAATACAAAGCAAACACAATCTGAATAAAATAGTTCTTAGCAAATATGGTAGACAAATATACAAAGAATTCTCAAAAAACTATAAGAAAACCAGTAACATCTCTTGATAAATAAAATATTTGAGCAGACAGGTCACAAAAGAAATATGAAATTCTGATAAGCATGAAAAAATATTCTGAGTAATTAAATTTTCTAAAAGTTGGTAAAGACTTCAAATAATTTCAACATTTTAGAATGTTGTTAAAATATTTTTATCAAAGTAAAAGTGCTCATGGCTAAAAGGGTCTCAGAATGAAAATCCATATGTTTCTAGCTTCTTCCCTTCTCCCTATCCCAAGTTCCACTCCCTGAAAGCAAACACAGATCTCTCTAGTTGTCACTTCTCATATTTATCTTCATACATGTATATAATAAGTTTAAATTCATTTTCCTATTTTACCAATTGTATACCTTAGTTATTGATCTCTGCAATAACAAAATTTCAGCTGTCTTATAACATATCCTCCTTTCATTTCCCATCCTACCCAAGCAATTATATCACTATTTTAAGTTAAATCATTACATTACTATGACCATGTAACTATTGTTCACTGCAAAGTCAGGTAATGTTTTAGAATTAAATTTCTTTTATAGGGGAGCAGATGTGGCTCAAGAGGTTGAGAGCTTGCTTCCCACATGGGGGGTCCCGAGTTCGGTTTCTGGGGCCTCCTAGCCTCCTAAAAACAAACAACAAGCAAACAAATGAATAAACCGATGCAAGGTAGCCTATGCAGCTCAGTGATTGAGCACCAGCTTCCCATATACGAGGTCCTGGCTTCAATTCCAGGCCCCGGTACCACAAGGAAAAAAAAAAAAAAAAAAAATTCTTTTACAGTCTTTTGAACAATTCTCTGGAATTTTCATTGCCTTTATTTTTTTATAGCACTAACTGCTTTTGTCATATTGCCAGTTTCCAAACTCTTTATCATATCAGGTATGCTAACAAATCCTTTTTCGGACTTAGAGTACCCTCCCAGAATCCTAGATTGTTCTGCTCCAACCTGGGCTGGTTGCTCTGCAAAGATTTGTTTAAATGATTATATATACAGAAAGGGTGTGGTGGGATACTCACACACTGCTGGTGGAGTGTAAATTGTTACAACCACTCTAAGAATTAATTTTTCAATATGTTGTTAAAGCTATAAACATTCAAAGACTTTGACCCTATATTCTACTTCTAAGAAATAATCACAGCTTTCACAGTTTTACAGGCAAGGATGATTGCTGCAATGGTATTTAAGCGAAAACTTGGAAGCAACTTAAGTATCCACTTATTTGTGAGTTGTTAACAGATTGTAAAGTACTCTGGATCCACCAAAACTCATTTGTGTAGCACTTTTTGAAATCTACTTTGAGGAAACACCAGAGAGAGGGAAGTGGTTAACTTCAGGCAGCTTAAACTGAGATATAATGAGAGAACCTCTTGATTGCCAACCAGAACAGCCATGATATATGCCTTGAGAAAAACTGGAGAAAGCAAACAAACTTTGGTTTCAAAATGATCTACAAATCAAAAGATGAAATATGAACACGGAGAAATCCCAAGTGTACAATTCCTATCAAGTGGTGGCTCAGGGGCAACCCTACGTTGCACACCCAGATGAATAGCAGGGGTCTTTATTTTTTTTTTATTTAATCATGGTAATGATTCTTCCAAAAAATGAGTAATAGAATGGGTATGAATGAAGGGGTATCAGGGAGTAGGTAGGTATTTAAACTGATGAGGAGGGGAAGTGGTGTTACTAGAGAAAGGCTAAAAATTCACAGGGGAGCCATAAGGCTTGCCCACACCCTAAACCACTGAGGAAAGGATGCATGGGGTGGGGGTGGGGGTGGGTGAGTAGACTTACCCTGAGACAATTACAAGGAAAGCTATGTCATCAGGGGAAATCCAGGTTTCAGCTGGGATGAAGCAGAGGCAGGTACAATCAAGGAGACATTTCCATAAGTTTTTTGGCAGCAGATCAGGACTTCCAGAGACATATGGTTAGGGTTAAGGAAGGGTCAGAAAGGGAAGGATGTGCCGGAGAAAGGTCAGGCTGATATGAATGGAACAGAGAATAGAGAAGAGGGTGGGCTGCCAGAATTTTTTCCTTATGAATCTCGAGGATGAGAAATTCTGGGAGTTGAGGGGCAGAGAGCACATCAACAGAACCAACAGAAGACTCCAGGATTACAATTATAACTTTGGAATGTACTTGTAAAACTGTTACACAAACTATCATTCCAATTACCTTGGGTCCACCTAATTGCCTTAGGTCTATCAGGATTCTGAAGGTTGACTTCCAGCGCAAATATTTCGGGGAAAACCCTACGGCTAGGTCATTTGAATAATTGCTCTTCAAGAGAATGAGAGAGTAGGGAGGAGGGATTTTGGATTATTTGCTCATTAAAGCAAAAGCACAGATAAGACAGGTATTCCAATAAAAGATGGGAAATTAAGTATTGACTCAAGATAGCTGGGACAGGTTGTGTGCCCAGGAGAGAAAAATCTCCTTGAATGGATTGGCTGAAATCCTGGCCAATTTCTGAGTCAGGGTGAATCAAGGTGTGGCTCTAGTTCCCAAGCAGAATGGACTTCCATCTATCGCTGAGCCAAAATCTTTCAGAAGTAACTCTGACTTAGAACTAAAGGAAGGAGTAAAAATAAATTAGAGAAGAAAAACCAAAGAAGGGAGCAGAAAGGATTCATATTTTTGAAACAGAAGTAGCAAAAGTTTAATCACTAAAGGTGTTTTGTTCTCTCACTTCCCCAAATGTTTATTTTTAACCAGAGGGCATAATTCAAAGTGGGTGAGGTTGTGAGAGGTGCGTATGCTCACATGTGCTTTCTTATTTCTGGGCAGCCATAAGGAGTCAACGTGTACAATCCTCTTTAGAGCAGACCATGTAACTGTGAAGAAGACAGTCCTATCATCTTATAATTATTTGCATTTTTAATGTTTCATTGGTCCAGATTTTGAAAAACGGTCCATTTAGATAATAGCAAATGTACTTCATATGCCAACAGAGAAGATTCAGGAAGAATAAAGCACTCTTAAGCTCTTGACCTCATAAAAGATTTCTTCTAAGAGTTTTTGAATTTCACCTGCTAAATATGCAATTTTATTTTTATTTTTTGTAAATCAAGGGTATATAATTTGTCCGGCCTTTGAAAGAAATCTTATTTTGTAACATATAACCTCCACATCTACCAAAACCAGTGGGAGCAATTTCCATTAAGAGTTGGCAGGAAAAGAATCTGTGAATCTGAAGGATGGGCATATGCAAATTATTGCTGGAGGACCAGAACACACCCAAGTTTCAGTTTTTCCTTCTGCCCCGACCCAGGGTATTGGGCATTCACAAAGCAGCCTCCATTCTTCACTCCTGTGACATTGTCCAGCCAACTGCCCTGGGTTTGCAAGAAGACTACTATCTTCCTAATATTCCTTTCTTGACTTCCATCATCATGTTTCTCACGGGAAAACCTCTCATCGCCATAAATCAACTTGGCTGTTATTGATGCTTGGCCTGAAGTTACACAAACATTATGAGATCTTAGAAGAGAGGGTTAAATGGATTATTCTGGATAACTTTCATGAGAGATACACTCTGCTCACATTTCTCTGCTGTGTTTTTTTTTTTTTTTTTTTTTTTCTGAGGGGCTTCTTTATTTCAATTTAACCATTTTCTCTATTTTCCAGTTCCTTGTTAAAAAAAAAAGTACAATGGTTTTCTTAGAAATTGCCTTTGCATTTTAAATCATGCCTCTGTTTTCTTGATTTCTAAAAGCAAGTAGAAGGGGAGGTGATCATATAGGTCTAACTTTCCTGAAACTTAAGTTTGAGCTAAGGGAACTATTTTTCTTTTAAACCTTATCGAAATAGTGTTATTTTTATACTATGAAACAAAATTTCATTTTACCCACAGATCCTATGTAACTATGTCTACCTGTAATATTCAAGGCTTTCTAATGAGTAAAGAAAAATGAGTAATTCCTAACATAAAATTAAGATGCATGGAAGTTTAGATAATAGTGCTGATAATCTGATCTTTCTGATGGATGGGTCCTTGCACATCAAAAGTAGTATTCTTAGGAAAATGGGCTCAAGGTTGGGAGCACAAATCTTATTCTTCAAATAGTGAAACTTAGTGGTTACCACAGGCCCCGAGGGGTGGGAGAGGGAAGGATAGAATAGATGGAACATAGGGCATTTTTAGAACAATTCTAATGAACTGTTCTGCATGATCTTGCAATAATGGATACAGGCCATTTTAAATTTCGTCAAAATTTATAAAAGTTTACGGTCCAAAATGTAAACCATAATGTAAATCATTGACCATGGTTAGTAGCAATGCTTCAATATTTGTACATCAGTTGTAACAAATGTACCATCCACATGTAGAATGTTATTAATAGGGGAGAGGGGAAAAGGAGGAAGATGTTGGGTGTATGGGAATCCTCTATATTCTGTTGTCCGTGACTTTTCTGTAACCTATAGCTTCTTTGAAGATAAACTGAAAAAAAAAAAAAAAAAAAAAAAAAAAAGACACTGGGGGAATATACAGAAGAAAATGTCACTGTACATACAAGACAACAGATCATACAATGATGAAAGACAAGGTCAAAAAATATTTTTTATTATTTCAAATTTTTTCTATTTTTTTTTTCTGTATTTTATTTGTTTTTTTTTTAAACCATCATTATTATTTCATTTTCTTATGAATTTTATTTGATTATTCTGTTTGTTTCATTTTTGAAGAAGTTTTGGATCACAGAAGGGTCACAATTGTGGATCATTGGCACAGGGTGTCAGTGATGGGGGGATGCATGGGAGGAGGTTCACCTGGAACATACTGCTAAGGCACATAAATGTGTTCAAGTGTTCAGGGGGCATTGTCATGGTGGGTGGAGATCCACACAATAACTGAAAGAATATAGAATTCCCATTCTGGGGAGCTCTGCCACATTCTCTAATGAGACAGCAAGAATCCCCCAAGTACAGGGGCAGTGCCTAGTGAAGGAGGATGGACCATTGCAACAGTCCCTTGATACTGATGACTATACTTATGAACCTTTTCTTTTGAAATTGAAATTTAGCCTAGTATTATATGTTGCCTAAGTTACCTCCTGAGAGTCTCCTTGTTGTTCAAATGTGGCCTCTCTCTAAGCCAAACGCAGCATATAAATGTATTACCTTTCAGGGTGGCTGGAAGGATGTAGGGAAAGTACGAGGTACCCTGGGTGCTGGTGAAATAAAAACGCCTCCAGTAGAAAATGATTACATTTAGTGTTCAGATCAACTAATAAAAACTTTTTACTATAAACAACAATAAATAAATAAATAAATAAATAAATAAATAAATAAATAAATAAATGTATTACCTTCCCTGACTCCTTGGTGTGGGACATGACTCCTGGGGATGAGCCTCCCTGGCACTGAGGGATTATTATCAAGCACCAACTAGCAATGCACCTGGAAAAAAACCTGGACCAAAAGGGGGAAAGGGTAAATACCAATGAGTTTTAATGGGTAAGAGATTTCAAAATGAGTTGGGAGGTCATTCCAGAGGTTACGCTTATGCATCTCTCAGGAGGATCTCATTGACTGCCACAGTAAATATTGCCTCAAATAGTGGGGCTCTTGAGGGTTCTAGAGACATCCAGACACTATAGGAAGGGCAGACAGCTCAGGAGTTTGGTGCCCTGCCAGTGGGCCCTACTTTGGAATTTACACTCCCTAGTGTGACAGAGTTAGACTTATTTGTGGTTTCCCTACATGTGGCACTTCTGCCCCTTCTATTTGAACTTATAGTTAGTACTAGACTTGATAGGTGTAGGTCCAAAAAACTTAAATCTCTGGGCTGTCCATATGCCATTTGGGCCCTGAATCTCAACAGAGTTGCAATACCTACTCTCCAGTTCATTGGACTCACCCAGGACTACTATCAAGGAGATGATGATGGACAACGCCCATCCCAAGGAACAGAGAGAGTCTGCAACTACAAACAAGATCCATCCATCTGGCCCATGGGATCTACGTCCCCTCTCAATTAGAGGTGGAGTGAGCATCACCATTCCAGAATCCTCAGGATTGGGGAATGAATAATGGACTAGAGTAGACTTATTGTTATTCTACTATAGACTTATTGTTATTCTAGCAACGGAAGAACTTTTATCATTGATATGGGGGCAGTGGCCACTGGAGGTTCTGAGGGGAGGGAGAGGGAAAAACAGGTGTATGAATAACGTTCCAAGTATGAATACAGGCCATTATATATTTTATCAAAACTTACACAATTGTGTGGGACAGAGGATAAACTATAATGTAAACTATAATTCATGTTAAGTGGCAATGCTTCAATATGTGTTCATCAATTGTAACAAATGTACCACTAATGAAGGATGTTGATAACATGGGAAAGTGTGGGAGGGACAGGGAGTAAATATGTGGGAATCCCCTATATTTTTTATGTAACATTTATGTAATCTAAAGTTTTTTTAAATTTTATTTTAAAAAGTAATGAAAAAAAAGGAGCAACCTGGGCTTGAATCCATAAGTCCAATACCTGCACAAACTTGATAAAGTTTCTTACCCTCTCTGAGTTTCAGTGGTGTAGGCAAGGATGGGAGTGTGAACAGTGGGCTTCATGTAATGGTCCTGAAGGAGAGGATAATGGTTTTTCTAATAATGAGGGAAGAATGTATAAAAGGGGATATTATCTGAGTTTTTATTTAAATCAGTGGGCCGGATGGGTGCTAAATCACTGAAGAGAGAGTATTTTAGATATAAGGCATGACACTGGAGAGTCCTCAGAGATGGATACTGAACAGAAGATGGGGAGAACTAGGGAACATGAGCTAGGGAGAAGGAGGGGATGAAGAAAGTAAAAATTTGACTTAAGAGTTTTCTCTAACCACATGTTAATATTAATAAAACGTATTTTTAGTAGAAATTGATATCATAGAGCACTTGATTTCTTAACTGGGAATTTCCTTTATGAACCATATTCTCAACTTTGCTCTCTCTCTATTCCATTTATTTGAAGAGACAAGTCCAACACATAGGAAACAAGGAGAGAATAAAGGGCGAAACCATTTTGCCTGCTTACAGATGTGACAGGAATGCAGAGATGAAGATAAACATGGAATGGAGTATTGTGGCAGGCTCTTGGATGCCTACAGCAATGGGAAGTAATGTTAGGTCTGACTAGGTTGCAAGAAGCTTTGTACCAGACCATGTCCAATGTCAAGCAAGGTTTCCGGTGTATTAATTACTGAATTTGTTGAGTGAATATAAATAAGAATCTACCCTTTTTGTTTCAATATCCCTTTAGATGACAATGACCTTTTGGTTATATTTGTTGTTTGTCCCCACGGTAACAGCTTATATATTTCTTAAAAGTCCTAAATGACTAATTTAGGGAGAGAAGAGAAAATGAGGTGTAGAAATACAGGGCATAAGTGGATGGGGAAGAGAAACAAAAGTCTATGTGTAAAATGCAGCAAACATGGTGCAAGGCCAATATGATAGAAGGTTGAAGCCTCACCCCTTCTCCAGTGACTCAATGGCTAGTCACTATATGTGGTAGCCTTTTTTCCCCTGAGAATTAACTAGTATTTGAAGAGGAGGTGAAAATCAGGGCCACCAATTTAGCTCATTGTTTCAGAAATGGGGTGATGGGTGGGAGGAGAAGGGATAAGGAGAAGATGGAATTTATGCCTTGGTTGGGGAAATAAGGAGGCCATAGGAAGAGGTGGGGTCAGGGGAAATTAACCATGTGACTCTACAATATTTTTATACATGCACAATAAGTTCAGATCAAACATCAGGGAAGAAGAGAGAGCTAATATTACAGAGTCTCATACTTTGTAAATAAGTGTCAAAGATAGCCTTGAAACGGAAAGAAGATGTCCCAAAAGTTCAAGAGAAGCCGAGGGAGTTTTGGGGCACAGGGAGAAGGTGTGGAGGAAACCAATAAGGAAAAACACAACGGGAGTGGTGCTATTTGGGTTGTTAGTAAATGCCCTTGAATCACTCATTTAATGGGGATACAGGCATGAAAGACACAGCCCAGCTCCCAAGGCTCTTCCAATCCAGTGATAAATATCGTCAAATCAACTGTGATTACACCACCACGTGGGAACACACTGTGTGCATTGGAAGCACAGAGGAGGAACTTCTTGGCATCTGCTGGGGGTCGGGGTGGGGGCAGAGGATGGCTCCCAGAAAAGGTGATGCCCAAGCCAAGTCCTAAAGTGGGAGTCAGGCAAATAGAGGGATCAGTGAAGTGCATTTCAGGCATATGCAAAGTGTGTGCAATGGGGGTAGCATGACAATCAGGGAACTACAAGTAGTTATATCTGGAGTATAGAACAATATTTATTAAACTTAGTCTTTTCTCAGTGGTGGGAAGAGAGAGCAAGGGAAGAGACCACAATGTCTCTCCCAGAACTTAAAATGTCATGTTTTCATTTTTATAACAAATTAATATAGGCATATTATAAATCACCTGGATGATTGGCACATATTACATTGATATCACAACAAAGATAATTTAAGGCAACACCAAATTCAACAAAATATATTATTTTTCTTTAAAAAGAAAAATAATACATATTTAAACACTTATGAGACATGTAGCTAGAATTGCAGGCTGGGCCGTATGTTTTTAAGTTGTAGCTTATATGCAAAGTTCCTAGTTCTGATTCAGGGCTCTGTTTAGGGCTCTGCAAATTTCAGAGGCCTGAGCAAGCACTCTAACTCATCACACTTTAGTTGACTCATATGGTTCAAGTGAGGCTCTTGCATTACCCTTTGATTTCAATAAAAATGCCCTTGCCATCCAGGATAGGAAAATGTCTTCAAAGGTAGAAAATGGAATAAAAAAGAGCAATTAACTTTAATGGGAAGTGTAAAGTGGGCATACAATAAAAACACAGTCTCTGTTAAGAAATGCCTCTGGGGTGGGTGGTAACCAATTGTTATGATTTTTAAAATAGAGAGCAGAGTTTTTTCTTATGCATGTGTTGTATTCCATTAAATTTCAGCTGTGACTCTACTTGTTCTTCACTGTTACCAAAAATCAAAAACAGAAAACAAAAAAAAAACTGCTCTTAGTCAGAACAGCCAAAAGGTGGAAGCAACACAAATGTCCAGCAGCAGATGAATGGATAAACAAAATGTGGTATAGCCATACAATGGAATATTATTTCTCAGTCTTAAAAAAGGGATGAAGTTCTGATACATTCTACTACATGGGTGAACCTTGAAGATGTCATTCAAGTCTTCAACACGTTGGGTCAGACACAAAGGGACAGCTATTGTATGATTTCACCTATATGAAATAGCAAGAATATGCAAGTTCACTTAGAAAGAGTAAAGTTTATCAGGTGTGGGGGTAGGGAAGTGGGGAGTTGTATAATGGGTGCAGGATTTCTGTCTGAGGTGATAAGAGAGTTCTGGTAATGAATGGTGTGAATGTAATTAATACCACTGAAAGGTTTACTTGAGTGTGGTTGAGATGGGAAAGTTTATGCTGTATATATGTTTCTATAATTTGAAAAAAAAAAAAAGAGAAAGACTAAAGAGACAGTGACTATTAAATGCAATACACGATCCTGGTCAGAATGTAATAATGGAAGAGAAAATGCCCAAAAGGGCATTATTGGGACATATGAAAAAATTGGAATATAGACTGTGAGCTTTATATCAAGGTTAAATTTCTTGAACTTGATAGCCGCACTTAAGGTCGTTACATAAGTGAATATCCTTGTTTTTAGGAAATGTACATGGACCTAAGTGTTCAAGAAGCATGTTTACTTCATGTTACATGGATGTTATATGAATGTTCAAGAAGTATGTTTACAACCTACTCTCAGAGGTTTAGAAAACAGACAGACAGGAAGAATGATATAGCAGATGTGGCAAAATGTTAAAATTGGTGATATGGGTATTAGGGTGGGGATATGTTGGAGTTCTCCCTATGGACTTTGCAGTATTCTGTAAAACTGTCCTGTAAGTTTGACTATATTTCAAAATAAAAAGTTAAGGGAAAAAAAAAAAAGCTTTTGGCAGATATTTGGTGCATTTTCATCATGATTAAAGGAATTATCCTTTTCCCAAATGACTTGTAAATATGTATACTATACCGTAAAAGACTTAGTAGGCTAGTTAAAATTCGAGTTTGAGATGCAACTAAGTCCAATGGATTTCATTTAGTTTTAAAGTACTAAAACTTGAAGAAGTGTGAAGCAATGAGCAATTTAGGACCTTTGCAATAAAATGTTATTTGACTTCTTGGCCGAGAGTGCAATGAGAATGAGTGACTACAAGATTAAATTGCTTGAATATTAGTACATTGCCTTGTGATGTAATAGAATATATCAGGCATATTTTAATATATGATGGAGAGTCCTCAATAAAAGAGTATAACTACCTGACTGAAAAAAAGAACCTTTTAATTTTAAAATGTTTGTTTTATTACAGCCCAAATTCTTATTTCTTGTGTTTCTCCTCCATTAGAATTTAAGGACAATTGCCAGCATCTAGAATACTGCCTGGCCTATATTAGGCTCTCAGTAAATATTTCCAGAATGGACTAAGATCAATTACACATCTACAATGTCCAGGAACTGTGCCGGGTGCTTTAAAATCTCTGTCTCATTTAATTTTCATCACACCTAGCCAGGTATCCCACTGACCCTGAAGGAAGTGAGGCTCAGAGAGGTTAACTGCCTGAGAACAAAGAGCTGGGAGCCTATGCAGACCTTCTAAACCACACTCAACATTCTGCTTACCTTGGATTTAAGGTATAGTTCTGGCTTTTTTGTAGGAGGACTGGGTCAAGACTGATAGAAAATTTTTTTTCATCTGCAACTGACATATCCTCAAAGACCCATGATATGAACTAGATTAGTTACTATTTCCTTCCAGATCTAAACTTTTAGTGATAAAGCAGGACACCATGAACCCCCACCCCCCGCAAACTTCTCTCTCAAGAGTACCCCCACTAGCATTAATGGGGTCCCCCAAAGGATTCTTGTTCCTTAATCAGCTGTAGGCCCTAGGGTTCCTCACCACGCTGCTTGCTGCTAGCAGCTCCGCTCATTCCCTCACACACCTGCTTCCTAAGGAATCACATGAACAAATGAGTCATTTTTGGCTCTGAAGCCACTTTCTACTCAGCAGGCAGGACAGGGATGGGGCAAAAGTCTTGGCATAAATTCCTGCAGGGAGAGACTTGGCCTGGTTGCATATATTTCTTTTGTTATAGAATCCTGATTAAAACAGACAGACACCTTTCACTTGACACAGCAGGTTTGCAGTTAGGTTTTTGTTGTTTTTCTGTACTGTGTATAAGATTTACTTTTTTCCCAACCTTTGGACTTGACCATGAAGATGATAACCCATCATATAAATATAAAATTGCCTACTTTCCTCACAACAGGATCCAAGGCAAACATTTTCAGGTAGGACAAATAAATGAAATTTTTGGAAAAGTTATAAGGGACATTTAAAAGGCAGAATTCTTGCATCTTCCTTCTTAATGAGCTGGTTAGAATGAAAAATGAGGATGGGGCCTGAATGAGAGGTGTTTAGATTGTGTTTGTTTAAGAGTGTCTGTGTGCTTGTGTGTAATATGTATACAATGAAAAAAAAATAAGAATCTTAACACACAAGGAGATTTATTATTACAAAAAGATGTTGAAAGTTTCAGGGCAATTTCCAGAAAGGAGAATTTTATTCAGCTGAATGGTGTCCCCATCTCTTTTGGGGGCAATGTGACAGCACATGCAATGTGCTGGAACTTTACGTATGTTATTAATTCAATTTGTATTTAAAAATATGTTTTACTGAGTAACTTCTAAAAGTAGGTTACTGTGCAAAAGCTGGGAAAGCAAAAGTATAAAGTGCATTCCTTTATGCCAAGGAATTTACAGTCTAGGAGGTGAGGCTGTTCAACAACTGGTGATTATAATCTGGTGTAATCATAGTTATGCAAGAAGCCTGTAAGGAGTTATTATATAGGAGCAATAAGGAGGGGCACATACATTTAATCTTAGACAAAGGATGACAAGCCTTAGTACTGACAGGCTTGGAAAATATGTATGTGGAGGGGTTTTAGGGAAGACTTCAAGGAGGTAACATTCTCACTGGATCTTGACTCATCACTGCAGAGGCATTGGGGACAGCTTCATTGTAAGAGGGAAAACCATGGGGAAGCCCCTAGAGGCAAGCAGAGCTTAACAATTTCAAGGACACTGCTCAAATATATATGGTTGGGATGCCAGCCCATTGTAAAGTGTTTACACTCATCTTGATGACTGTGGGAAATTAGTGAAGGTTTTAGAAAGATAGAAGAAACAGTTTTGCATTTTATAAATACAAATCTATCAGCATTATGAGGAAAGACATATGCTTATTTTTCTTTTTTTCTTACTTTTATTTATCTGGAATGATGAGGAAAGAGGGACAGGAAATTCCAAGTATATCAAGGATGACTTGCAGATTTCTAGTTTGGGCAACTAAGTGGATGAAGATAACACACTAGAACATTTATTGAGCACTATGTTCCAGATACTATCCTACAAGCTCCACTCATTTAATAGTTACAATACAATGACGTAAGCACTACTATTTTCACTATTTTATCGATGAGGAAATGGAAACATAAAAAGGATAGGTAACTTGCCGAAGCTTACACAATTAGTAAGAACAGATTTAGGAGTTATCAGTACATAGAGGTTCTTGAAGATATTAAAATGGGTAGAATTACCCAGGAGGCATTTGTTGGGTGAAGAAAGGAAGGGGCCAAGGCCAGAACCCTGGGAAATTACAATATTTCAGGAGTCGGCGGAGGAAAATCCGCCTATGAAACAGACTGAGTTGGCTCAGCCCAAGAGGCTGGAAACCTCAGAAGACAATAGTGGGATGGATACCAAGGGCCTTCAGGTTGGGACTGCCACCTGCCTTTTCCAGATGAGGAAATGGACACTGGGAAGTGGTAGAGTTGGGACTCATCGCAGCTCTAGCTGTCATGTTCATGCCAGTCTGCCATGGCCCCTCTGTGACTAAGGCAGCATATTGAGGACATGCACATGATTTTTTTTTGAATGATGAGGAATGAGAGACTGGGACTTGGTTATGAACTAAAATTCAGACCAACTCCTGATTTTAATGTTGGATTTTCATCTAATTTCCTCTTTATGAAAACTTTTACTGAAACACCTAATGAGTTAGAAAATTAACTGATATAAATGAAATCTCCTTTTCTCTCCACTAAGAATGAGCCAGAAAGTATCTAGGAGGAGAAGCAGAAGACCTCTCTTACCCTTATAACACTCATTATTGGTATAGTTCAACTTGTTGGCTTATAGCTCATGAAGTCTGTTAGCAATTCATTATTGATAATAATTGTAAGGTAACCATATGGGATATTTTATCTGGATTGAAATTCAGCCAATCAACTCAGTTCTTGGGGGAATCTCTGCTTTTCTTCAGGCAACTGGGTCAACTGTTTCCTTGCCTTTTATTGAATTGTGCCAGCTTTATAAGGCACTTCAATACTGTTGTCCTTTACCCTTATAATGACATTGCTGGAACAGCTCCTAAGAGTCCTCGAGGATCTTTTCATCGCTCATGCTTATCCACTCTCCACCCTTACCCCAGACACAGCCTATATCTACTGTTTGCTTTTCCTTCAAATTCTACATTTAAAAATCTCTTGTAAGGGCCACCTTGAATACTTGAGTCATTTATAAAGTTCAGAGCTTGGCTTATTTTTTTTTAAGAATACTATTTTCCCTCCTGACTTTTATGTTTTTATTATTTTTCCCATTTCTCTGGCAGTGCTAGCAGCTAAACTCCCAATTTAGTCATAATAAAACCATCTTAGCCCCTGCTTGCATAGCCTTTAGCATAACTTGTCAAGTTTTATTTATGTCTATTTACTTGTCTGGCTGTCTCTCCTGCTCCCCTGAAGATTGAAGAAGACAGGAATTGTGTCTTTTTTATACACCATTGCAAATCCAGCTCCTATCACAAGGCCTGGCACTTACATAAATATTTGTTGAATTACAGAAAGCATGTAGCCTACCCTAATGCCCTAGGCCTTCTCTCTGCCTTGAAACTGCCCACCCCAATTTCCAAACCTGGGTGAGTATCACCATCCACAGTGACAACCTGATATCAGAGTTGTGACAGTTTGAAGTTGAGTGGATCCCAGATCATGTCCTTACAACTAATCCATTCCTGTGCTCGTAAATCTGTTGTAGGTGTGACCTTTTGATTAAATTACTACAATTAAGGGTCTTTGATTAGATTGTGTGACTCAGAGTGGATCTTTATTTTTTTTTATTTTTTTTTATTGTGGGTAAAAATCAAATTTTTCACAATACAAACCAATATTTGTAAAATGATATATAAATATATATGCATATATGTGCATTTGCTTACATAAATGTTATTTTTTTAATATATATATATATATTTTTTAAATGGCGCTTAGATTACCTAAATGTTACACAGAAATTACAGGGATTCCCATGTTCCCCACCTCCCACACCTCCCCTAACATCCCACATAAGCATCTTTCATTAGTGTGGCACATCACCTGCAATGGATATACACATCCTGGGGCTTTGCCACCAAGCATAGACCACAGTTCACATCGTAGACCACACTCTCGCCCACACAGTTCTGCATGGTATATGCTGATGTAAAATGGCCTATATCAGTCACCGCAACGTCACTCAGGACAACTCCCAGGTCCTGAAAAAGCCCCTGTATTACAACTGCCCTTCCCCTCCCTGCCCCGAAAGCATCTAGTGGCCACTGGCTCCACCTCACTGTTATAATTTCTTTCATTGCTTGAATCACAATATGTCTACAACAGAATACCATTAAGTCCACTCTATCCATAGCTCTTCCCCCAATCCTGAGGGGACTGGGATGGTGATGTCCACTCCACCTCCAAATGAGAGTGGGCTTACATCCCATGGATACGGTGGATGGGATTATCCTACCTGCAGCTGCAGGCTCTCTCCATTCCCTGTGATGGCCATTGTCTATCATTGTCTCCTCACCAGGTGACTTGGGTGAGTCCATTGAGCTGTAGAGTAGGAGTTGCAGTTCTACCAAGATTCCAGGCACAGCTGGCACATAGGTAGGCCAGAGGCTCCAGTCTCTGGAAGTACACCTACAAACTCTAGCATCATATATAGGTTTGAATAGAAGGGACTGATAGACCATGTGCAGGGAGGACTCATTTGAGTCCAACTCTGTCACTCTCAGGAGCACAGATTCCAAAGTAGAGCCCACTGATAAGGCGTCAATCTCTGACTATCCCCCCTTATATAGGACCTGGGTGTCTCCAGAGCCCTCAGGAGCCCCTCTGTGTGGGGTAATATCCACTTTGGTGTTCTATGAGATCCTACTGAGGTGTGCATAAGCGTTAACTCTGGGATGACCTCCGACTCTCTTTGAAGTCTCTTAGCCCCATGAACTCATTTGTCTTTACCTTTTCCCCCTTTTATTCAAGGTCTTTTTCCAGTCGTGTTGCCAGTTGGCACTTGGTATTAATCCCTCGTTGCCAGGGAGGCTCATCCCCGGAGTCATGTCCCACGCCGGGGGGAAGGTAACGCATTCATATGCTGAGTTTGGCTTAGAGAGAGGCCACATTTGAGCAATAAGGAGGCTCTCAGGTGGCAGCCCTTAGGCACCACATAACAGCAGGCTAAGTTTCAATTACAAGAGAAGAGACTCACAAGGCTAGTCATCAATAACAAGAACCCATCAGTGGGCCATCCTCTTTTGCCAGACACTGCCCCTGCACTCAGGGGACTGTTGCTGCTCCCTTGGAGAATGTGGCAGAGCTCTCCAGGCTGGGAATTCAGATTCCCTCATTTATTGAGTGATTGTCTACCCACCATGACCATGCCCCATCCCTTGATCGTTTGAACAATTTTATATATCTTTCATGTATATTCAGATGAACTTAATCCCATGAATCCCCCATTCTTGACATCCCCCACCAATGATCCTCTGCAGGCCCAATTGTAACCCTTCTGTGATCTAAACATTCCCTGAAGATGAAGCCCATATAATAACCAAATACAATTAATAGGAAAATGAAATAATAACGATAAGCTTAAATGCAAGAGATAAAACACAAGGAAACTCAGAAAAAAATTAAAATAAAATATAATTAGCGGATTGGGATGTTCAAAAAAATGGGAAAAAAACAAAAAAAAATCCTTTAAAAAAATATTTTTTTCCTTTTATCACTGCATTGTCGGATGTCCAGTGTACCGTGACACCTTCCCCCACTCATTCCCCAGGGTCTCCCAAATTTTCATTTAATTTTCAAAGAAGTTTTAGGTCACAGCAAAGTCACACACGGAGTACTAGAGACTCCCACATACCCAACGTCCCTCCCCCTTCCCCACCCCATATTAAAACCTTTTTTTTTTTAATGGATGTTAGCATTGTTATAACTGTTATACAGATAGTGAAATATTGCAACCAAACATTGTCAATGGTTTACAGTATAGATTACAATTTAGACGGTACAATTTAATATTTTTTTATATTTACCATGTCCTGTGTCTATTTTGTAAAGTAATGAAAAACATTTCCCATGACCACTAAATACCCCATTTGATCTTTTCTGTTCCTTCGTCCCCATCCCCCTGGGGCATATGACACTCCCCTGTCTTGACTCACGGAATGACAAGATTCATAGTTACATGCCCTGGGTATTCTAACCTGCCCTTCCTAATCTACCCACCTGTCAACCCTGCACCACCAAACCCAGTAATATCACTACCCATCTGTCCTATCCTTCAATATGCAACTACACTCTATCACTTTACCATAGATTATGTCCATATGGGTAATGGCTCACAACCTACTCTTCTCTTTCTTTCCCTTGTTAACCTATCTTTCAGACAATGGTTCTCAGAGACTGCTCACTTTCCTCAATTCAAATCAGTGAGGTCATATACTGTTCATCCTTCAATGCCTGGCTTGCTTCACTCAACATAAGGTCTTCAAGATTCATCCATGTTATTCTGTGTGTTAGTACTTTATTCCTTCTTACAGCTAAGTAATATTCCATTGTATGTATGTACCACATTTTGCTTATCCATTCATCTGTTGATGGGCACTGGGGCTGATTCCAACTTTTGACAATTGTGAACAATGCCGCTATGAACATTGGTGTGCATATATCTGTTTGTGTCTTTGCTTTAAATTCTTCTGGGAACACACCCAGCAGTGGAATCACTGGATGATACAAAGATCTATTGTTAGTTTTCTGAGGAACCACCAAACTGTCCTCCACAGTGGCTGGAACATTCCACAATCCCACCAGTAGTGGATGAGGGTTCCTATTCCTCCACATCCTCTCCAACACTTAGAGTCTGCTTTTTTTTTAATAGCTGCCATTCTGATGGGTGTAAGATGATATCATATTGTAGTTTTGATTTGCATTTCCTTAATAGCTAGTGATGTCGAGCATTTTTTCATGTGCTTTCTGGCCGTTTGTATTTCTTCCTTGGAGAAGTGTCTTTTCAGGTCACTTGCCCATTTTTTAAATGGATTGTCTTTTTATTTTCAAAGTGTAGGATTTCTTTATATATGCATGATATTAGGCTCTTATCAGATATATGGTTGCCAAATATTTTCTCCCATTGGGTAGGCTACCTTTTTATTTTCTTAATAACGTACTTTGAGGTGCAGAAGTTTTTAATTTTGAGGAGATCCCATTTATCTATTTTTTCTCTTGCTGCTTGTGCTTTGGCTGTGAAGTTCATGAAACTATTTCCTATTACAAGGTCCTGTAGATGCTTCCCTGCATTATCTTCCAAGGTCTTTATGGTTTTGCTCTTATATTTTGATCCACCTTGAGTTGATTTTTGTATAAGGTGTGAGATGGTATTCTTTTCTCATTCTTTTGGATATGGATATCCAGCTCTCCAAGCACCACTTGTTAAAAAGGCCATTCTCTCCCAACTGAGTGGGCTTGGTGGCCTTGTCGAATATCAGATGACTGTATATGCAAGGATCTATATCAGAACTCTTAATTTGGTTCCATTGGTCAGTAGGTCTATCCTTGTGCCAATACCATGCAGTTTTGATCACTGCAGCTTTGTAGTATGATTTAAAGTCAGGTAATGTGATACCACCAAATTCATTTTTCTTTTTCAATATGTCTTTGGCAATTCAGGGCCTCTTACCATTCCAAATATATTTTGTGGTTAGTTTTTCCAGTTCCTTAAAAAATATAGTGTTGATTTTTATTGGGATTGCATTAAATCTGTAGATTAGTTTGGGTAGGATAGACATCTTGATGATGTTTAGTCTTTCTATCCACGAACAGGGAATATTTTTCTAATAGTGTTGTGTAGTTTTCTGTATATATGTCCTTTACATCTTTAATTAAATTTATTCCTAGGTATTTGATTCTATTAGTTACTATTGTAAATGGTATTTTTTTTTATTTCCTCCTCAGATTTCTCGTTATTGGTGTACAGAAATGCTACTCATTTTTGAGCATTGATCTTATAGCCTGTAACATTACTGAACTCCTCTATAAGTTCTAGAAGCTTTGTTGTAGATTTCTCTGGGCTTTCTATGTATAGGATCATGTCGTCTGCAAAAAATGAAATTTTTACTTCTTCTATTCCAATTTGGATGCCTTTTATATCCTTTTCTTGCCTCAGTGCTCGAGCAAGTACTTCTAAGACAATGTTAAACAGGAGTGGTGATAGTGGGCATCCTTGTCTTGTTCCCGATCTCAGAGGGAAGATGATGTTAGCTTTGGGTTTCTCATATATACCCTTTATCATATTCAGAAAGTTTCCTTCTATTCCTATCTTTTGCAGTGTTTTAATCAGGAAAGAGTGCTGTATTTTGTCTAATGCTTTTTCTGCATCTATAGAGATGATCATGTGATTTTTTTTTTTCAGTTTCTTTCTGTGGTGTATTACATTGATTGATGTTCTTATATTGAACCATCCTTGCATACCCAGGATGAAAACCACTTGGTCATGGTGTATAATCCTTTTGATATGTTGTTGAATGCGATTAGCAAGTATTTTGTTGAGGATTTTAGCATCTAGGTTCACTGGAGAAATTGGTCTGTAATTTTCCTTTCTAGTGGTATCTTTGTTTGGTTTTGGTATTAGGGAAATGTTGGCATCGTAGAATGAGTTAGGCAATATTCCTTCTAATTCTATTTTTTGGAAGAGCTTAAGCAGAATTGGTGTTAGTTCTTTCTGGAATGTTTGGTAGAATTCAGCTGTAAAGTCATCTGGTCCTGGGCTCTTCTTACTTGGGAGGGTTTTTTTTTGTTTTAAACATTTTTTAACTTTATTTTGTACATTTAATAATTGAAAATATAAACAATTAAAAACTAAAAAGTAAACACAGATTAATAAATACATACATTTCTCAATTAAATGTAATGGATACATATAAAAATTTTTTTAATCAAACAATATATTACACAATATATTTGGTTCATAGTAATGCATTCATACAGTATTTGCCCTTTTGTGTCTGGCTTGCTTCACTCAACATATTGTCCTCTAGGTTCATCCATGTTGCCATGTGCTTTATGACTTCATTTCTTCTTATAGCTGCATAATATTCCATCATGTAACTAGACCACACTTTGTTTATACATTCATCTGTTGATGGACACCTGGGTTGTTTCCACCTTTTGGCAATGGTGAATAATGTTGCTATGAACATTGGTGTGCAGATGTCTGTTCGTGTCACTGATCTCATTCTTCTGGGGATATACCCAGTAGTGGTACTGCAGGGTCATGTGGCAAGTCTATATTCAACTTCTTTAGGAACTGCCAAACAGTCCTCCACAGTGGTTGTACCATCCTGCATTCCCACCAACAGTGAAGAAGTGTTCCTATCTCTCCACATCCTCTCCAACACTTGTAGTTCTCTGTCTTTTTAATAGTGGCCATTCTGATAGGTGTGAAATGATATCTCATTGTAGTTTTGATTTGCATTTCCCTCATCATGAGTGATGTTGAGCATTTCCTCATGTTTTTTTTTTGTTTTTTTTTTTTACATTTTTCATTTTTATTTCTTCTTTGGAGAAATGTCTATTCAAGTCTTTTGCCCATTTTTTAATTGGGTCGTTTGTCTTTTTATTGTTGAGTTGTAACATCTCTTTATATATCCTGGATATTAAACCCTTATCAGATATGTGATTTCCAAATATTTTTTCCCATTGAGTTGGCTGCCTTTTCACGCTTCTGACAAAGTCCTGTGAGGTGCAAAAGTGTTTAATTTTGAGGAGGTCCCATTTATCTACTTTTTCTTTTGTTGCATGTGCTTTGGGGGTAAGGACCAAGAAACCACCACCTACTACAAGGTCTTGAAGAGGTTTCCTTACATTTTCTTTGGGTAGTTTTATGGTCTTAGCTTTTATATTTAGATCTTTGATCCATTTTGAGTTGATTCTTGTATAGGGGGTGAGATAAGGGTCTTCTTTCATTCTTTTGGGTATAGATATTCAGTTCTCCCAACATCATCTGTTGAAGAGACTGTTTTTTCCCGTTAGCGTGGGCTTGGTAGGTTTGTCAAAAATCATTTGACTGTATAAGGGAGGGTCTATTTCTGGATTCTCAATTCTATTCCACTGATCAATATGTCTATCTTTATGCCAGTACCATGCTGTTTTGACCACTGTAGCTTTGTAATATGTTTCAAGGTCAAGCAGTGAAATACCTCCCACATAGCTTTTCTCTTTTAGAATACTTTTGGCTATTCGGGTGCACTTACCCTTCCAGATGAATTTGGTAATTGCCTTCTCTAATTCTGTACAGTAATCTGTTGGGATTTTGATTGGTATTGCATTGAATCTATAAATCAGTTTGGGCAAGATTGACATCTTCACGATATTTATTCCTCCCATCCATGAACACGGAATGTCTTTCCATTTGTTTAGCTCTTTTTTAATTTCTTTTAGCATTGTTTCTAGTTTTCTGCATATAAGTCCTGAACGTCTTTGGTTAAATTAACTCCTAGGTATTTGAGTCTTTTTGTTCTTATTGAAAATGGAATTTTCCTCCTGATTTCCTCCTCAGATTGTTCAGTACTAGTGTACAAAAACATTACTGATTTTTGCGTGTTGATCTTGTATCCTGAAACTTTGCTGAACTCATTTATTAGTTCAAGTAGTTTTGTTGTGGATACTTCAGGATTTTCTAAATACAGGATCACGTCACCCGCAAACAGTGAGAGTTTTACTTCCTCTTTTCCTATTTCGTCGCCTTTAATTTTTTTGTCTTGTCTAATTGCCCTCACTAGAACTTCTAGTACAATGTTGAATAACAATAGTGACAGTGGGCATCCTTGTCTTGTTACTGATCTTAGGGGGAAAGTTTTCAACCTTTCCCCATTGAGTATGATGTTGGCTGTGGGTTTTTCATATATGCCTTTTATCATATTGAGGAATTTTCCTTTTATTCCTATCTTTTGAAGTATTTTTATCAAAAAAGGATGTTGGATTTTGTCGAATGCTTTTTCTGCATCTATTGAGATGATTATGCATTTTTTTTCCTTCAATTTGTTAATGTGGTGTATTACATTGATTGATTTTCTTACGTTGAACCAGCCTTGCATACCAGGAATAAATCCCACTTGGTTGTGATGTATAAGTCTTTTGATAAGCTATTGGATTCGATTTGCAAGTATTTTGTTTAGAATTTTTGCATCTATGTTCATGAGAGAGATTGTTCTGTAATGTTCTTTTCTTGTGGAATCTTTATCTGGCTTTGGTATTAGGGTGATGTTGGTTTCATAAAATGTGTTGGGTAATTTTCCCTCCTCTTCAATTTTTTGGAAGAGTTTAAACAGGATTGGTGTTAATTCTTTTAGAAATGCTTGGTAGAATTCACCTGTGAAGCCATCTGGTCCTGGACTTTTCTTTGCTGGGGGATTTTTGATGACAGATTCAATCTCCTTAATTGTGATTGGTTTGTTAAGTTCTTGTATTTCTTGTTGTGTCAGTGTAGGTTGGTTATGAGTTTCTAGAAATTTGTCCATTACATCCAGGTTGTCTAGTTTGTTGGCATATAGTTTCTCATAATATCCTCTTATGATTCTTTTTATTTCTGTGAGGTCATTTGTAATTTCCCCCCTTTCATTTCTGATTGTATTTATTTGCATCTTCTCTCTTTTTTTCTTGTTAATCTAGTGAGGGGTATGTCAACTTTATTGATCTTCTCAAAGAACCAGCTTTTGTTTTGTTGATTTTCTCTATTGTTTTTATGTTCTCATTTTCATTTATTTCCACTCTAATCTTTATTATTTCTTTCCTTCTTTTTGCTTTGGGACTGGTTTGCTGTTCTTTTTCTAGTTTCTCCAGTTGTTCAGTTAAATCTTTGAGTTTGGCTCTTTCTTGTTTCTCAATATAGGCATTCAGGACTATAAATTTCCCTTTCAAGACTGCCTTCACTGTATCCCATAAGTTTTGATATGTTGTGCTCTCATTTTCATTTGTCTCAATATATTTAGTGATTTCACTTGCAATTTCTTCTTTGACCCACTGAATATTTAGGAGTGTGTTGTTCAGTCTCCACACATTTGCAAATTTACTTTTTTTCCGGTCTGTTATTGATTTCTTGTTTCATTCCATTATGATCTGAGAAGGTGCTTTGTATAATTTCAATCTTTTTATATTTATTGAGAGCTGTACTGTGACCTAACATGTGGTCTATCCTGGAGAAAGATCCATGGACACTTGAGAAGAATGTATAACCCGCTGAGTTTGGATGCAGTGTTCTGTATATGTCTGTTAGGTCTAACTTGTTTATCATAGTGTTCAAGTTCTCTGTTTCCTTGTTGATCTTCTGTCTAGTTGTTCTATCTAATGATGTGAGAGGGGTGTTGAAGTTTCCAATGATTATTGTAGAAATGTGTACTTCTCCCTTCAGTTTTGCCAGAGTTTGTCTCATATATTTTGGGGCACCCTGGTTAGGTGCGTAGATATTTATGACTGTTATATCTTCCTGGAGGATCGTCCCTTTTATTAATATATAATGGCCTTCCGCATCTCTTATCACTTTTTTGCATTTGATGTCTGTTTTGTCTGATATTAGTATAGCTACCCCTGCTCTTTTCTGTTTACTATTCGCGTGGAGTATCTTTTTCCAACCTTTTACTCTCAGCTGGTTTGTAACCTTGGGCCTGAGGTGCGTTTCTTGTAAGCAGCATATGGATGGCTCATGTTTTTTTATCCATTCTGTCAGCTTCTATCTTTTGATTGGGGAGTTTAATCCATTCACATTCAATGATATTACTGAAAATGCACTATTTATTTCCTCCATTTTTTTTTGGTTTCCATATGTCATCTTATTTTTGTCTCTCTTTTTACTCTTTTGGTTATCCTTTCTGCTTTTCTTTCTTCTATACTCTCCTCCAAGCCTCTCTCTCCTGTCTTTTTCTTTCAGGTTCTAAGGCTTCCTTTAATATTTCTTGCAAAGGCGGATTCTTTTTTGCAAACTCTCTTAGTTTCTGTTTGTTTGTGAATACTTTATATTCACCTTCATATTTGAAGGACAGTTTTGCTGGATAAAGAATTCTCAGCTGGCAGGTTTTCTCTTTCAGTTTCCTAATTGTATCATACCACTATCTTCTTGCCTCCATGGTTTCTGAAGAGAAATCTGCACTAAGTCTTACTGGACGTCCTTTGTACGTGATCGTTTGCTTCTCTCTTGCTGCTCTGAGAATCTTCTCTTTATCTTTTACATTTGACATTCTGAATAATACGTGTCTTGGCGTAGGTCTATTTGGATTTATTCTCATTGGGGTACGGTGTGCTTCTTGGACATGTAAGTTCATTTCTTTCATGAGAGTTGGGAAATTTTCAGCTATTATTTCCTCAAATACTCTTTCTGCCCCTTTTCCTTTCTCTTCTCCTTCTGGAACTCCCATGACACATATGTTCTTGCGTTTTGTGTTGTCATTGAACTCTCTGAGCCCCTGCTCAATTTTTTCCATTCTTTTCTCTCTCTGTTCTTTTCTCTCTTCAATTTTAGCTGCTCTGTCTTCGGTATCACTTATTCTTTCTTCTATCATTTCGAGTTTGCTGTTGTATGACTCAAATGTATTTTTTACTTCACCTATTGTGTCTTTCATTCCCATGAACTCCGTTACTTTTCTGTTCAGGATTTCAAATTCTTCTTTACGTTTGCTCAATGACTTCTTGATGTCATTGATCTCTTTAACTATATTCTCTTTCATCTCATTAATTTGATTTTAGAAATTTGTGCTATTCTCACTGATTAGTTCTCTCAAATTCTGCATCTCTTCTCGGACTTTGCTGTATTCCTTTTCTTGGGCCATGTCTTCTATTTTCTTAGTATGGCTCGTAATTTTTTGCTGGTGCTTAGGCATCTGGTTAGTTTGTATTTTACTTAGGTGCTTATCTCTTTCTCTTTTATGGGGTTTTAGTGGCAGGAGGCTCTGAGTTACCACCACTTTTTTATTTTTGGCTCAACCTTGATTGTTAGGATTGTTCTGCTGGTTGCTCAAAACTGGGCACTGGACCCAGTAATTGGTTGTAGAGTCATTTCCTAGGGTCTTGGGCAGGGAGGCTATAGAGGCCAGGAAAAGCCTCTCTTACTTATTAATTTTCTTATGTGAACTTCCTTGGTCTTCCAGGAGATGGCGCTTGTTGGCAGCTCTCAATTCATGCCTGGTCAGAGCGTATTTGTTGTGACACAGACCAGATCAATGTGATAGCGCTTCCTGTCTGGGGGCTAAGAGCCCTGTGATTCAAACTTTCTGAGACAGTTCTCCAGCCTTCTCTCGTAGTGCCCCCCTTTTCCCAGCTAGGAAATATTTCCACTCCCTTCTGAATCCTCAACAATCAGTTCCTGTTAGTAGAGGAGGAGATTGGGAGGTTTGTATATCTTTAGCCCCTTGCAGGCTCCAAGGCAAACAATGGTGCAGTCCCACTCAGCCTGGAAGGGCTCTCGGGACAGGGCAGACCAAACCTGGGAATCAAAAGCAGGGTCAGCCTCAGGCTCTCTCTCCCCTCTCCTGTGGAGACCTCAACAATTAGTCCAGGCTAGAAGAGAGGGAGGTTGCGAGGGTTGGATTTCTCCAGTCCTTCCTAGGTTTCCAGGGCAAACCGCCGTGTGGAAGGGTCCGTGGGGCTCCGCAGCCCAAATTTCAGGTCAGTACCTGAGCCAGCCTAAGGCTGTGTCCCTCTCTCTCCCCTTTAAGGGAGAGGTAGATCCCCGGAGCCCCCTGTCTGTGGTCCCAGGTCCAGAGGCCCGAGAATTCTGAAAAGTGTGGGGGAGGGTGCCGGCAGCAGCAGAAGCTGCTACTTACAATTCATGGTTCTGTTGTCGCGATTTCCCACTTCTGTCCCTCTCTCCTCTGGGTGGTGTGCAGCCTTCACCTGCTGTCCTAAACCCTAGAAGATCTTTTTCGGGGCTGTTTTAGCCTGTCCTCTAGCCATTTTTCTGGAGAAGAGATTCCCTTGTCTTACTAGTCTGCCATCTTTCCGGAAGTTGAGTTGGGAGGTTTTTGATGACTGAGTCTATCTCTTTACTTGTAATTGGACTGTTGAGTTCATCACTTTCTTCTTTCATCAATGTAGGCTGTTTGTGCGTTTCTAGAAACTTGTCCATTTCCTCTAAATTATCATTCTTGTTGGCATATAATTTTTCAAAGTATCCTCTTTATTTCTGTGGGGTCAGTAGTGATATCTCCTTGCTCATTCCTTATTTTGTGTATTTGCATCTGTTCTCTCTTTTTCTTTGTTAGTCTGGCTAAGGGTTTGTCAATTTTACTGATATTCTCAAAGAACCAGCTTTTGGTTTTGTTTATTTTTTGTAGTGCTTTCTTATTCTCTATTTCATTTAGTTCTTCTCTAATCTTTGTTATTTCCTTCTTTCTACTTCCTTTAGGTTTAGTTTGTTGTTATTTTTCCAGTTCCTCCAAGTGTGCAGTTAGGTCTTCAATTTTAGCTCTTTCTTCTAATATATGTATTTATGGCTATGAACTTCCCTCTCAGGACAGGTTTGCCTGCATCCCATTGGTTTTGATATGTTGTGTTGTCGTTTTCACGTTTCAACGTAGTTACTGATTTTTTTTTTTTTTTTAAGATTTTATTTATTTATTCATTTATCCCCCCCTTGCTGCCTGTGCTCTCTGGGTCAGCCAACCACACCGTGCGGGCAGGCTTGCCTTCACCAGGAGGCCCCGGGAACCGAACCCAGGGCCTCCCACATGGTAAACGGGAGCCCCACTGATTGAGCCACAGTCGCCTCCCTACTGATTTCTTTTGAGATTTCCTTCTTGACCCACTCTTTGTCTAAGAGTGTGTTGTTTAACTTCCATATCCTTGTGCTTAACCTGTTTCTCTGGCCCTTAGTGAGTTCCAATTTCATTCCATTGTGATCAGAGAAATTATTTTGTATAATCTCAGTCTTTCTGAATTCATTGAGAGTTGTTCTGTGGCCTAGCATGTGGTCTATCTTAGAGTATGATCCATGTGCACTAGAGAAGAATGTAAATCCTGTTGTATTTGAGTGTATTGTTCTGTATATGTCTATTAAGTCCAGGTCCTCTAATGTATTGTTGAGAGCCTTTGTTTCTTTATTGATTCTCTGTCTAGATGTTCTGTCTAATGATGATAATGGTGTATTAAAGTTCCCCCCTATAAATGTAGAGGCATTTATTTCTCTACTTATTTTTTCCAGAGTTTGCCTCATGTATTTTGAAGCACCCCGATTAGATGCGTAAATGTTTATGATCGTTCTCTCTTCTTGAGAGATTACCCCTTTTACTAATATATAGTGTCCATCTTTGTCTCTTATAATAGTTTTGCATTTAAAGTCTATTTTGTCTGATATTAGAATAGCTACTCCTGCCCTTTTTTGGCTATTGTTAGCTTGTAAAATGGTTTTCTAGCCATTCACTTTCAGCCTCCTTGAATCCCTGGGTCGAAGGTGGGTTTCTTGTAGACAGCATATAGATGGATCATATTTCCTTATCCATTCTGCCAATCTGTGTATCTTGAGTGGTGAATTTAATCCATTAACATTCAGTGTTATTACTCGCAACGAATTTCTTACTTCAGCCACATTTTCTTTGGGTTAATGTATGTCATATGTCGTTTTGTTTCTGTTTTTGTCTTTTTAGTTGTTTTTAAACTCTCCTCCAACTCTCTCGTCCTTTCAACTTGTAGAACTTCCTTTAGTATTTCTTGAAGTGCCAGTTTCTTATTGACATACTCTCTTAATTTCTGTTTATCTGTGAACATTTTGAACTCTCCATCATTTTTGAATGCCAGTTTTTCTGGATAGAGAATTCGTGGCTGGAAGTTTTTTTCTTTTAGTATTTTTACTATGTCATAAGACTACTGTCTTCTTGCCTCCATGGTTTCAGATGGGAAATCAGCACTTAGTCTTATTGTGCTCCCCTTGTATGTGATGGTTCTCTTTTCTCTTGTTGCCTTGAGTATTTTCTCTTTGTCTTGAGCATTGGACATTTTGACAAGTATATGTCTTGGAGTTGGCCTGTTGGGATTTATACTGTTTGGGGTGCACTTTGCTTCCTGGATCTGCACATCCATCTCTATCAATAGCGTTGGGAAGCTTTTAGCCATTATTTCCTTCAACACTCTTCCTGTTCCCTTTCCCTTCTCTTCTCCTTCTGGGATGCCCATAATGCATATGTTTGTGTGTTTTGCGTTGTCAGTTAAATCCCTGAGCCCCTGCTGGATTTTTTCTATTTTTTTTTGTCTATCTGTTGTACTATCTGTTTGGTTTCAGATGTATTGTTTCCACATCACTAATTCTTTCTTCTGCCTGTTCAAATCTGCTGTTATGTGATTCCAGCATCCTTTTGATTTCTTGGATTGTGCCACTGATCACCATCATATCCGTTATCTTTTTGTGTATGTTTACAATTTCTTCAGTATGTTCTCCCAGTGTCTTCTTTATATCCTTCATCTCTTCCTTCACTTCATTAAATTGGTTCATGATATTTGTTCGGAAAGCTTTGATTAGTTGTTCGATATTCTGCATCTCTTTCTGGTTTTTACTCTGTTCATTGGACTGGTCCATGTCTTCCTGTTGCTCAATGTGGTTTGTAATTTTTTGTTGCCCTCTAGTCATCATTTTATCTTGATGGGTTTATTCAGTTGATTAGCTTCTCTCTCTCCTCTAGAGTTTTATTTAGCTGGTAGTTCTGTGTGTGTGTTAAGTTTTCTCTTTGACACTTTTTCTTCTTATTTTATTTCCTTGCTTCTTTCTGTGTTACCTTGAAGGCAAAAGATTAGTGCCTGAGGAATTGAAAGATGTGAGAAAGGAAGAAGGATAACAGTAATATTGATAAAAGTTAGAAGAGGGGCCAAATGAGACTTAGTCAAATGAATATTTAACTCATGTAGGTAGTGTAGAGTAATAGGAAAAAAAGTGGAGTACCTACAATGGACTGGGAAACCAAATAGAGGAACATATATATAATGATTTAGAAGGCTAGAATGATGAGGAGGGAAAGAAAGAGTAAAGAAAGGGCTAAAAGGAAAAAGTTAATATTAATTTAAAAAAAGAAGAAAACAAAATAGATAGAATAGAAATTGACACCCTTAAGTTGTGGGCTAATGAAAAAACGTGGTGTCTAAGAACCACAACAGAAAGCAGAAGGCAGAAAGATGAAGCAAGGATAAGAGATAGCTTGGGATACCAAAATCAATATAGATAGAGAATGGGAAATCACTGAAGAAGAAGCACAGCAAAGAAGAGGCAAGCTAGCAGCACCTAATTAAAAAAAAAAATGAAGGAAAAAAGAAAGGGGGTAGGAAAGAGGAAAGGAAAGCAAGAGACAACAAATAAACAGAGAAAAACCAAACAACCACACAAGAAAGCAGTCAAACAAAGCTAAGGAGGAAGTGTTCCTTCTAGAGGCCTTGTGGATACTCTCAGCCTGCTTGTGTTTATCAATTTCCCTGCAAGGTTCTAGCTGCAGGTTTTGAGGCAGATTTTAGGTATTAAACTAAATTAAAAAGAATTCATTTTTTAAAGTGACTTTTTTTTTTTTTTTTTGCAGTATACAGGACCCAAAAGAAGTCCTCTGCTAGACCACCCCCTTCACCGAGGGGCCCCTCAATAGGCTCGTGGAAACTAATCAAGCACTTCCCACTTCATGGTCTTCCGGGGAGCTGAAGCTCTGATGTTTGTCAGTGCAGAGCGATAAAATTGGCTGACTCCGCCCCCTCTGGAGCCAAGCCTCAGTGTCAGCGGGCTGCTGGGTAAATCAGGTTTCCTCAGCAGATTTGCCTCTCCCCTCAGCCTGGCGCTGCTTCAGGTTGGCTTATCTGCTCCCCAAAGCTATGAGGGGGTCCAGGCAGTCAAATCCACAGAAGTTAAACCCCTCTCCCCCTTTTGTCGCAACTCTCCCTCTCGGAGAATGCTCCCTCACACCGGGAGTGGGATTCGCGGGTGTGGGATTCGCGGCTCAAACCAGCCTTTTTCCCTGCGGGTGGGGCTCAGCCATCTGTGTTAACCACCACAGGCAGGCTTAAAACTCACGAATCTCTACCAATCACTCCACACTGTCGATCTGCCTGCAGCTAGATGTCCCAAGCTTCTCGCTTCGTGTGCCCACAGCACAGACCCCCGGGCAGGACCCTGTCCACCAATCGGCCATCCTCAGAGAGATAGTCAGCGAGTGCCCTCCTAAACTGACACCATCTTGCCTACCTCGGCCCAGAGTGGATTTTAATCCTCTTACCGGAGTCTTTTATAAACTGGAATTGGTGAGGCCTCAGACAGAGAGAAATCCCAAAAGCTGAGAGAAAGCCACAGATGGAGCAGAAAGCAACAGTGCCTGGAGGAGAAGGCAGAGGCCAGTAGATGCCACCATTGTGTCCTGCCATTTGCCTGATTGCCACAGCTGCAGCTTGGGGAGAAAGCATCTTTTGATGATGCCTTGATTTGGACATTTTTAAAGCTTTAGAACTGCAAGTTTATATGTTAATTAAGCCAACCCATTTCTGGTATATAGCCTCAGCAGCCTTTATGAAATTAAGACAAGGGTGTCAGAGAAAGGGTTGGAATTAGGCACACTCAATACTATATGGCCTCTTAGGGCCCTTGCTGAGACTCACATTTAGATCCTACAAACAAGTGCTGTGTGACCTCACGCCCTTCTGCTCACGAGCAGTGCTCAGCAACATTTTTCACTTAATTTCCAACTCAGCAAAAGTATTTTGGACTACATTTTTTCCCATTCAAAATGAAAATAGGTATACTGAGTATTATGGGATGTGGGAGCATTAGCTGCTCCACTGAATTGAAGAATATCAGTGGGCAATGAGGCACTACTTTCTAACCAGTGGTAATATTTGGGTATTTCTGAGAAGGAGCAATGTAGAGACACCTTCCCTATATTTTATCCTGAAATTAGATCATTGACCGAGGGATTTTCCTCACTGACTTGGATGGAAGCCCCCTTGCAAGAAACCCGTATTTATCTTCTCAAACTCGAAGCCTCTCTTTTTCTAGTTAAATTTTTTTCATCTTCCCACTCTCCAGTCTCAGAAGAAGGTTTCATAATTAAGTCCTTGGCAGGCCTCTATATTACATGCTCATCCTACCTTCTCCAGGATCACACAATTTTATTTCTCTTCTCTCTCTGTAGCCTGGTAGCACTTACATTTTTAAATACAGTTTCTCTCTCTTCCTTTAAGCCCAGTAATGCCACCTTTTATTTCTATAGCACTTTAGTGTACAGTTTTTATATGCATCATCTAATTTGATCCACACAATTCAATAAGATCAGTAGAAAAGGAATCTCATTTTACCAATCAAGAAACTGAACATAAGTGGATCTGACTTATTCAGGTCTTACAACTTGTAAGTGACAGTGAGGTTCTAGCCTCAGAACTGTCAAGTTCAAGTTCAGTACTCTTTTCACAGGTGCCAGAGGCAGTGAGGGAGTTAAGTTCTGAAAACACACAACTTAAGACAGGAAGGTCATAAAATTTGTCCAATCCTGAAACTAACTAGAAAAGTCAAATGTTAGGTTACCAGTTTGACAGATGGGAGCGGGGCTTGCCAGGAGAAGGTAGGCTAGAGACTGGAAGATGACGTGGTAGGGTGGAGGATAAAGAACCTATAAATCTAGATATAAGCTAAAGTCAAGACTGACACAAATAGGAAGCTGATCTTTTCTCTGGGATCAGGGAGAGAATATAGAACTGTACATGGATGCAGGGTAGGGATGGTTTAGAATAAATTTTGCTACGTCAGAGTATCTGAAAACAGATGTGCTTGTATCAAGCACTTTGCATGCTCTTACTATGTTGGGAAGAAGGTCTTCAAGTGGCAGAGCCCCTTGGGAACCCTCTGTGGGATCTTACAGACCACAAGTAACCCCAAATTCTCTTTCTCTCCTTCCTTCTTCTCCCTCTCCCTCTTTTTTTTTTTTTTTTTTTTTTTTTTTTGGTCTCTCTCTCATTCTTCAAGTCTTAAGAGTCTGTATCTCTTTCTTGTGGTGTGCATACTCTGCATCTCAACTAGACACTATACTCTGCCGGTACACATGGTTGATGTCTTATTCCTCTCAGATTTCCCTCACCCCACCCAGACTAGTGCCTTATAACTCTTTGGTGCTAAATAGATTATTGCATATTTATTTTGTTGTTACCTAGTTTTTCAATCAGCCAAAGTCCATGTTCTAGGGCCCAAAGATATATAAGAGTAAGCATTCCACACTCCATTATTAATTGCAAAGTAATGATAATAATTAAGCCTTCTACTTGAAGAGTGCTTTATATCTTTCAAGGAACTACTATGTAGACTCTAGAAAAAAAAATCTTCTTCCCAACTTCAGGAGGTAGCACAGATTTCATTATTCCTATTTTACATAAAAAGAATCAATATCTGTGAGATTCAGTGGCATTTATCGAAAGCCAAAAGACTAGTGAATGGCAGAATCAAGACCAGGAGTCTTATTCCTAGATCAGTGCTCTCTCAACCACACTATGTGTCTTGGTTTGCCAGGAATTCTATGACAAATTCCACACAATGGACTGGCTTAAACAACAGGAATTTATTGTCTCATAGTTTTGGAAGCTAGAAGTCAAACATCAAAGTGTCGGCAAGGTCATGCTTTCTCCAAAATCTGTTGCATTCTGGTGCTAGCAATCCTCCATCACATGGTGATCTCTCTCTCTGCCTTCTCCTACCTTTGGCCTTTACTTTCTTTATATAAGGACTTCAGTTCTGTTGAAATAAGGGTCGTCGTGATTCAGTTTGGCCACATCTTAACTAATAATAATATTTTCAAAGAATCTATTTACAAATGGGTTGACATTCACAAGACTTGGGCTAGGGGTGAAGCGAGGGGGTTAGGACTTGAACATCTCTTTTGTGGGAGATATGATTCAAACCCCAACACTTTGCTATGATATCTGTGGAGATGGGGCCATCTTGAGTGAAATTTCTGAAATGCAGCACTCTCTTTGGAGTTTCTTATAACTATATCTTTATATTTGTCTGTTTTGAGATATTTATTTATTTATTTATTTTTTATTTTTTTATTTTTTTGATTTAATAAAGCTTTATTTTTCAAAATGTACAGTTGGTCGGACCTCTTTATGCATCTTCACCAGCAGCTGGGGCATCTCCACCCTTGGTGTTTCTGGTATAAATTACTTGAGCTCTGTGTTTTGAAACCAGCTTGATAAGTCCTTTACTAAGCAGCTCCTGAAAGGCTGCCCTGGCCAGGGAACCACGAATCTTCAGTCTCTCTGAGACCACAGCAGGAGTTATAAGCTTGTAGTTGGGAACTTCCTTACAGAGTTTGTCATAAGTGGCTTTGTCAAACAAGACTAGGTTATTGAGCTTGTCTCGAACTTTTCCTTTGGACCACTTCTTCTTTTTGGCCTTGCCTCCGGATTTGTTCACTGGGTCTTTGTCTTTCTTGGCCGACTTTCCCGCATCTTTCTTCTTCTTGTCGTCCTTGGGCGGCATCGCGAGGATCAGGGAGCAGCCGAAGCCACTGCAGCCTTGTTAAGATGTCGGACAGAAAAGTGAGATATTTATTTAGTTTTGTTTTTTTTTTTTGTTTTTTTTTTTGTTTTTTACCAGGAAGTCCAGGGAATCGAACCCCGGTCCCTCCATATGGTAGACGGATGCCGAACCTCTTGAGCCACATCTGTTTCCCTTTATTTAGTTTTAATCCCTCTTTCTAGCACATAAATTTTGTCACAATCTCTTCTAACATTCTAGAACTCTTTATCTCCCTTTAACGCCTTTCAATGCCCAGGACCCAAGCTACACCTTGACCACCCAGGTGTGCTTTCTTTTTTTCCTCCTCTATGTTTCCATTCCCTTTAAGCAAAATAAAAAAGCAACACTGGCTAATCTGATCTTACTCTGCTGGAGGCACCATAAGGTAAGAATTAGGCATGTGGGCCTTTGACCAGCCTTAGTATCTATGGAACATTGGGTAAATTAACTTCTCTTAGCCTCACTCTCCTCATCTGAATAATGGGGATAATAATAGTGCCTACATCATAGAGCTATTGGACATATTATACAAAATAATGGGTAAAAATCAATAGCACAACATCAAGTCCACAGCACATGCTTAATAAATCTCTTCCATGTCCCTCATCCCTTTCCTTGTCCTGGTCATCCTTCCTTTCACTTTTCCTCTTCACCCTCCTCCTCTCTTCCTCTCTTACACTGCTTCTTTTCCTCTACCTCTACCCCCTTCTCTTTTTTCCTCCTCATCCTCTTCTCCTCTTGTCCCCCACTCCTGTTTCTCGTCAAAGTGGAGAGCGGTTCCTCACTCACATAGGATCCTTCTTTCTTTCTCAGGAAAAGTAGAATATGCCACCTTGCTTTTAAGGAGTTTATAGACCAGTTAAAGAAGCCCTAGACCAGCTGCTGGTGATCCTGGACTTCTTGGTCATATGGCAAGGCACATGGTAGTGCCTAATGGTCTCTCTCTTTTCTCTGGATCTCATTGCTTCAGCTTCTTGCTTCCAACTTTCTCTCCCTGCTTTTGTGTTGCTCTCTGTGTTCATTCCATTTAAAAAGGACTCTAGTAAGAGGATTAAGACCCACACTGGGTCATTCTTTAATTGAAGTAACCTAATCAAAAGCCCTTAACTGAACTGAGCTAATCAAAAGGTCCCACCCACAGTAGGTTCACACACACAGGAATAGACAGTTTTAAGAACATGATTATCTGCGGTCCATGTAGCTTCAAACTGTCACAGAGTCCCAAAGGGTCATGAAATATAAGCATTTTTCCAGTGACCTTCAGGACACGTCATATTGATTTTTTTCTTCAATGAGGCAAGTAATTATGTATTTTATAAATGGAGGTTAGTCTTAAAAATGAAGAACAAAGTTGGAGGACTCACACTTCCTGACTCCAAAGCATATTACACAGCTACAGTGGTCAAAACAGCATGGTACTGGCAAAAGGATAGACATATTGACAAATGGAATCAAGTTGAGAGTTCAGAAATAGACCTCCCATCTATGTACAATTGCTTTTTTGTCACTCAATTGGGAAACAATAATCTCTTCAACAAATGTTGCAGGGAGAATTGGATATCCATATTCAAAAGAATGAAAGAGAACACTTATCTCATAACATATAAAAACATTAGCTCAAAATAGATGAAAAATCAAAATAAAAGATAAAGGACTATAAAATTCCTAGAAGAAAATGTAGAGAAGCTTCTTCAGGATCTTGTGTTAGGCAATGGTTTCTTGTACTTGACAACCAGAGCATAAGCAACAAAACTAAAAATAGATAAATGGGACCTCCTCAAAATTAAAAACTTTTGTGCATCAAAAGACTTTGTCACAAAAGTGAAAAGACAACCTATTCAATTGGAGAAATTATTTGGAAACCACGTAAGCGTTTAATATCTGGAATACATGAATAAATCCTACAACTCAACAATAAAAAGACAAAACAACCCAAATAAAAAAATGGGAAAAAGACTTGAACAGACAATTCTCCAAAGAGGATATACAAATGGCTAAAAAGCACATGAAAAGATGCTCAACACCACTAGCTATTAGGGAAATGCAAATCAAAACCTTAATGTATTATCATTTCATACCTACTAGACTGGATGTTGCTAAAAAAAAAAAAAAGAGAGAAAACTACAAAAGTTGAAGAGGATATAAAGAAATAGGAACACTCATTCATTGTTGGTGGGAATGTAAAATGGTGCAGCCACTCTGGAAGACAGTTTGGCAGTTCCTCAGGAAATTTAGAATTACCATATGACCTGGCAATTCAGCTACCAGGTATATACCCAAAAGAATTGAAAGCAGGGGTTTGAACAGATATTTGCACACCAATGTTCATAGTGGCATTATTCACAATTACCAAAAGATGGAAGCAACTCAAGTGTCCATCAACCGAGGAATGGATAAAAAAATGTGGTATATATGTATAATGGAATATTACTCAGTTCTAAAAAGGAATGAAGTCCTGATGCATGCGACAGCATGGATGAACCTTGAGGACAATATGCTGAGTGAAATAAGCCAGGCACAAAAAGACAAATATTGTATGGCCTCAATGATATAAACTAATTACAATAAGCTAACTGATAGAGTTAGAATCTAGAATAAAGGTTGCCTGGGGATAAATTGGTAGCTGATGCTTAATTTGTACAGAATTTCTATTTAGGTTGATTGTAAAGGTTTGGGAATGGGTGGTAGTGATGGTAGCACATTATTGTGAGTGTAATTAACAGGACTGAATTATGTATGCGAACATGGTTGAAAGGGGAAATTTTGCATCCTGTATGTTACTAGTGTGAAAGTTACAAGATAAAACATGGGACTGTATAACACAATGAACCCTGTTATGGAGGATGGACTAGGGTTAATAGCATAAAAATAATAATGTTCTTTTATGAAATATAGCAAATGTACAATACTAATTTAAGGTGTTAATAATAGGGTGATATAGAGGGAAAATATACCTAATATAAAGTATGGACTATAGTTTTAATATTAATATTTTAATATTCTTTCATCAGTTTTAACAAAGGTACCACATGAATGCAAAGTTTCAACAATGAGGGGTGGGTATATAGGAACACTGTATTTTTTTTCATGACTTTTCTGTAAACCTAGAACTTCTCTAATTAAAAAAATAATAATTTTGTCAAAAATGAAGGAGGGGGGAAGTGGCTGTGGCTCAATCAGTAGGGCTCCCGTTTACCATATGGGAGGCCCCGGGTTCGGTTCCCGGGGCCTCCTGGTGAAGGCAAGCCCGCCCGCACGGCGTGGTTAGCTGACCCAGCGAGCACAAGCAGCAAGGGGGGGATAAATGAATGAATAAATAAATAAAATCTTAAAAAAAAAAAAAAAAAAAAAATGAAGGAGGGATTAAGACATTCCCAGATAAACAAAAGCTGAGGGAGTTCATCACCTCTAGACTAGCCCTACAAGAGCTGCTAAAGAGAATTCTGCAGGTTGAAAGGAAGGACAATAGGCAATGGACTGAAAGCACATGAAAAAATAAAGCTATCCCATGTAAGTAAGGATATGAGTAAATATAAATATCAGTACTATTATATTTTTTCTTTGTAACTCTACTTTTTTACTCTCTACATGATCCAAAAGGCAAATGCATAAAATGTAATGACCAATCAATGGTTTTGGACTCATAATGTATAAACATGTAATTGGTGATAAGAACTGCATAAAGGTGGAAGGAAAATAGTAGGCTTTGCACACTATTTTATTTTATTTTTTATATCAATGTTACATGTTACTCCATTAACACAAGATAATAACTAGAATAACAATACATTTGCTTCGGTCTGTGGTAACACTCCCCCCTTATTTTTGTTCATTCCTCAGTCTTGAGGAGTTTGGGATGATGTCCACTCTGACTGCTTCAGGCTAAGAAGGAACTTAGATATTATGGGGCAGAGGAAAGGAATTGTTTTGCTTGCAGTTGAAGATACTCCTTGTTCTGGGGATGGGACTTGTCCATCATTATTGTTTTGTTAGTTGTCCAGGGCAGTCCCGAATAACTGGAGGGTAGGAGTCAGCCACAACTCTGCTGGGTTTCAGGGCTCAACCTGTCTGAACAATCTGAATATTTAAGTTCTTGAGAAATATATTTAACAAATACATTGAAAATTATAGTTTAAATTAAATAAGTAGAAGAATCATGATCAGGGGAATTATAAATGAGTAACTATGTTACATTGAGGGAATAGATTTTCATATATTCCTAAAATATGGCCCACAAGGAGGTGTTGATTTCATGAAGCTGTGTGACTTGCCTATGATGTCCAGATGTCCCCACATACCACACCATTATCAACACTCTGTACTAATGACATACTTTTGTTATAGCTCCTGAAAGAACTTTCTTATATATGTATTATTAATGACAATCCTTGGCCACCTAGAGTTCATTTTATCCTCTAGCTTTCCTTCTAGCAACATGTATGACCCAAAACTTCTTTCAACCACGTTCACACTGACATTTTAGTGCTGTTAATTACACTCACATTGCTGCACCACCATACCTCCCGTCTATTTCCAAACCATTACAATCAATCTAATTATAAATTCTGTACAGATTAAGCATCAGCTCACTGTTCTCTACTCCCATTCTATCTCCTGGTAACCTATCTTCCAGACTCTATGTCCATGAATCTGCTCACTATATTTAGTTCATGTCAGTGAGATCATGCAATATTTGTCCTTTTGTATTTGGCTCATTTCATTCAACATGAGGTCTTCAAGGTTCATCCATGTTGTCGCATGCATCAGGACTTCATTCCTTCTTACAGCTGAATAATATTCATCATATGTATATACCACATTTTGTTTATCCATTCATCTGTTAATAGACACTGGGGTTGCTTTCATCTTTTGGCAATTGTGAATAATGCCGCTGTGAACACTGGTATGCATTTATCTGTTCATGTTCCTGCTCTCAATTCTTCTCGATATATACCTAGCAGCAGGATTATTGGATCATATGTCAATTCTATATTTAGCTTCCTGAGGAACTGCCAAACTGTCCTCCACAGTGGTTGCACGATTCTACATTCCCACCAGCAATGAATGAGTGCTCCTATTTCTCCACATCTCTCCAACACTTATAATTTTCTGTTTTTTTTTTTTAAACAGCAGCCAGACTAGTTGGTGTGAAATGATATCTCACTGTGGTGTTTTTAATTTGCATTTCCCTAATAGTTAGTGATGTTGAGCATTTTTGCATGTGCTTTTTGGCCATTTGTATTTCCTCTTTGGAAAAGTGCCTGTTCAAGTCTTTTTCCCTTTTTTTAAATTGGATTGTCTTTTTATTATTGAGTTGTAGGATTAAAAAATATATATACTGGATATTAGACCCCTATCAGATATGTGGCTTCAAAATATTTTCTCCCATTGAGTAGGCTGCCTTTTTACTTTCTTGACAAACTCCTTTGAAGCACAAAAGTTTTTAATTATGAGGAGGTCTCAATTATCAATCTTTTCTTTTATTGCTCATGCTTTGGGTGTAAAGTTTATGAAACCACTGCCAATCACAAGCTCTTGTAGATGCTTCCCTACATTATCATCTAGGAGTTTTATGGTACTGGCTTTTATATTTAGGCCTTTGATCCATCTTGAGTTAATTTGTGTACAGGGTATGAGATAAGGATCCTCTTTCATTGTTCAGATATGGATATCCAATATTCCCAGCATCATTTTTTAAAGGGACTATTCTGCCCAGTTGAGTGGACTTGGTGGTGTTGTTAAATATCAGTTGGCTGTAGATTTGCAGGTCATTTTTAAACTCTCAGTTTGGTTACATTAGTCAATATGTCTATCCTTGTGCCAATACCATACAGTTTTCACCACTGTAGCTTTGTAATATCCTTTAAAGTCAGGTAGTGTGAGTCCTCCAACTTTGTTCTTCTTTTTTTAAAGGTTTTTGGCTATTTGGGGCCCCTTACCCTTCCAAAATAGATTTGATAATTGGCTTTTCCATTTCTGCAAAGAAGGCTGTTGGAATTTTTATTGGGGTTGCATTAAATTTCTAAGTTAATTGGGGTAGAACTGACATCTTAAATGATATCCAACCCATGAACATGAATGTCCTTCAATTTATTTCAATCTTCTTTGATTCTGTTTAGCAATGTTGTGTAGTTTTCTGTATATCAGTCCTTTACATCCTTAAATTTATTCTAGATATTTGATTCCTCTAGGTGCTATTGTAAATGAAATTTTTTTTCTTTATTTCCTCCTCAGATTGCTCACTACTAGTGTATAGATACACTAATGATTTTTGCTTGTTGATCTTCTATCCTGCCACTTTGCTGAACTCGTGTATTGGCTCTAGTAGCTTTGTTGTAGATTTTTCAGGACTTTCTATATATAGGATATCACCTGAAAATAGTGAAAGTTTTATTTCTTCCTTTTCATTTGGATGTCTTTTTTATTTCTTTTTCTTGCCTAATTACTCTGGCTATAAATTTTAGTACCATGTATAATAAATAGTGGTGACAGTGGGCATCCATGTCTTGTTCTGAATCTTAGAGGGAAAACCTCCATTCTTTCACCATTGAGCTTGATGTTCAATTTCCAAGTATTTTGTTGAGGATTTCTGCATCTAAGTTCATTAGAGAGATTGGTCTGTAATTTCCTTTTCTTGTAGCATCTTTATGTGGCTTTGGTATTAAGATGATGTTGGCTTCATAGAATAAGTTAGGTAATGTTCCCTTCTCTTCAAATTTTTTGGAACAGTTTGAGTAGGATAAGCATTAGTTCTTTTTGGAATGATTGGTAGAATTCACCTGTGATGCCATATAGTCCTGAGCTTTTCTTTCTGGGAAGATTTTGATAACTGTTTCAATCTCATTACTTGTGATTGACCTGTTGAGGTCTTCTGTTTCTTCTTTCATCAGTGCAGGTTGTTTGTATGTTTCTAGAATTTGTCTGTTTCATCTAAGTGGTACAACTTGTTGGCATACAATTTTTCATACTATCCTCTTATGATTCTTTTTATTTCTGTGGGGTCAGTGGTGATATCCTCTCTCTCATTTATTTATTTGCATCTTCTCTGTTTTTTTGTTAGTCTAGCTAAGGGTTTGTCAACTTTATTAATCTTCTCAAAAAACAGCTTTTGGTTTTGTTAATTCTATTTTTCACTCTCAATTTAATTCTGCTCTAATCTTTGTTATTTCTTTCATTGTGCTTGCTTTGGTATTAGTTTACTGTTCTTTTTCTAGTTCCTCCAGAAGTGCAGTTAGATCTTTGATTTTAGCTCCTTTTCCTTTTTTAATGTAGGCATTTAGGTCTATAAATTTCCCTCACACTACTGCCTTTGCTGCATCCCTTAATTTTGATATGTTGTTTTCTCATTTTCATTCACCTTTAGTTACTGATTTCTTTTTGTAATTTTCTCCTTGTCCCACTGTTTGTTTAAGAGCGTGTTGTTTAACTTCCATGTATTTGTGAACTTCCCAGTTCTCTACCCATTATTAATTTCCAGCTTCATTCCATTGTGGTAAAAGAAGTGCTTTGTATAATTTCAAATTCTAAATTCATTGAGTCTTGTTGTATGACCTAACAGGTGATCTATCCTGGAGAATGATCCATGAGTGCTCAACAGGAATGTATATCCTGCTGTTAAGGGGAGCAATGTTCTATATATGTCTGTTAGCTGTAGTTCCTTTAATGTATTTTTCAAGATCTCTTGATTGATTCCTGTCTAGATGTCCTATTGCTTTGAGTGTTGTAATGAAGTCCCCCACTATGATAGTAAAGATGTCTATTTCTACCCCCCCACCACCACCATTTTGCCCGTGTTTTTCTCATGTATTTTGGGGCACCCTGATTTGGTGCATAAATATTTATCATTGTTCTTTTTTCTTGGTAGATCAACCCTTCTATTAATATATAGTATCCTTTTTTGTCTCTTGTAACAGTTTTGCTTTTAAAGTCTATTTTGTCCATTATTAGTATAGCTACTCCACCTTTTTTCTTTTTCCTTTTTATCTTTTTTTAGTTACTGCAAGCATGGAATATATTTTTCCAACAATTCACTTGTAACCTATTTGTGTCCTTGGGTCTAAAGTGAGTCTCTTATAGACAGCATATAAATGGATCATTAAAAAAAAAAAATCCATTCTGCCAATCTGTGTCTCAATTGGAGAGTTTAATGCATTATCAGTCAATGTTATTACTGTAAAGGCAGTACTTACTTCAACCATTTTATCTTTAGGCCTATGTATGTCATATCTTATTTTTTGTTTCTCTTTTAACCCTTTTAGTTACCCTTACTAATAACCTTCCTTTCCACACTCTCCTCCGAACCTCTTTCTCCTGTCTTTTTCTTCCAACCTGTACAACTCCCTTTAGTATTTTTTGAAGGGCAGGATCCCTGTTGACAAATTCTCTTAATTTCCATTTATCTGTAAACATTTTAATCTCTCCCTCATTTTTGAAGGACAATTTTGCTGGATATAGAATTCTTGGCTGGCAGTTTTTCTCTTTCAGCACCTTAACTATGTCATACATTGACTTCTTGCCTCCATGGTTTCTAATGAAAAATCAGCACTCAATTTTGTTGAGCATCCTTTATGTGTAATGGATCTCTTTTCTCTTGCTTCTTTCAGGATTCTCTATCTTTGGCATTTGACAATCTAATTAGTATGTGTCTTAGAGTAGATCTGTATGGATTTATTCTGTTTGGAGTATGCTGCACTTGCTGGACATATACATCTACATCCCTCAAAAGATTTGTGAAATTTTTGGCCATTATTTCCTCAAACACTCCTTCTGCTCATTTTCCCTTCTCCCTCTAGGATACTCATAACATATATGTTTGTGCATTTTGTGCTGTCATTCAATTCCCTGAGTCCCTGTTCAATTTCTTCCATTTTTTCTCCATCTGTTCACCTATCTGTGTGATTTCAGATGTCTTAGCTTCTAATGCTAATTATGTCCTCTGCTTGTTCAAATCTGCTAGTGTATTTTTAATTTCTTTGATTGTGCCTTTCATTACCATAAGATCTGTTATTTTTATGTTTATAATTTCTTCTGTATACTCACCCAGTGTCTTCTTCATATCCTTTATCTTGTCTTCTTCTCCTTGAATTGATTTAGGGGATTTGTGTGGACATCTTTGATTCATTCCAAATTCTGTGTTTCCTCCTGCTTTTTAGTGTGTTCCTTTGACTGGACCATATCTTCCTGTTTCTTAGTATGACTTGTAATCTTTTGCTGATGTCCAGGCATCTGTTTATCTTGATGGGTTTACTCTGTTAGTCAGTTTCTCTCTCTTGCCTAGGGTTTTATTTTTGTTTGGCTTTATGTTAAGGCTCTTCTTTAACACTTGGTTCCATTTATTCTAAATATTTAGAAGTCCCCATGTTTAACTGAAAAAGTAAAAGAAAGTGAAAAAAAAAAGAGGAAAGAAAATGAAAAAAGAGAAAGAAAAAAGCAACAAAGAGTAAAAGGAAGGAAAAAAGAGAAAATTAAAAGGGAAAAATTAAAAGAAAAAAGTAAACAAACAAACAAAACCATGGGTCTCCTCTCAGGCCACTGGCATCCAGCTAGGTTCCTCCTCTCCAGCTACCTGCACCCGCCTATTACTCTGTGGAACCACTGCTGTCTGGGTACTTAGAAGAGAGAGGAAAAAAATGGGCCTCCCTCTCAGGCCACCAGCAACTGGCTAGGCCCCATCCATGCCAGCTGCCCGTGCCAATCATCCTATAGCCTGCTGTTCTCCTGATGCCCAGCTGTGCACTCCTTTGCTTGTCGCCTGCATTTATTGCTCCATGACCCTGTGGCTTCTGCTATTCCCAGAAAGCCTGCCTGTCTTCCTGCCACTTCTGGAGGATGAGTGCAGCCTACTACTCCCTATTCCACCATCTTGTATCTGATTTTTTATACTATTGAAGTTAAGCTGGTATCAAGGCAAATGAGACTGTTATAGATTTAGGATGTTAAATTTAAGCCTTACTGTAACTACAAAAATATATATAATCATAGAATAGGCAAGTCATAGAGACAGAAATCAGAGTAAATGTTGCCTAGGGCAGGAGGCAGGGCATATGAGGAGTTAATGCATAATGGCTGTAGGGTTTTTATTTGGGGAGATGGGAAAGTTTTGTTAATGGAATGTGGTTAGGGTACTGCAATATTGTGAATGTGATTAATTCCATTTAATGGTATGCTTGGGAGAGGTTGAGATGGGAAAGTTCATATTTTATACATGTTCCCACAATTAATAAAAAGAAGAAAAACAAAGAACAAAAGAGGCAATGACAATTAAATACAATACTTGATCATGGATGGGATTTAGCAAGAAGAAAAGGTTCAAAGGGACTTTACTGGGACATACAAAAAATTGGAACATAGACTATAAGATATATATGAAGGTTAAATTTCTTGAACTTGATACCTGCACTTAAAGTGGTTACATAAGTGAGTATCCTTGTTCTTAGGAAATGTACATGGCAATATTAAGTGTTCAAGGAGCATGATGTATATACAACTGTGCTGATTTGAATTTTTGTGGACCCTAGTAAATTTTTTTCTTGTTAACTCATTTCCTTGTATGATGTATACACAACTGTGCTGATTTGAATCTTTTGTGGACCCTAGATAATTATTTTCTTAAGCTAACTCATTACTGTGCATGTAAGCCTATTGTATGTGGAATCTTTTGTTTAGGTCAGTTAAGGGACCTTTTGTTTAGATCACATTTAATTAGACTGCTTCAGTTAAGAGCCTCTAATTAGATTGCAGGACCCAGGGTGGGTCCTAATCCTCTTACTGTAGTCCTTTATAAAAGGAGGACCGAAAACACAGAGACACACAGAATGAAACAGCAGAGACAGAGAAGAACCCAGAACCTGGAATCAATGGATAGAGGCTGAGAGGAAGCCACTTTAGGCCAAAGCTGAAAGAGATGATGCCTAGAGGAGAAGGGAGAGACTGGCCATGTGCCTGATTGCCCACAGCTGCAACTTGGTGAAACAGCATCCCTTGATGATGCCTTGATTGGGACACTTTCCACAGCCTGAGAACTGTAAGCCTTTAATCTAATAAATTCCCATTATAAAAGGCAACACATTTCCTGTATAATGCATTGGCAGCCTGCAGCAAACTGAAACAACAACCTACATTTAGTGTTCAGAAAATGGATAGCTAGCTAGATAGCATGATATGGCAAATGTGATAAAAAATCAAAACTGATGGATCTGGGTAACTGGGTTGGGGGAAATAAGGATATGTTGGAGTTTTCTGTATGGGGTTTGCATTATTTTTGTAAATGTCCTGTACATTTGAATGTATTTCAAAATAAAAAGTTAAACAATATTTTTTGAAAAAATATAAAAAGAACAAAATTTGATTTCTTTGGATTATGACTTAAAACATGAGCTCACTGGAAAATAGCAAACATGTTATGGAGAACAGTGAAAGTTTATCTGATAGAGGCTTGCTGACCATATCAAAAGTGTTTCAATGGAAATTTGAAGAAAAAGAACAACACTATCCAGAAAAAGCAATAAAACTGATGACTATTTTGAAAAATAAAATGACATAAGCAGTAGAAAAAGTAACAAATAATCCTTGAGAAATGAGTCCAGAATAATATTTTGGTATCATTCATTTATATAATAAACCTTTATTGTATAACTATTATATACTCAACAATGCACTAGCCAAGAGTGTTAACAAATGAGTGACTCATTAAATTAGTTGAGGTAATTAATAAAATCAGCTCCATAGGCACCACTGGCATTTGGTGGGATAGATCTCACAGCTAATAAGGCAATGGCAAAATCTACTTTATTCCAAGAAATTTATTGGTAGAAGGGATTTACCTGCACATAAAGAAGACATCTTTATGTCTCTCCAAATCCATACCTGTAAGTCATGATGGACAGACTACTGGTGAGGTCTAAAGGAGAGGGCAGTAAAAAGTAGGAGTAATATGAAAAAGTAGGAGTAATATGATAGTGAGAGTTAATTGTAGACCACCTCATCAGGAGGAGGATAAAGATGATGCTTTGATGATGCAGGCTATCATTGTGAACAGAAACTGGATGTAGTAGTGAATCTCCAGACACTGCCAAAATTCTGGCTTAGAGTACCTAAGTTTTTTGGAATGTGCTTCTTTGTACATTTATTTCTCAGAAAGATGCTGTGACAGTTTGGCATTGTTTATGAATTCTAAAAATAGATATTGGAGTATGTTTGTAAACTGGTCTGTACCTGGGCATGATTAAATTATGATTAGGGCTTTGATTGGGTCATGTCAGTAGGACATTGAGTCCCCATCCCCTTGGAAGGAAGGGACTCACAGATAAAACTACACAGTGCCTCCTAAAGAAGACGAGCAAGACAGCGAGCTGACGCTACTGGGTGGTGCAACGACCTGACTCAACAAGATGATGCAACAAAGAGACACAACAAGGAAATAATTAAAGGCACAAGAAGTAGGGAGCAGAGGTGGCTCAAGCGACTGGGCCTCTCCCTCCCACATTGGAGGGGTCCCAGGTTCGGCTCCTGGTGCCTCCTAAAAAAAAAAAAGATGAGTGGACACAGAGAGCACACAACCAATAGACACACAGAGCAGACAGTGAACGAAAACCACGGTGGTGGGGGAAGGGGGAGAAATAAAATAAATCTTTAATAATAATAAAAAAAAGAAAAGGAGCTGAAGCTTGCAAAAACACTTAAGCAGAAACCTTAAGCAGGTTTTTAAAGTGGCTTTAAAGCAACTTACATTCTCAATGAAGATGAGCAGGCCCAGCCCTGCTTTTCAGTATCAATGTCTCTTTTAATATTATTAATATATAAGACCAGGAGGGAAAATTTCTTATTATATATTCTATAATACTTTAGGTCTTATTCATAGCATATTCTTTTCTTATTAATAATGTCATACTCCTCAGTAAGCCTTTATATGCACTATCATATTTAATAATAATAATTTTTCCTAAAACATTGCCATAAATTAGAAAATAGAAATTCTTCATTCTCTACTTTCTTACTTAAGACATTTTAATGCTTTCTTTTGTGTATGATTGATCTGACATTTCTACAGCCCAACAGAAAGTTTCTAAAACAAATTTAGCCCCTAACAAAGAAAACAATTACAGGCTATTAAAGTGAAAGGAACTTTTTTCCCTCAGAAAATGGTTTCTTTTTAGACATTTACAAACAGCATTCTCTCCACTGCCCACTTTAGAGCTGGAACCTAAGCTTTAGTTCTGGAATTTTAGCTAGAATTTGTACGCTCTCAAGTGCTCAACCTAAAAAACATATCTTCATTCTGACTCTCAGTCCAATACTTAGAGACCCTTGACTTTCAGAGTTTTATTGATTCTTCAAATACCTGCCATTATTAGGATTTTTATATTAAAGCGTTTTTTACCCCAGTGAACATCCAGTAATAAAGCTTATATAATACTGTTATCCCGCCATCCTTCTTTATCCCTCCTTTTCTCTTACATTCCACATTTGACAATGTCTTGTTGTTTTCCTTTTTTTCTGGATTCTAATTTAAAAAGAATTGCACGTGGATCTCTAGATATACCTCACTAGTTAATTTTTCCCCCAATCAATCTGGTTGTCTCCATCCTATGATATATAGTGTCAACAAAACACTTTCATTTAGGCATGCTGAAATAAATAGCGGACAATATTTTCTTATTTTATAATGAAAAAAGGCAGATAGAGAGAGAGGTTAAATAACTTCTCTGTCATGGTGATTCCCAAGGATTTGTTTTATTACTTGACACTGGTTCTTGCTGAGTTGTGTAATCTATATTTGCACCATGTCATTATTAAGAGTTTCACTTTCCTAAGAATTGGTTGATCTCAGAATTTAGTAATCTGGGTAAATTACAGATTTGGTTACTTTCCCTAGTTAAATTCTATTTTTCCAATATGTTGTTGGGTGATGGATATGGTTACTCCAAAGGTGGTTGTCATTTTTGGATTATATATTCCCTCTAAGGAAACAAGACCTTGAAAAATCCCTGAGAATTTCTTATTTTATTTATCTCTTTTTACTTTTGGTAGATAGGGTTTTGACCTAGTATCATATCATCTTTAAGTATAAGGAAGAAAGTAAGCATAGATTTGTTTGAAAGAAACTATAAAGTATAGTTAGACTTAAAATTTTCTAGGTGTGTTTTTTTTTGGTTATCCTTTGAGTACAAGAAAGAAAATCCCTATCTATATCTACATATTTTGAAGAATATTTTAACCAAAGAGGGGAGGTGGGTATTTGATGGTAAACCTTTGTTGTGTGTTGGGAACCTGTGCTCTTTGTCTCCATTTTGTCAACTCCCAAGTCATCATAGAGTCAAGTGGCAAATGCTCCTGGAAGGGGGGAGGGTCTGGGAGAGAATTGGGAAAAATGAGGCCGCTGGTGCAGAGACCTGGTCATTAGTCCAAAAAGATAGTTTCTTCCAGATAATGTCCAAAAATAGAATGGATGTTGGGGGAGAAAGAACAGCCAGAAAGAAACAATGCTGTAAAAATGCTTTATCTAGAAAATGTTAGCCCTCCCTGACTAATCTTGAAACAAGTTTGGAAAAACAGTCTTTAAACAAGCTACTTTGCAGTTCACAGATCTTTTCCACTTTGTAGCAAGATAATGTACTTTATATGAACATTATCAGTTTCAAAATTCTCTAACTCATGTTTTCCTGACGTCCCAGGAAGGATTTGGGCTGAGAACTGGGCCACAGCTCCATGTCTGGTCCCTTTTCCCCCTTCTTCTTGTAAAGGGAGTCTTCCATACTGCTCTCCCTCAAGTCCTGCAATGTCTCTAAATTAAGCCATAAGCAGATATCTCCTATATGCCTTCATTTTCTTCCTGTTCCCCCCCCCACTTTTCTCTAAAATGAATCATCAGAATAAGGTAGTAGCAAGTACTGTTTTCTTACTCTTCATTCTTTCAGTCATATGTAGGAAAGAAATGAATTTCAATATCCTTTTGACTTACCTCACTCTCTTTGTTCAAATCTATACTTAGGGAAATGCCAGTAATAAATGACTATTAAGTGATATCAACACAAAGTACACAGGAGTTTTCAAAGTTTCACAGAAAAAAAATATTTTTAAACACACTAATTTTCCAGAAAAAAATATATTTGTAACTACCCCAAAAGTTTTGTTTTGTTTTGAAATCAAAAGAACAAATGAAGAAAGTACAAATTCCAAATCAAACAAAAAGCTGAATACATTCTGGAGCTTAAGAAATAAAATTTGCATTTTTAAATGAATCCAAATACCCTTTTGAAAAGTAACCCACTTTTCCCCAATTATTTTTCCTATGATGACAACAAGCAATAAACATTCTCTCCTTTCTTTTTCATGGTATACTCATATTTGAAGAAAAATTATTATTTGAAGAGAAATAATTCTTACCTTACCAAAATTATACTGCTGGAGGTAGGCAGTAGATAGACTAATAGAAACAATACTTTTATTTACTCATTTCTTATGGAAGGAAGAGATGAGAAGACATACATAGGAAGCCAGAGAACTTTTCCAAAATGCTATACTGAATTTTTTTTCCCTGCTAATGGTTGGGTCCAGAAAGGAGATTTACACAATGTGGGAATAATTTGAACTCAGTATTTTCTAATACAAACAAAATTCAGGCCTTTAAATGGTGACATAGTCCACACAATGAACTGTCAGAATCATTTGAGCTTAAGTCCTAGGAAGGAGTTCCTCATGGTTCCTGTGGTTTATTTTACCATCTTCTTTTCTGCTCAGTGCCCCCGCATCCATCCTTAGGCCTTCAGAAACCCCAACATGAAAACTATAGGCATGCCCCCTCTATTGGCACACTGCAGGAACTGGAAATATTAACTACATGCCACCTGCACAATCTTTCTTGCTTTCATCATCATCCACCATCTGGTCCCACTGAAACTGTAAAACCAAACCAGCTTGTTTAATTCCCTGCTCATTTTTATCCACTTTCCTCTCTTTTGCCCCAATTTCCTACTAGCCCAAAGTACCTTAAATCCTCTCATCTTTGAAGATCTTTCTTGCTATTTGGTAAAATTCCCATTCAGCCTCTTTCATTCTACAATTATTTCTCGAAACATTTCATACCTAGTATCATCAGAGCCCTAGCTGTCTTGTGGGTACCTCAGCTTTCCCTAGCTCAGTGATTATCTTCCTTCCTTTCTTGCTGTTTTTTCCCCTGGCATGTGTCCTCTCACCCCTCCTGACCCCAGTGGTTTTTAGTAATCCCAGGTCAGTCTATTAGACTTGTGAATACAAAGTACATCTTACGTTTGCACTAGAACACAAAATTACTCCTGGCACCTGATGGGGGCTCACTAAACATGTGTCCACAGTAAATTAGAGAAAACGAAAAATAGAATCTTTCTAATTTCAGATTTCTAATTTGAAAATTAATTTAAAACCAGCTGGGTTTTTGATACTTTCCTAGGGTAGTGGTCTAAGTTTTAGCAAACTGCCGAAGAGGACACCAAAAGCCTCTTGCTTCTGTTTGCCCCTATATATCAGATACACAAGAAACTCTCAAAAAAAAAAAAAGAAAAAAGAAAAAAGAAAGAAAGAAAGAAATGTACCATTATCAATGAAAGAATCATGGAAAGAGTTCTAAGAGCAGTGAACTTAATCAGAGATATCTTACTGAATGTCAAACTCGCATACAGTTTGTTTAAGAAAACATGACAGGAACCATCACATTAAATGGTACCTGCTCTCTGGAATGTGTTTCTTTTACCACCCCATTCAGATAGATGGAAAGAAAGAGTGTTTAGAATGGACATAAATTAAGTTTAATGAAGTGACTCCACTCCATTCACTCTCAAGTGATATTTTTTGTCCCTTTTTTGCCTTTTTAGTTTAAGATGTCATGAATGACATAGAACTAAAAGTAAAGAGGAAAAGATGGGGAGGTAGCCACCAACTCACATTTTTCTGGTCTCTCTAATGTGTGAAATATTATTTACTCTCCTATTCCAATTTATAATTTTGTATGTGTCTATGTGTGTGTGTGTGTGAAAATGCTCAGAGAAAATATTTAAACTCAAGGTAGAACGTGGAGAGTAAAGTGGAGGACAACTGCAGAAACAATGGAACCATAAACCAAGGGAAGTGTCAACTAGGAACCTTTCTGGATGCAAATCCCTTCCTTGTCTGTGTCTGTCCTAGACTAGTTAAGCTGGATTCTAAATTTGGGTCCGGGTGGAGGTCAGGTGCAACACAATGGGCATGAGAAAAGACAGTGTGCTACTCACAGGTCTTGGGGGTGGGGGGTGGGGGGAGCACTACACGGCAGGGAGAATGACAACAGACCATAAGAGGTTAATGGGAATTGATCAATTTGGGGGGTTCAACCAGCAAGTAGGGTGCATACTGGCAGAGCATGTGGCACCCATGGGCTTGTACTTTTGTTGTGGTCCAGGATTAACAGTTTTCCTGTGGGAGTCAAGGATTGGTCGATTTAAAGCATTCATACAAAAAGAGAAGAGGACTGGGGGTCCAAGGGTGGTGGGGATGATCAGCTTATCATTTGGGAGCAGCTGTGGTTTCTGGGTGAAGTGTGGGGGTGGTGGGGATGGTAGCCCCTCTGGGGGAGTTTATGCCCCAGGGCTGGAAGCTGCTTATTAACTAGGCCAAAGATCAGTGTTGAGGCAAGTGGCTCAAAGTAAGGTGGATGTCGAGGCAGCACACAAAAAATTTGATGGTTATAACAGTCTGGATGCTGGATGCCAGGACATCTGTTTCTTTGAGGTGCATCCATATGACCATTTTTATTTTATTGTGGTGACATATATAGGACACAAAATTTTCCTAAGCATTTTCATGTGTACAATTCAGTGGCATTAATTACATTCACAATGTGCTACTATCACCACCATCCATTTCCAGAACTTTTCCATCACCCCAAAAAGAAACTGTACCCATTATGTAATAACTACCCCTTGCCCCAGACCTTTAATCTGCTTTCTGTCTCTATGAATTTGCCTATTCTAGGTATTTCATGTAAGTGGAATCATATAGTATTTGTCCTTTGTGTCTGACTTATTTCACCTACCATGCTGTTTTCAAGGTTCATCCATGTTGTCACATGTAACAGAACTTGATTCCTTTTCGTGGTTGTATGGTTATACTATTGACATGTTGATGGACACTTTGGTTGTTTTTTGTCTTTTGGCTATTGTAAAAATGTACAAGTGGCACACAAATATGGCAAAAACCATGAAGGAGTATATGAAGGAAGGAAGTTTGGAAAATGCTAGGTTAGAGAACTGGACATGTTCTTTTTAATGTTTTAAGCTCCTTGCTGTTACTGTACCATAGATGGGTATAAAGGAAATGGAGCTGCATAAGTTCTATGTTTTTAAAATGCACAGGATGAATCTATCCTGACCATCATCATATTTCCTGTGCTAAATCAACCCTGATTTTTTCTGCTGTAGGGAGAAGCTTTGTTTGTCCATGTCTACCAGGGGTGTGTGGTATGTCATAGGAGTAATCGCTGAGGTGCACCACCTTTTACCACAGTGCTACACAAAATTGGCAAGGAACAGCAGTAACAGAAGTAGTTCTAAGTGGCAGGGAGAGCTTCACCTTGCCTACGACAAAGCAGTTCCCCATTCTCCATGCTGTTGTCAAGCGACCTAACAGCTTTTTGTTTTTTTCTGAGCTAAATGCAACATCTCACACCAAATTTAGGGGCTTGGCAAAGTTGCAAATTTTCTTACGCAAAAGTTGAGAAAGAGCAAAGCTGAAGAGTGCTAAAAACGGTACACTTTGCTACTATGTAATATTTGGGGCTCAGGCTGTTTTATTTATAGATATCTATTAATACACAGCAAGAGAAACAAAAAGAAATATACAGAAAAATAACCTTATCAAACAGTTTCCAGGATCCAAGTGCAACATTAAGGGCGAGAACAGCAGCAGCAAGCTGTTCTAATGGGGAAAAAGCATCTTCTTTACCTCTTCTCTCCCCTCCCTTCCCTTTCCTCTCTGAGGAGGACGGTGGCTGCAAGGAGCCTTGCCCTGCCCAGTTCTTTGAGGGGTGAAGTGGAGAGAAAGGAGAGAGGGAGGAAGGACTTCAACTTTTATTCCTTTATCCAGATCTTTGAACCACCTCCTCTCCTACCCCTATCTCTGGCAATGCCTTAAGTGGAGGAGAGGGGGAGCATCCAGCTAGTAAAACTGGTTTGTTGGGGACCCCCCCACACACACACCAATTCTTGGGAAATTTTTTTGTTGGGCAGCTGTCTGGCAATGCCTCAACTGCCTTCTCTGGGCTTGAGTGGGGCTTTACCTTCCTCATTCAAGAGGGAAAGAGTTTGCTGCAAGAGGTGGAAATGGAAAGATGGACAGAGAGGCAGAGGCCATCTCCCCTAAACCCTGGGGCACACAAAGAAAGAGAAGTGGGAATAAATGCAACACTGACATGTCTTGGAAGCTCAGGATTCAAAAGGTGGGGATGAGACTGCTCCCACTGATGGAACTCCCCCCAGGCCTGGAACCTTTGCATTTACTTTAACAGAGCCTAAGAAAGCTCTCCCAACCCCTCCCAGGGTGGGGATGAAGCCTGACTACTTACCGTATTTATAATTCAAATACATTCACAGGATGACACAAGACCAGAGGGAGGTGGTGGGAGAGTATGTGGGCAGTTTCACTTTGCTTCAGGTCTCCACCTGATTGTTGGGCACTGCTGGCACCCGAAGGGGCAGCCTCACCAAGGTGGGGGGTGGGGTGGGTGAGAGACAGGTTGCACTGCTGAAAGCTGACCCAGGCTGGACCTAGGTGGACACTGGGGAGGGCAGAGAAGTCATTTCCGGAGAGGACCTGAAGACAGGTTGGTCCTGACTGTAGCCAGTGTTTTGCCCAAGTTGCCAGTAGGTTAAAAAAGTAGAGGGAAGGGGGGATTCCTGCTAAGACACATGCCCTAGCCCACCTTCCCCCACTCCCTCCAGGGGAGAGCATGGCCCCGTCAACATGAAGATGAACGTGGCATCAGCTTCCTCCCCTCTCCTCTCCCTGTGGTCTGCTGGGGATGAGAGGTGGGGGAGTGGCAGACGCTGGCCTGATCTGGGGCTGGCACAGCTGGCTTCCTACCCGGCGCCACCTGGTCCTAGGGGAAGCTGTGCCCTCTCTGGAGCCCCAGAGCTGGGTTGAGGTTAGAGCACAGAGGAGGCAGAGGGCCCAGGCAGAGGACCCTGGGGATTGGGTGGAGGCATCTCTGGGTGTGTGTGGGAGGGAGGGTTCCTGCCTCACCCTTGCCCCTGTCCTTGTCACTAGTTCTTGTGGCAGCAGCTTGTTTAGAGAACAGATCCCAATGTGGGGCCGACACTGCTACTGTTACTCTCTCTGGGAAGTCACTGCAACTGTGAATTCCAGGGAGGTCCAGGGGCTCACATGTGTCCAGGCCCATAGCACCAGGGTTTAGGTAAGATCCGTCCCTTGGATTCTAGGAGTAAAGGATGGTGGAATAGTCCCCAGGATCTTTTTCTGTTGCCCAAGTATCGGTCCACATTTGAACCCCACCCGCTGGGAAAATTGAAATTAAACAAGATAAGGACACTGGAAGAAGGATCTATCTGATGGTGTCCCAAGGTGTTAGAGGTATATTCATTGTTTTTTCTTGTAAAGGGAAGATACTCTAAATTTATCCCCGTAAGGTTTCAGATAAAAGTGGAGCTGGGTCTTACTTCATGCACTGTGAGAACTTTGGTGGACCACATAAATTCTGTATGCCTCAGTTTTCCCACCCTTAAAAATGGGGCTAATGGATGAAGCCAGGTTTTATATTTATGTTTTGCTTTTTACATTTGAGCCTGCTGTCATGTCTCCAGTAACTTCCCTGTGGCTCTCTGGGGGTGGGGGGTGGGGGGTGGGGTAGGGGGTGGTGTATTTCAAGGTTCAATAGACAGGAAATTGCTTTGAAAATATCACACATTATTAAATATGAGGCATTATCTGATTCCCTTATTCAGCATGGCCATTTCCTCCTTCCCAGCACCACTTACCTTGTGTGTTCACCTAACCCTGTGCAACAGCCATGTCCAAAGGAATGAATGCAGCCAAAGGGAACAGATTCAGAGCAGAGGGTCCTGGAATATTCTGAGGTGCACCCCTCCCCTTCCAAGGTTAGGCATCCTTTCTTGCCCTTCTTCTGTCCTCAACACAGGTAGTGTTTCCTTCTGAAATTTAGAAGCCAAAGCTTTTACTTTTTTCAATAAAACATCAGCCCTGGAAGCTCTTCATCTCCCCCTGGTGTTCTTCTCCTGCCTTAAGATGGTGGTATTGACAGAGAAAGGATCAGGGAAAGCGGAAGGCGGACTCAGAAAAGGGCTTGTGGGGGGCTTCTAATCAGTGTTGATGAAAGGATTATGCATGTGTCTGAAGGTGCTATCACATTTTTTTTTTCTTTAAGCTTTTATTCCTTCCCAGTCCCTCACTGATCTTTTCCACTGTGGAGGAATTGCACTTTGGCAAAAAAACAACAAAACAAAACAAAACTTGGGGGCTTGAAGTAAGAGAAAAGTAGGTTGGCCTGCCAAAACAATTGAGAGTAGGGGGGAGAGTCAGGAGCGGGCGCATTCCCTTGTTTGATCAAGAAATCAGAGAGGCATAAAAGGAAAATGAAGTGAACAACAATTTTTTTACCCCCCCCCCCCCAACAATACAATCTATTTAAACTACAGTTCATACTTCTCATACCAATGGTATGAGTTTTTCTGGAGTCACTCTTCTGATTCTTGAATGCTGGGGCTGGCAGCTTGCAAAGGGGAAGCAGACTCCGGCACTGCACGGGCAGGTTTACCAAAGGTCTCTAATGGGTATTTTCTTTTTCTTAGCCCTGCCCCTGAATTGTCTGACGGCGTCTGCCTCTGAAGTTAGCAGTGATTTCCTTTAGAGCCTGGCCTTATCTCCGGCTGCACGTTGCCTGTTGGTGACTAATAACACAATAACATTGTCTGGGGCTGGAATAAAGTTGGAGCTGTTTACCCCCACTCTATAGGGGTTCAATATAAAAAGCCGGCGGAGAACTGTCCAAGCCAGACGTGCTTCTGCATCTGCACTGGGGCGGGAGCCGACAGGGTCCTTGGGTCTCTGGCGCTGTCCCCACAGCCCCTGCCGCGTGTGTCTTCAGACCGCTCCCACTGCCCTCTCTCTTGGCAGAAACTTCTTTTTCTTCCCAGTAAAGGGTACTTGAGCTGAAGGATAACTTGAGATCTGAACAATCAGAAGCACTCTGAGGGAACTGAAGTTGTTTTGCTTCATTTTCCTTTGTGTTTAGTTTGCAGGAAAGGTATTTTGATCCTTTTTTCCCCAGAATGGATTATTTCTCCGTCATTTTCTCGCTGCTCTTGGTGGTTTTCCAAGGAGCTCCAGAAACAGGTAGGTGCATTGGCTTGTAAATCTCTGCATGTTAATGTCTTCATATTCACCTTAATGCTTTACTTGCTTCTGTTTTTCTTCCTTCTTTTTATGATCTGCAGCTCAGTTAATCAAGTGTTTGGCAATTATTGCTCAAAGCTACTTAGATTTCTAGTGGAAATATTAAAATTCATCTATTGAATACAACTGCTCACATGGCATTAAAATAACATACTTATTTTTTTTCTTTTCTTTAATAACTCAAGAAGAGTACAGACAAAATATAATTTAACCAAATGTGTATTTGCAATATATGTTTGTAAAGGTACACAGGGTATGTGGGAACTTATATCTTAGTCAAACGCTGTTTTAATACTGTGTTAACTTGTAAAATATTTAAGCATTTCAGCTTGAAGCCAAGGAATTTTGTCCAAGTCATTCAAGCAGTCTATGAACAGTAAAATCACCTGCAAAAGTCTGTTGAGTAAAACTCCCCAGGTGGTTTATGGGTGAAGGCAGATGCTTTCTTTAAAATTTGTCATTATTGACTTTAAGCTTCGTTTGGCAGGTTTTTGGCACCCCAAACAGTGTGAACTCTATTTTCAGTTTTTGTCCACCTGTCGAGGGAGGGGAGCTGGGATAAATCTTGCCTACTTAAGGATTTCAGTAGTATGTGTGCATCTGCCCGTTGCCCCCTTTTAGGGTCAATGCACTTTTTTTGTCTTTTGGTGACCCTGACTAAAGAGAAAGGATGTCAAGGGAATGAAAATCCTGGAATGTGTCAGATCATTTGAAATGTATAAAATTGGGCAGATAAGCTGCATGGCTAAATTGTCAGGAGGGAGAGGTTTGAAGAGGCAGTGCTGCAGTCAGAAGGGGGAGGCGGCACACTCTATACACGCGGTATTGCTCCAGGGATTCTGAATTCAAGCTCCATAGAGACTCGACTAGGTCCCGGGAGCTGCTACTCAGTTTAACCTTAGATGAGTGGTTTCTGTGGAGTTTACTGTCTGAAATCAATGTGGTAGAGCTAATTTCTCTTCTCCTTCTAATGGTCTTGCCGATGCCCTGGCTCTCTGCCTAATTTTAAGAGGTATATATGATCTGGGTACAAAGTGGCAGGCACCCACCTAAAGCGAAAGGTCCTTTGGAATGGGTAAGTGGCTCAGTGGCTGGGAATAAGCAGTGGGATTTATTTACTTTTAGAGTTTTGGTCATGCCAATTTGAAGCCACTAAGGGTTGGGCTCTCCCACCAAGCACCATGCAAGAGCTCAACTCAAATGGCTAATGGGCAGCATTTCCAAGCATTTCCTTGAAGGCAGCTTCAAGGGAGTTGATAAGTCTCTTTTCACATGTTTGTCTCCTCTGCATTTATATAATTTCCCTGGAGGCAGATAAGGCAGTGGGGATAAAGGTGAAGGTATGTTTAGAGGAAAAAATACATAGCCCTTCCCTGCCCACCCCCTACCCGTTTGTGTCTGGCTGAAGGCAGGCTGTCTGCTTCATCTGCTTTTATCTGCTCTGCTCAATCTGGCATATCAATGAGCATCAGAGGAGACCTTCACCCACTGACTTGCCCTTTTTCTCTCTCTAGCAGTCTTGGGCGCTGAGCTCAGTGCGGGGGCTGATAATGGAGGGGAGAACCCCTCTCCCACTGCACCCTGGCGACTCCGCAGGTCCAAGCGCTGCTCCTGCTCTTCCTTGATGGATAAAGAGTGTGTGTACTTCTGCCACCTCGACATCATCTGGATCAACACTCCCGAGTGAGTCTCTAGAGGGCATCGTAACTCTAGTCATTACCAGTTTCACAAGAGATTGGAGACAGTTACTATCATTACTTTTCTGGGGAGCTCCTGGCTGGGATTCTGAAGTTATCATTTCTGACAACATATAAATGCCCCAGTGGGGCCAATTCCCCTGCCCTTCGCCCCCAATCCTGAAAATAACAGGGCAACTTGGTTCTTAGCAACAGTGGGGAAGGTCTTCTGAGGCACTGAGCCTCAGGTTTCTCATTACAGGGTAGATGGAATGAGCTGACGACACGCAGGCGGCTGCTGCACATTTCAGATTAAAAACTTGAAGCAGGGGGTGGGGAGGACTCTCTGAGGGATGTTCTCTCAGCAGCATCTGACTGGGTTCAGGGAATAAGTTCCTGAGGTCATATGTGGGTTAGTCCAACCTGTGCTTCTCAGGGGAAGGTAGAGTCTGGAGAGACAGAAGGGATTACAGAGAGTTATAATTCAATCCCTTCATTTTACTTCTAGAAACACTCAAACCCAACCTGTTAAAGTCACTTGGGCAAGAATGAGTTTATGGCAGGGCTAGAACTAGAACCTGGATCTCCTACTCCCTCAGTACTTTCCCTTTAGAAAAGCCCATTTCAAGACAGAAAGAGAAATATGTTCCGTAGGTTTCTCTGCCACCTCCGGAGTGAAGAAAAACAGTTCTCCCTCTCCCCCCGAACACTAGTTCATCTCCAGAGGCATAAACAATAGCACACTTATTGTATCTACATTGCCCCATTATGACCAAAATCCAAACAAAGTCAAATCAAACCCCAAATACAATGAGCCTAATTCTTTGTTAGGCAATACTTCCAAGGGGAGGATTTAATTCCTTGAGAATCAAAATGGACCCACTGGAAATCGTTGAAGAGCCGTCCAGCAAGGAGTCCTTTCACAGACATGTGATATCACCACACTGCAGGAGAAAAGTGCAGGCAAGGCGTGAACCATGTGCATGCAAGGGGACCTCCTTCTGTCCCCTCAGGGTGCAGTTTTAACATTCTCATATATGATTTGAAATGAAAATGGGTTTTAATGATCTTTTGAGTATGGCATTGAAGTCCCCGCTCCTCAAATAGCTGTTAGAAAAGGAAGAAAATATGAGACACCTAAGCCGAGATGTCATCATTTTAGACAAAATATATATATAAAATAATGCTGCTGGTGTTGAGAAGAAATTGAACCTTGTTAAGAGTTGAAATGGAATTTCACTGAATTAGAAAAACTGATTTTCTCCTGGTTGGCTATACGCATTCAGGGCTTTTGATGGACATGTGTTCCTGGCTGGGCTATCCTTCATTTTCCAAAGTATACCACCAAGCTCTGTGTGATAAGCAACTCACTTTCCAAATGGAATGAGTTTGCCCCCAAAGAGCGTGTCATTTTGAAGACTATTAATTATGCTAATATCCATTTTTCCTCTCTTTTGATAACAGACACATTGTTCCTTATGGACTTGGAAGCCCTTCTCGGTCCAAGCGATCCTTGAAGGATTTATTTCCTATAAAGACAGCGGACCCCAGGGATAGATGCTACTGTGCTAGCCAAAAAGACAAGAAGTGCTGGAATTTTTGCCAAGCAGGAAAAGAACTCTGGTGAGTAGAATCACCTTTGCTTTCCAATCAGTTTTACAGCCTTCCAGCCTTCTTCCTGGTTGAACACTGGCTTCTTGTTTCTAAGAGATTCATGGAGTCACTGAGTGTCAAGTAAAACTGAAGATAGCACTGCTCAAAAGTTTTTTCCTGTGTATATTTTAACAGGACCCAAGATACTATGGAGAAAGGCTGGAATAACCATAAGAAAGGAAAAGATTGTTCCAAGCTTGGGGACAACCGTAAGAAAGGAAAAGATTGCTCCAAGCATCAGCAGCTAGTGGAAGGAAGAAAAATGAGAAGGTAAGAGGCTCACAAGAACAGCTAGCCCCAGTTACCAATGGTTCAGGACCTATTCCCCTAGTCATTGGGGGAAAGGCTTAAATGACAATAAAAATGTTACCCTCATATTCTATAGATTAAAAAGAACAAAGGAATCCTTCTCAAATATTTTCTTGACAGCTTTTAATGTAAGCTGCTGCCCACTATATACTTTGGTGACCTCAGCACACTGATGTCTTCAGCCCACTCAATCTAAAGGTAGATTTTCCCAAGCAAAATATATCCAGAAATACTTTGGTCATTAGTTCATGTCCAGTCTTTGTCTCTCCGAGTCAGTGCCCTTACGGCATTCCCTGAGAAGTTAAAAATCAGTTCAGGGAGAGGACTTTTTCTTTTTTTAAAATCAGTATCATGTATAATCAAATTCTTTAAAAAGAAGCAGTTAATCAAGTGGCCAAAAGGAAAAGAAGCCTTTAGGCAGGGTTGGTGAGACTCAGAATCTGCCATTTTGGGGGTTTATTTATTTACTTTTAATAAGGAAAAAATATCTGATATACAGCCAATGTAATTCCAAAAAGCTCGCTCGTTTCCTAGTCAGTCGTTAACTGGGGGCAGAGAAGAAGGGGTCTAGGTTAAACAATGCAGCAGCCGTAAGGTGGTGAACCTTCCCAACTCTAAACATTTTGGAATTCATAAGCTCAAGGGAGGAAACATGTTTTCAGATCTGTCACATGCTCTACAATTTCCTATTATGGTCCATGGAAACTTTTCCTAGAAATCCAGTGGCAAGAAGTTCCATGATCAAAGTGTTCTGAGCACAGGCCTGGCAATCATGAACGACTTGAGTTGTTTACTACTGATTTGTGGGACAGCCCTCAGCTGTCTGTGAATTAACCTGCCACTTCGGTGCCCCTATTTCTGATCTAGGGCCAGTAATGCCTCCCTCACACAATAATATTTAAATCAGAGTTTCCAAACAGACTTGGAAATCATTTTTTCTATTAGTCTGTATGCTATCAACTATTAAGTCAATGTCACAGTTCTTCCCTCTTTCCTTCTCCTGCAAAATAGAAAAAAAATACATACCTGCAAATTTTTTTTTAACTTGCCATAAAATACTTGGCTTGAGCCTATCTATATGCTTTCTCTCGTTTTCAATCTTTCTATTCTCTCTATTACTTCCCACATTATATAATTAAGAAGATGCCCATGACTTTGGAAACCTATGCTGAGTTTCTCAGAGTGCCACAGTGGTGGTGGTTGGGATGGAGCTACAGAAGAAAAGAGAACATCTCTGGCTTATTTGAAAATTGTATTTAATGCTCAGTTCCCCTTAGATATGACCTCTGTCCCTATCCCACCCCCACTCTGAGCATAAAAGCCAGGCTTTATTTTCATGTTGGTAATAGATACCACTTGAGATTTTATCAAAGGGTAGCTTGGTGTTGCGGTAGGTGGTGAAAGTTCAAGAACCAGATTCAGATTTGTTTGTGCCAGAGTCTGATTTTAGATGTTTCTTTTGCCAGGAGTGAGGTTTATTTTGTGACATTTGTTTTCTCCTGTCTGCTTTAATAGGTTGGAGGCCATTAGCAACAGCATCAAAACGTCTTTTCGTATTGCCAAGCTGAAAGCCGAGCTCTACAGAGAGAAGAAAGTGACCCACAACCGAACGCACTGACTGAAGATCACCTGGGCCCTCTGAAGACAGGGCTTCAGTTGGGAAAATCATGTCAGAACTTTACAGCTTCCCTGCTTAAGCCCTTTCTTGTTCCAGGCTGGCAAAGGACCAATGTTCTACTTCTAAACACTGCAAGAAAGGCTAAGGAGATCCCCCTATCGCCTTCCTTGGCTTCCAGCGGTAACTGCTTTAGTCTCTCCTCGTTTAGGAAACAGTGGAAGACCCAGAGAAAGCAAAGAGAAAGTGACTTGTGAACTAGGAAAGCATCCTCCAGAGCGAGGAAGGGAGATTCCGCATGAGGGTGGGGTTTCTGAAGAGGGTCCGAAGGGAGGGTTTGAGTCTGACTCAGGCATCTGGCACACTTCAGATGTGACAGAAACTCCAAAGTTCCACGCAAAGATTTTCTAAGGAATGCACAAATTGAAAACACACTCAAAGGACAATCACTAGAGTGATAAAAAGAAAGAAAAGACTTTTTTAATTCATAAAAATGCGAAATTGACACTGTTACTACTGGAAATCAGGATGCGTTCATGAATACGAGTCTACCTCACCTGTATTGCACTCTCCAGAAGTATTTCATCACTTGTTTCGCCTCTAATTATTGCCTTCCCAAGCTCTTCATCTCCTACCACTGCCTCCTCCAAAACCCCCATACTATATAGTAGCCTCATTAAAGTGTGGTCTAATGTATCAGAAGTAGATACAACATTTTCATGATAATCTACTAGCTCTGATATATAAAGGAAAAGATCATTGAGTCAGGGTACTACCGTGCCCTGATTTTGGGAAACACAATGGTATAGGGTTGTTATTGAAAGTAAACGTTGGTTATGCTTTAAGGCAGTACAATTATTTTCCTTTACGTAACTGGCTAATGGAAGAAGTTGGATTGAATTTTGATGTACTTATATTTTTATAGATATTTATATTCCTTATATTTACCATGTTAAATATACATTTGGGCAGGCCACATTGGTCTATGTATTTTATATATTTCTGAATGAAATTGAAAAAATGCTTTGTTTTGCCTGTCAAGGTAATGATTGTAGAAAATAAATATTTTTCCCTACTGTATTGATTTTGTTCTGAAATTCCTAAGGAGTGGGCCACACTGGTAAGAAGTTAATAAGGAGAAATGGTTAGATGGTTTCCTAAAAAGGTGGCAATTAGAAGGAAAATGGTCCAGGCTAATTAAAAAAGGAGCTTGATCTGTATTTTAAAAGTTATTTTTAGATTGCATTAAGGCAGGGGTTCTTAACCTTTTTTGTTCCATGAGCCCCTTTGCCAGTCAGGTGAAAACCACAGGCCCCTTACTAAGTCCACAATGTACTGTGTATTATTTAATAAATATATCACACGCACACTAATACGTCCCCACAAGAATAATGTTTTTTTTTTTAATTTCAATTCAAGCTCATGGACCCCTGGCTAAGAACCCCTGCAAAAAGGTGAAAAACTAAAACAAAAACAAAAAACAAAAACAACCCACAAACCAGCTTTAATACCTCTGGTGTTCCTCCTGAATAGCAGCCTTCTGCTTCCCTTCACCAAAACTCTCCAGGGACCCCATCCATTTACTTTGCTGGGGCTATTATATGGCATTGGACAGTTGAAGCTATGTCTGTATTAATGGACACAGATCCACCACTGCAGTTCCTTTTAGAAAATGGCCTTCTCAGAGTAGGTAGGGGCTCCCAATGCCCTTCTCCCTGTTTTTATGGAGGTACCAGGGATTGAACCTGGGACCTCATACACGGGAAGCAGGTGCTCAACCAAATGAGCCATACCTACTGCCCACCCCCCACACCCCCCTTTTTAAGAAGTACTGGGGAGTGAACCAGAACCTCATACATGCAAAGCAGGTATTCAACCACTGAGCTACACCTGGCTCCTCCCAATGCCTTTTGATTTGCTCAAATCAAGACTTTTCTTTATTAAGGAACATTGAGTACCATTCTCCTTCATGGTAGCCACAACTGGCCACCTGCCTGTGGAGGGAGAGATACGAAGTGCCAAGTCTAGCTCAACTGCCTTGCAGCCTCCCCTTCCTCTACTTCTCCCTGCCTTGGCAGGCCTTTCCAAGCCACTGGAGAAAACAGTGTTGCAAATGGACGTTACCAACAAATGCCCGTAAGAGCTTGACCAGCCTTTGAGAATTTTAACCATCCGTCTCTAATAGTGTCCAAAAGAATGCATGGCAGTCAACAAATATTAGCATACAGTGATCACTGGCATCTGAAGAGTGGTGAATCTGAGGGGGTTCAGGTTTTTAGGTATGTGCGGCCAATGTCCTGGGCAGAGTTTCCATCTTTATTGGCATTCTTTTTCATCTCCCATTTCATTTTTTTAAAGGCACAGTCCAATTTCATTGGGAGAATTGCTTATGAAGGTCACTTTTTCTAGCAAACAGTTTCTCAGTATGTGGTTCTCAAGGGGATTGTGAAGTTTTGCCCACAAGACAAGATGCTTGGTCTGAACTTGGCCACTGTTTAATCTTGAGCAAACCACTCCACCTCCTGCATCATCAATGTCCTCATCATTTAAATGAAGGAGTGGGGGACTTTCTCTAACAGCTCTGAGAAAGAGTCACATGAAGAAGTCACAGAGGCAAGGGAAAGTGAAGATCTGGGTCTAACACATTTCAGGGGGAGATGGGGTAGAGAACCACTGAGTGAAAACAGTTCAAAGGACAGCACAGCAAGAAAGGGTGAAAAGAGTTTGTTTTATCAGCCAGACCTTTAAATCCTCTTCCTCCATGCTTCCTGCTTCAGTACCCGGCAAGAAAAGTGAAAGGCACGAAGCAGCTTCCCTAGGGCATGAAGGTCAGCAGCAAAATAAGCTGGGAGGTTTATAGGAAATTAATATTTTTCAAGGATGTAGAGGAAAGATTCGATATTATTCAAAGCCCATGCCAGCTCAAGGAGTGAGTTGATGGATGGTATGCAACACTTCCGGCTGTTTTTCCAGTAAAAACATCATTTCTGGGAGCCCACTTAGGGCAGATTTTTCTCCTCACACTAAAAACCTGGCAGAGCTTTGATCTCAGAACTTAGAGGACCTGAGGACCCTGGGTGGGGAGGGGTGACCTTTGGGTGGGGCAGGGGGACCTTACTAATGGGTACTTCATTCCTCCTCTTTCTCTCCAAGGATTGGTCTCTGCTGCAAGAGAAACAGTTGGCTTTAAGCCTGCCTGTGCCTAAACACAGGTTGTGGCATTACACTAAGCTAGAGTTCTATCAGGAAGACCCCTAGGAACACTGAGAAAGAGCACACTTTTATTTTTCCAGATGAAGAAACTGGGCCCAGAGAGGGAAATGATTTCCCTAAGATCACACAGCAAACTGTGGCATGTCTGGAACCTAAATCCTCCAGCATAGTTGTTTTACCAAAGGGCCCTGGAGTTCAGGGGAGACAGGTGTCCATGCAAACATTAGCAGAGGGGTCTGAGGGGTAACAGTGAAATCGCTTTTCATGAAATCTTTGCCTTCCAGCCTCACAGATAATGGCTGGCAGTTCCATCCCTGTGGGATGAAAGAGAAGGAATGTAAGGGAAGAAAAACAGGAAGTATGGAGGTAGACAAAGCTCATGGTGTCATTAAGTGAATTTCTATAGAATGAAATAGGCTATAACAAGGAACTTTTCCCTTATTATTTTTTAGTTTAATTCCCAAATAATCCTTAAAAATATGAGTGAAAGGGGAATTCTTTGGGTTAGTTCTCTTACTCTATAAGGCAAAAGCAGTGATTTTTATTTCTGTATCTAAGGTCTTGAGAATGCTTATTTTCAAGTCCAAGTTCTTAATGCCTAAAACACAGTTTCCCAGCCCATGTTCTCAATGGAGTAATATAGCTCATTCTGCCTTTGCTTACTTTCACCTTTGCCCTCATAGTTCCTGGAATTCTGGGTCTGGAGTGCAGGCTTTATCTACTGCAAGTGAATGCTTTTGTTCTCATAATCTTATCAATTTAGCAGCAATCCCTCATTTTTGTAGAGAATGTGATTTTCCATGACATTTTCATATCATGTCTCTCATTTGTGACCTCCCCCCCACCATCAACAATTCCTTCAGGAGGCTGGCACCATATTTACCCATTTGAGAGCAGAGGACACTGGCATATTGAAAGGGAAAACGACTTGCCCAGAGCCCTAAAACAGGCAAATAACACTAACCCCTAACCTTCTCCGCTAACCTGCCCCAGAGCAGAGGGGAAGCACTGGGCACCACAGCTTGTGTAAATGTCGATTATTTCCACCTCGTGAGTGAACTATAAAATGGAATGAACATTTTATTATCCTCTCAGGAAGATCAGTGCTCCACACATGTCTCTAGTTTAAGCATATCAATTGTATGATATTTTCTTTACTAAATCACTCTTATTATCCTAATGCATGGTTGGCAGAAAATTCAAGGTAATTTTTACAATGCCTACTTCCAGATCTGGTGCCATGGGGAGCTTCCTTGACAATTACTGGCTATAGATTGAAACAGAAATTGCAGTGATAAATGTGATGGCAGAGGCCATAAAATTCCCTCAAACCCTGGGCACTAATCAGAGAAAGAGCTAAGGCTCGTGCCACTGGATAATGAAAAGAGAAGGACCCAGGCCTTAGGGAGGATAAATGATGGAGATGTTGTGCCCTAAGCATGACAGACTGCTCACTGTTCTGGGCTTGAATATGGACAGCATGTTGGGAATCTGACGTGCAATTTGCTCATTTGCTCTCACTATTTTGGTTCAGTCTTCCAGGTTTTTTTAATTTGATTCTTCTCTTTCATATTCTGGGTCATCCTCATCCCCTTCCACTATTGAAGACTGTGGATGTATCCAGGAGTGATACTCAAAATAGTAAGTCATCACAGGCCTGGGGTGGGCACTGGTCACTCAGGACAGACTAGAGCAGAGCAATGTAAAAGGTCCAGTGCCAGCTGGGCCAGATGTTCTACCTTCTAGTATTGGATTGTGGGAAGGTCCAGGGGTCCAGGGACAGAGTGGGCAGCTGGAGTGGAACTTCCAGAATTCTTGCTGCTATTGCTGTTTTCTAACCAGGATTAAATTATTTCAATATTTTTGGTCTTTTCAAAACTGCATTAGTCATACTGGTACATGCCCCTGTGTATATTAGACTTGGCAGTATCAAAAGTGTTTTAAGCTTGGTAAATTTTCCTCCTTATTGCTTCATGGAGTGGGATCACATTGTTTCCATGCCTGCAGATGTTCAGCACCAAATCTTTCTCTCCTTAGACCTTTGTTATCCTGCTGCTTTTTCATCTCTCCACATCATGGCCCCCCTTAATCTCCCCTCCACCCACCCCCCAACTCTGATCTCTTTTCATAGAAGCAGAAATACTCTGAGATATTCTTTGTCTCCTTGGAAGTTTTCAGCAGGGCAATTTTATGTCCTCTTAGATGGATTCTGGACCATGAAAGGGTGATCATGTAATTTATTATTCAAACTGGGCCACTTTTGATAGTGCATGGTGAAGCTCTAGACAATTATTACGAACTGGGAATTGCCTAGGACCTTGGACTTTCCTGGGCAAACCCCAGGCCAGAATAAGCCTTGAAGCATGTCAGAGTTTCACTCTGATCTCTTAGAGATGCCCTGGAACTTGGCCCTGTTTAAACAAAGACATGACATCTAGGCACTTTTATCTACAGACCAGATTAGGGTACAGGGCCTTCACTTTCCCTGGTTGCTCCAGCCCTGAGCACATACCTTAGGACATAATATATCTTTCAACAAATGCTTGTTCAATGAATTAATAAATATACAATTGGGTTATAGGGTCCACTAAGGGGGAGGTGAGGGTGATATTCTCCTGGCTGGGATGTGACTAGACTACAGAAGATTTATAGGACCCACACAACAAAGGGCTTTCTTGGGAGAGTAGTTTATATAGCTAAAATGTGCCTTTATTCAGGCTTAACACACTGGTAAATTATTTGACACACTGGGTAGCTCTTTTTATTTCTCACCACTCCAACCCATCCTGTACATGATTGCCATAATAACAATCTTCCCAAAACACATCAATCATATTTTCAATGAAAATGGAGCTAGAAAGAACTTAAAAATCATCTGTTATCTCCCCTTCTCAAAAATCTTCCATTGCCATTCTGTTATCTGCCTATAGAATAAAAAAGGCCAATTACTGAAACAGGGAGAGAAAGATATGGAATATTAAAATTTCAGTATAGACATGCTGAGATTTAAATTTTTTATTATGCATCTTAAAACAAGTGTAACATTTGAGAAAATAATCAAATAAACCTAATATACCCATCACAGCTTCAACAGTTGTCAAGACATGATTATTTTTGTTTCATCTCTACCTACACCCAACCATTCCTCCTTGGATTACCAGTCCCAGGTGACATATCATTTCATCTCTAAATAGTTTAGTATGGTATAATGAATTTGAGATGCTTTGTTGAGTCAAGTGAAATGTGAAGTAGTCAATTGCATATGTGGGTCTGGAGCTTAGACAGAATGAGTAAGAAATATTCTCAGGCCTCATAGAGCTCATAATATAACAAAGGAGACAAAAGCATGTAATAGCTAACATTTTTACTGTTTACCATATGCCAACACTCTTTCAAGAGCTTTGCATGCATCAACCCATTTCATCCTTACTCTCACCCGATGAGGTAGGCACTTTTATTTAGAAAGAGAGATTAAGTAGCAACTTGTCCAAGATCACATAAGCTGGTTATGAGGCAGAGCCAGGCTGCCACTAAGAAGAATACAAAGTGGTAAAACCTACACTATGGGAGGATTGAGTACTACAATGATATAAAAGAGAAAGAAATAATTCTGCCTAGGGATTGGGGTGGGACTGAGTGGTGGTCTCCAACTGTGAAGAATAGGCCTTAAGCAAGATATCAGTCAAGAGAGTTAAAGCTCAATCAAAGATACAGAGGGGCCTCAATAAAATGCTTTTTTCTAAAAAAATGACATCATAGAAAGAACATAGCCTAAAGTGTTCACACAATTGTCTCATAAGAAAGGTAAGCAGGTATCCTATTAAATTCAGAAAGGGAAATTAATTCAATGTTACTGAAAACCTTAGAGCAAAACTGCAATAAATAGAATAAAAATGTCTGTCTTATAAATGGTGTTGATTTTTCTGTTACAATATACTGTGAAAACCCAAAAGAGCAATTCATTTAATAATAATGAAAATCTTAAAGCAATAAATGGAACCGAAAGCACTTATTTTCAAGTAGCAATGATTGGGCTGAAATTTGGGGTGCGGGCCTTTAAAAATAAAAAGAAAGCAATTCTAACAGATTTTGACTAAATTTTCAAAATTTAACTCAATTTGTGTCTAAGATGAAATAATTCCATGGGAAGTCTCATTGAAATGATTTTATAGGGGTGCGGGTGTAGCTCAGTGGTTTGAGCGCCTGCTTTCCATGTACAAGGTCCTAGGTTCAATCCCCAGTACCTTCTAAAAAAATAAATAAATAAAACAACTTTATAAAATGATTTTATAGCCCAAAGGTACCAAGATCTTCTGTTCTTTGTCACGTGATCACAAATGCCCTCTTATCGTGTTAAAAATTCCTGCTGGAAATCTGTGTAGGGATTATTCAACCCACCTGTCAACTTAAATGTCTTCCTCAGGCTGAAACAACTTGCTAAGATACCATTACCAACGATCCCTGGTCATTGGTTTGGTCTTCCTATAACCTCTTTTTTTTTTTTTTTTTTTTTTTTTAAGTTTTTATTTATTTATTCATTTATCCCCCCCTTGCTGCTTGTGCTCGCTGGGTCAGCTAACCACGCCATGCGGGCGGGCTTGCCTTCACCAGGAGGCCCCGGGAACCGAACCCAGGGCCTCCCATATGGTAAACGGGAGCCCTACTGATTGAGCCACAGCCGCTTCCCTTCCTATAACCTCTTCATTTGGCAGTTATCAATAACCACAGGCAGTGCCTCTCAGTTTAATGAGAGACAAAATGCACTGGACAACTAAGGTGATGATTTTATTAAAGGTATAATAAAATCTGGAAAATGTTAATTTATAAAGAACATCTCCAAGAAAAGGAAGCAAGCTAGGGGTTTTATAGAGACAGATAACAAAGAAAGGGCTCTAACAGTTAGTTTGGGTGGCTGGCTAAAACATGGATCAAAAGATGGCTGACATTACCTGAGGTCAAAATACCAGAACTTCCCTGGTATACTGTAGATGAGAGGATCCAAAGGCTTAGAGAGATTGGAATGTTAGAATGGATTTGCCAAGTAAGACTTGCCCATTCACCCCAGGAATGTTCAGAAGACATACCTTTCACCAGGACAGTGTGGAATAAATTTGTGAGACTTACTCCATCTTCCCTGAAGAGCTCTGTGGCTGCCCTTCTCTGTAGGTCAGATGTTACCTTGGGGACTGGTGCCACTGAACTGGGATCCTTAAACACAACGGGGATGATGGGATCCTGGGTTGGCAGAAGTCAAGTAACAGCACTTAATCACCATAGACAAAGTTGGCATGGCTACCAAAATAAACAGAAGACTCAAAAGCACAATCAAAATAGTTTGAGTCAGAGAGTCCTATGGCACTGGCTAAAAGATCATGAGGTACCTAGAAGTAAAATAGATGGGCAGTCTACTAAATTCCTATTTGATCTGTAGAAGCAGATGAGTTTTAGACAAAGTGAAGAAACATCTCACTTGAATTGCAGACACAGAGAGTCACAGCTACTTAATCAATGCCCAGGCATTAGACAGTTTACAGACCCAGAGACCCCTGAATAAGGAGAAGGCAGGTCTCCTTGGTGAAGGACTTTGTTACAGTGTCAAAAATTTATACTGTAAATATCTCTCCCAGCCCTTCCCAAAGAGACCTATAGCCTTTTACCAGGGTAACTATACATTGGGGAAAACAAAATTATAGGACATTTTGGGGATTATTAGACACTGGCTCAGAAGTGACATTAATTCCAGGAGATCCAAAATGTCAGTGTGCCCCACCAGTCAGAGCAGTGGCTTATGGAGGTCAGGTGATCAACGGAGTTTTAACTCAGGCCATCTCACAGTGGGTCCAGTGGCTCCCTAGACCCATTTTGTGGTTATTTCTCCCGTTCCAGAATGCATCATTGGAACAGATATACTCAGCAACTGGCAGAATCCCAACAGTGGTTCTCTAACTTGTGGACTGAGCCCTATTATGGTAGGAAAGGCCAAGCGGAAGCCACTAGAACTGCCCCTACCTAGCAAAACAGCAAATAAAAAGTAATACCAAATTCCTGGAGGTATTACAGAGATCAGTGCCACCATCAAGGACTTGAAGGATACAGAGGTGGTGATTCCCACCACATCCCCATTCAACTCTATTTGGTCTATGCAGAAAATAGAGAGGTCCAGGCTGCCATGCAAACTGCCCTGCCACTTGAACCATAGGATCCAGCAGATCCAATAGTGCTGGAAGTGCCAGTGGCAGATAGGGATGCTGTCTAGAGCCTTTGGCAGGCCCCTATATGAGAATCACAAAATAGACCCTTAGGATTTTGGAGCAAAGCCTTACCACCCTCTGCAGATAACTATTCTCCTTCTGAGAAACAGCTTTTGGCCTGCTACTGGGCCTTAGTGGATACTGAACGTTTAACCATGGGCCAACAAGTTACCATGAAACATAAGTTACCTTTATCATGAGCTGGATAGTGTCTGACCTGCCAAACCACAAAATGAGTGTGCACAGTAGCACTCCTTCCTAAAACAGAAGTGGTATATACGACACAGGGCTCACATGGGTCCTGAAAGCACAAGTAAGTTACATGAGGAAGTGGCCCAAATGCCCAGGGCCCCCACTCCTGTCACATTACCTTCTCTTTCCCAGCCCACAGCTATGGCCTCTTGGGGAGTTCCTTACAATCAGTTTCTGAGGAAGAGAAAACTTGGACCTAGTTTATAGATGGTTCTGCACAATATACAGGCATCACCTGTAAGTGGAACGCTGCAGCACTGTAGCCTCTTTCTGGGACGTCCCTGAAGGATATTGGTGAGGGGAAATCCTCCCAGGGGGAAGAACTTTGAGCAGTGCAGATGGTTGTTTATTTTGCTTAGAAGAAGAAATGGTTGGAGATGCATTTGTACATTGATTCATGGGCCATTGGCAATGGTTTGGCTGGATGGTTAGGGACTTAGAAGGAACATGGTTGGAAAATTGGTGACAAAGAGGTCTGGGGAAGAGGTATGTGGATAAATGTTTCTAAGTGGGCAAAAAAACACGAAGATATTTGTATCTCACATGAATGCTCACCAGAGTGTGATTTCAGCAGAAGTTTAATAATCAAGTGTGTAAGATGACCCATTCTGTGGATACTAGTCAGCCTCCTTCCCCAGCCACTTCGGTCATTGCCCAATTGGCTCATGAACAAAGTGGCCATGGTGGTAGGAATGGAGATTATAAATGAGCTCAGCAACATGGACTTCTCCTCACCAAGGCCGACATGACTACAACTACTGCTGAGTGCCCAGTCTGCCAGCAGCAGAGACTCATACTCAGTCCGCCATATGACACCATTCCCTGAGGTGATCAGCCTGCTACCTGTTGGCAGGTTGATTATATTAGACCATTTATATCATGGAAGTGGCAGTGATTTGTTCTAACTGGAATAGACACATACTCTGGATATGGGTTTGCCTTCCCTGAATGCAATGCTTCTGTCAAAACTGCTATCCATGGACTTACAGAATGCCTTATTCATTGTCATGGCAGTACACAGAGCATTGCTTCTGATCAAGGAAACCACGTCACAACAAATGATGTACAGGAATAGGCACCCGCTCACGGAGTCCACTGGTCTTACAATGTCCCCGATCATCTTAAAGCAACTGGATTGATAGAGTGGACTAGCCTTTTGAAGACTCAATTATGGCACCAACTAGGTGGCAATACCTTACAGCACTGGGTCAATGTTCTCCAGGAGGCTGTGTATGCTCTAAATCAGCACCCACTCAATGGTGCTGTTTCTCCCATAGCCAGGATTCACAGGTCCAGGAAACAAGAGGGAAATGGGAGTGGTACCACTCACTACTACATCTAGTGATCCACTAGAAACATTTTTTTTTTTACTTAAACAGTGGGAATTTACTGGCTCACAGCTTTGAGGCTAAGAAAAGTAAAAAAATCAAGGCATCATCAAGGAGATGCCTTCTCCCAAAGATTGTGGGGTTCTGAGACTGGCTGCCAGTGATCCTTGGTCCTTAGCTTTTCTGTCACATGGCAATTCACATGACGGCCTCTCCTGGTCTCCCCGTCACTAGAAAAAATTTTGCTTCCTATATCTGCAAACTTAAGCTCTGCTGGTCTAGAGGTCTTAGTTCCAAAAGGAGGAGTACTTCCACCAGGAGACACAACAATGGTTCTGTTGAAGTGGAAGTTAAAACGGCCTCCTGGCCACTTTGGGTTACTCATGCCTCTGAATCAACAGGCAAAATAGGGAATTACTGTACTGGCTGGGGTGACTGATACTGACTAACACGGGGAAATAGGACTGCACCTACACAATGGAGGTAAAGAAGAGTTTGCCAAAAACACAGGAGATCCCCTATGGTGCCCTGTGATTAAAGTCAATGGAAAACTGCAACAACCCAATCCAGACAGGACTACCGATAGCCCAGAATCTTCAGGAATGAAGGTTTGGGTCACCCCACAGGCAAAGAACCAAGGCCAGCTGAAGTGTTTGCTGAGGGTAAAGGGAATACAGAATGAGTAGTGGAAGAAGGTAGTGATAAATACAGACTACGACCATGTGACAAGGTACAAAATTGAGGACTGTAATGGTTATAACTATTTCTTCCTTGTTTTGTTTTGAGTATGTTTGCATATAAACATAAAGAAAATATCTTTGTTTTCTTTCCTATCTCATCCCCTATCATATAAGTTGTATTAGTTTCATGTTGTAATACTTAAGTTATAGGATATCAAGTTTATGAGTGAATATTACCCAAGGACTTGCACCCTTTTCTGCATTTCTGGTTGTATGCAGGACAGTTAAGTATTGTTAGGCAAAAAAAAATGTGTCTATTATTGTTTTTATTTAGAGATTAAGTTGGTTTGAGGTGATGTGTATGGCTGCCAAATTGACAAGGGGTGAACTGTGATGGTTAGGCTCATGTGTTAACTTGGCCAGGTAATGTTGCCCAGTGGTTTGGTCAAGCAAGCGGTGGACTAATTGTTACTGTGAGGACATTTTGTGGACTTAAATCGTTAGGGAGTTGATTGCATCTATGGTTGATTAAATCTACAATCAACTGAGCAGATTGCCTTCAGCAATGAGAGACATGTCATCCAATTATTTGAAGGCCTTAAAAGGAGAAGTGAATTGTCCCGAATGACATTACAACAACAGATAAAGGCCATTATAAATCTTGCCATAACCTACAGATTTGGGTGGAAGAGAGTGTAAACTACAATGTAAACCTTAATCCACACTTAGTGGCAATGCTCCAAAATGTATTCATCAGTTGCAATGAATATACTTCATTAATGAAGAATGTTGTTAATGTGGGAAAATGTGGGCGGTGTGGAGAGTGGGGCATATGGGAATTCCCTATATTTTTATGTTACATTTGCATAATCTAAGTATCTTTAAAAAAATAAAAATAAAATAAATAGTGACAGTAACAGCAGGAGCTCCCTGACTTCTAAGTCATATCTATTGTGGAATTGCTTTGGACTCAATAGTCCAATGGGGACTCACATCCTTCTTCCTCTTTAATCATTCAAAAACGTGTAAGTATGTAATTTCCTATATTAAATCTCTTTCTGCTTGAGAAACTTGGAATAATTTCTATTTCCCATAATGAACCACTGACTGATAGAATATTGGACCCAAAATAGCTACAAATGATAAGAGAATGTCCATAAATCTTTTTCACTATTAAAGAAAAAAAGGAGAATTGATGATTTCAGCAGTTAGAAGAGAGAATTCCCATCTCTACTTCAGACACCCAGCTTCTCCTGGGGAATTCATTAAGGATCTTGATCAGAATTCCTGGCTTACAGCCTGCCCTACAAAATTTGGACTTGTGTGTACCCTCACACTCACATAAAAAGTTTTTATAAAATCATAATATTTACTACTATTTCCTGTCACTTCTGTTCCCCTAGAAAACCATAACTAATACATCAAGTCAGGCAGAAGGGGAAAAAAATGGAAATGCTAGTTTGAAGGATTGAAATTAGATATTGAAAGAAACTGGAAGAATTGAAATTTTGATAAGGATTGAGAATTTGGAAAAGTAACAGGTTCCAGTGTGATTTACAGACAAGTACCAAACTGTTTTTTATTTCCTACAGCTGGTGAGAAAATCAATTAAATCTCCACCAGTCCAGATAAGAGTTTGCATAACCATCAGGGTGTATCACACAATGCATAGTTTTCAATTAAAATTTAAAATTTCTTTCTTCAGTGTCCCTGCTTTTTTATTAAAGATCATCTCACAGAAAGATTATTCTTTTTTTTCCTCCTTTTTTTAAAATTTTATTTATATATATATATATATATATTTTAAAGGTGCTTTTAAAAGGTGCATCCCACATAAACATCTTTCATTTGTGTGGCACATCACCTTCAATGGATATACACATCCTGGGGCTTTGCCACTAAGCACAGACCACAGCTCACATCGTAGACCACACTCTCTCCCACACAGTTCCGCATGGTATATGCTGATGTAAAATGACCTATATCCGTCACCGCAACGTCACTCACGACAACCTCCAAGTCCTGAAAAAGCCCCTGTATTACAACTGCCTTTCCCCTCCCTGCCCTGAAAGCGCCTAGTGGTCACTGGCTCTACCTCACTGTTATAATTTCTTCCATTGCTTGAATCACAATATGTCTACAACAGAATACCATTAAGTCCACTCTAGTCCATAGCTCTTCCCCCAATCCTGAGGGGACTGGGATGGTGATGTCCACTCCACCTCCAAGTGAGAGTGGGCTTATGTACCATGGATATGGTGGATGGGATTATCCTGCCTGTAGCTGCAGGCCTTCTCCATTCCCTGGGATGGCCATTGTCCATCATCGTCTCCTCACCAGGTAACTTGGGTGAGTCCATTGAGCTGTAGAATAGGAGTTGCAGCTCCACCGAGATTCCAAGCACAGCTGGTACACAGGTAGGCCAGAGGCTCCAGTCTCTGGAAGTACACCTACAAACTCTAGCATCACATATAGGTTTGAATAGAAGGGACTGATGTACCATGTGCAGGGAGGACTCATTTGAGTCCAACTCTGTCACTCTCAGGAGCACAGATTCCAAAGTAGAGCCCACTGATAAGGCGTCAATCTCTGACTATCCCCCCTTATATAAGACCTGGGTGTCTCCAGAGCCCTCAGGAGCCCCTCTGTGTGGGGTAATATCCACTTTGGTGTTCTATGAGATCCTACTGAGGTGTGCATAAGCGTTAACTCTGGGATGACCTCCTGACTCTCTTTGAAGTCTCTTAGCCCCATGAACTCATTTGTCTTTACCTTTTCCCCCTTTTACTCAAGGTCTTTTTCCAGTCGTGTTGCCAGTTGGCACTTGGTATTAATCCCTCGTTGCCAGGGAGGCTCATCCCCGGGAGTCATGTCCCACGCCGGGGGGAAGGTAACGCATTCATATGCTGAGTTTGGCTTAGAGAGAGGCCACATTTGAGCAACAAGGAGGCTCTCAGGTGGCAGCCCTTAGGCACCCCATAACAGCAGGCTAAGTTTCAATTACAAGAGAAGAGACTCACAAGGCTAGTCATCAATAACAAGAACCCATCAGTGGGCCATCCTCTTTTGCCAGACACTGCCCCTGCAACTCGGGACTGTTGCTGCTCCCTTGGTGAATGTGGCAGAGCTCTTCAGGCTGGGAATTCAGATTCCCTCATTTATTGAGTGATTACCCACCGTGACCATGTCCCATCCCTTGATCATTTGAACAATTTTATATATCAGAAAGATTATTCTTGATTACAAAGTAAGGCTGGTCCCATTAGGTTTCATATGGTTATTTACATAGGTGTGGCAAAAATGGTAATTTACCATACAGGCTGTCTTAAGTTTGCTTTCCTGGAGGTTTTCATAAGCATTTTCAGACTGGAAAATGAGCCTGCTGAGTTAAGAACTCACCATGGCAGTTCATCTGCAGTACTTTTAAGGTAGGCAAATTCCTCTCTTCTGAAGGTTCTTAAAATAAGGCTTCTGGGTCTCAGAAAGTGGTCTTTCTTATTTACCTGTAAGGCTGGGAACCTGTAAGTCAAGTAGCCAGAGTTTTCCCATGATGGTTTTGAAGCATTGGCTCCATAAAGTCAATTTTAGTTCCTTAAAAGTATCCGGTCATATCTAAATGAACATCATTCTCAAATAAGACATTCCGAACCAGGCGTTGGTTGTGTTTTCAATTACATCCTAGTAACAAGGAGGACAGATTCTTATTGAACCTATGCAAATAGTTATATTGCCATGAAAATAAGAATACTCAGTAAGAGTTTCCTAATTTTGGAGAAGTCAGGCAGGGAGAACAAGATATCACTTCCAAATGTTTCATTTCAGTTTATAAAAACGGAGGCTACTGACTTGCTATGAGTTGTAGACAGCTCAAGAGGAAAGAGAAAATATATCCTTATATATCCAGAAAATAGAATTTAGAACATCAACCATATGTGTAACATATTGTATGATTCAAAAAAAAAATTATATGTATCCAGTACATTTAATTGAGAAATGTATGTTTTTACTTAACTGTGTTTTCTTTTTGGTTTTTAATTCTATATATTTTCAATTATTAAATGTACAAAATAAAGTTAAAAACAACAACAAACACAGACATTCTTCATCAATTCATTCAGTCCTATGTAATAAATTCTTGTTCTATCTGAATTTGACTTAGCAGTCTCATGAACCCATCTGCTTCTCAATTTGAATTCGGAAAATCCTGACTCAGGACACTGGTATGGTTTCAAAGTTGTTTAAGTGATACTATCAGATGCCTGTACCCCAAAGTACTTGACAACAATGTCAAATACTTCTTCAACAAAGCCCTTTTCCATGGGGCTCTGAGAGAGTCCCTTGTTGAAGACAAAGCACTCTGGCCTGTAGCCCATTGCAAGAGCTTTCAGGGATGCATCACAGATGAAAATCTATCTGTAGATGACAAGAGACTTAAAATGGCTATGGTTAACTTACTCTTGGTAATTTTCAAATGTGAAAGATCTGATGACCGTTCATTATAACAATAATGCAACTGACAAGGAAATTTGGTTGTTTCTGTGACATGCAAAGCAAGATAAAGTCAATCAAAAAGTTTTAGACAAAATAATTACAATCACTACCCCTATTTTCAAAGAAACATGGATAGTACATGTAATTTATTAAAAATTATGAACACTATTTTTATAGAGAAAAAAATCTCCAGATATAACATGGTAATAATCCCTGCATAATATACCATGGATATACCAAGCATATGCCAAGAATATATAAAGACATCAAGTAAAGAGATTCTCTAAGTCTGAAGTAGGTTAAAAAAACATCTGTATGTTAATAAAGCTCCACAGGTAAGTGATGTGAATCGCCTTACTGGCCTAGAATATGCTAGATTCAGATTAACAGAAATTGTGACCAAGCTAACATTTTAAAAAATAACTGAAATTATGACTGGTAACATTCCTTTTGTCTAAAATTAGGCAAAGCAGTACCCGGACAGTGAGGACACTGACAATTCTCTAGTAACTTCTCATACAGTGAACAATTTCTGAAATATTTATAACATTTTACTCATACAAAGTTTACATAGGGAAGGCTAAACATCTCTTCTGATTTGATAACTCACCAATAGTAGCATATAAATAAACTTAGTTATTTCTAGCACCTCTCATTTACAAGCTAAAGGAACAAATCTTTGTGATTTTCCAGGAGTGCTCTGAAGACTCTCAAAGACAGTTTTAGGTACAAAAGATATCATTTAGGATTCAGTTTTCAGAAAGCAAAAATCAAAAGTTGTCAGGATATTGGAACACTTGATTATGATAAGATTACAGGCTACTGAGAAATAATATTTGGCTATCTAGTTAAACAAAATGACAATAAAATATCTTAAAAGTAAATATAAGAGGTAATCTAATTATAAAGAATCTTAGTTCTTTCCTGAGTGACAAACTTTTGTTTTCTTAAGAAAAAGGACACTATAAAGTCAAGATAAACCACAGAAAGCTGTTCTCGTAAAACAGAATCTTTGACATCTAGGCAGATTATACAGAAGAAAAAGAATAACCTTTACAACCCCTTATTAAGAGCAAACCTAATGATCGAAGAAACTTTTGCCATTTTATCAGCAAGAACACCAAATTCTAGTTCTGCATCAGTATAATATTTCATACTAAAGCTCTTTTTGAAAATCTTATAAATAAACCCATGAAACCTTAGCCAGCTTTGACCACAACAAATAAAATTTCCTTTCTGAAAACCTTCTACTACTTTCTATTCATATCCTTTATAATACAACTTTTGAAAATGACAGATGTTCATTAACAGATTCAAATATTATATAGACTCTCTATACTATATAAAAATAAGAGGCAAAAGTATATAAACTTAAAACTATGCTTAGTAACTAATGTTTCAGTATTTTATCTTACTTGGAAATGGCCTAGGTATCTAATGAATATCTATTAATTAACTCACATTAGTTTCTGATCAAGGTTTTAAGTTTCTTCCTAAAGATCTTATAAATTACCTTCAAACTGACATACTATGAAACATAAATACTGATGAAATAAAACTTGTCAGAATAATGATCCAATTTGTTTGCACACAAGTTGACATTTTTCATAATCTTAAACATTTGCAGAAGTCAAGTCAGATTATTTGATCAGTAAGTCTGTTTAAGTTTAGGTAGAATATACTCAAGTAGAACAAAAAAATCCATGTTTGTATTATATTTAACGTGGCTGAGTCAGAGAAAAACATACCTGTCTGTACTAAATTAAAATTATTAAACTAGTTTCATAATTTGTATGAACCTGAATTCTTCGATTGTTTTTGAGTGAGTTTCTATGAAAATAACTCTTGTTTTTCACACTGAAAGTATTAAAGGTTCAATTTTCTTAATTTGGGGGGATTTTTGGAATATTTAATTTATATACATGCTTTATCTCTAAGTCAATCAGAACAAAGCTCCCTTATTTTAGATATTTTATAATCTAACGTACTAAAACCATCAGGAGGTAGGAAACTATTATGCCCTCACACAATGAGAAGCAAAAGCATTTCTGAATTACAGGCATATAAACCTACAGCCACACACACACAGCTAATAGCTTCAATTCTAAAATTTCAGCCATACATACGTCATGCATAAACACAGAAATACTAAACTTACGAGTCCTGATACTCACTTCCCAGGTACCATGAAATTCTTACTTGATTTGAGCTTAAAATAGACAGACAAAAAGAAGAGACTAACAAACCAAACTATCTGTCACCTTTCAGGCAACAGAGACAAGATCTCTATTAACCATTTTCAACCATTTTCAGATCAACCATTTACAGATCATCAAATGATCAGATCATGAAACCCAAAGGCGGCAGCACCAGAAATCAAGTGAGTGTTCAAAAAGAATCAAAAACAGATGATCAGCAAGAGACGGGAGCACAGGAGCTGGACTCACCGTGAGGTCCCGGGATCACACAGAAGGAGCAGGAGGGGTGCTTACAGGCCTCATCAGCAGATTCTGAAGGTGAGGTCCAATCCTATCCAAGTCGTGGCAGCAAACTGAGAGAGTAACTGTTTATAAGGAGAATGGGGGAAGACAGGGAGCCTGGGTCAGCACAAATATGGGAAGGAAAGTGGTTCAAACGACAGTCTTGCCAGATTTATCAAATTGATGGGATTTAAATAAAAGAGTAACAAATTCTGGATCCTAATTCAAGAATCCAAATAAAATTACACATTTTAAAATAATGAAGTGGGAACAGATGACAGTAAATAATTGTGTTAATTTTATTAGTTGTGATAATGATATTAGGATTCTGTGTTGATGTTTTTATAAGTCCTTATCAGTTTCCTGAAGCATTTATGGGTAAATTACCCATGATATCTAAGATTTCCTTTAATACATTTCCATTAACAAAAATTAAAAATAATCAAGTGGTGGGATGATGAATGCACAAACATATGATTACACTAAATACCATTGATTGTACTCTTTGGATGGATTTATGCTTTAATATGTATCAATAAAATTGAGAAAAATGCTTAAGAAAAATATGAATGTACAAAGAAATTAGAGACAGAAATGAAATAGTAACTATATACAGCAGGGGAAGCTTAGAGAGATTGAGAGGTGAATATTAAGGAGTATAGTTTTTTTATTATTATTACTATTAATATTGGAATAATGAAAATACTCTAATAATGATTGAATTGATGAACGCACAACTATGTGATTATACCAAATACCATTGATTGTACACTGGATAGATTGTATGCTTTATTAATATGTATCAATAAATCTGATTTAAAAAAAAAATCAAGTGGGCACAGAAGCTTTGGAAAATCTTTCTACAAGCTCCAGAAAACAGTTAAAGGATTGCAGTAATAGGGCAATTGCCAAATCAAGAAAAAGGCCATTTAAAAGCTGTAGGAAAAAAATAAAAGAAATAAAAACTATAGGATCTCCTGGCTGGTTCCTCCCCACCCCTCACCAGCTTGGACAGGCTGAACTCCCAGTGTGGATTCCTGGTCCTGGCTTCTGAAGGAAGCAGAGTAACTCTCATGCACATATGGGTGTATGTATGTCTGGCCCAGTCTATCTGGTGGAAGCCTGAGGAACTTGCCCTCCCAAATGTGCCCTGTGTGTAGAGCAGTCAAGTGTGTGCTGCCTGGGACAAGGGATTGGTGGCTGCGGGACATACAGTGCTGTGCCCAGGACTGTGAGGAAATTGCTTCATCAGGAAAAGAGGACAGCCATAACAGTGAACATGTGGGAATTCCTAGGTCCATATATGCATGTCCAAGAGAAGACACATGCACAGAAAGGATCCAGGAGGCCTCTATGCTTTGCCCTGGAGTATCTCTCCAAATTCATTCTATGAATAAGCCCTGAAGGAGAGCACTGCCACAGGTCAATATGCAAAGACTGAGGAAGGTGTTTCCCTTTTTCCCTTTTTTTTTTTTTTTTTTTTTTGGTTACCTCCTGGCATTCTAATAACACTACCTGGATACAAGCTTAAAGAACAGATGCCTCAGTGTTTAAATTCCAGTGATAACATGCTAAGTATCAATATGTCCAGGTTTCAACAAAGGTTATGAAATATACAAAGAAACAGGAAGTGATGGCCCAGGCAAAGGAAAAGATTAAAACATTAGAAGCTATCAATGAGGAGGATCAGACCTGGGACACTCCAAAGACTTTTAAAAAAGGATCCTAAATATACTCAAAGAGCTAAAGGAAAACATGGGCAAAGTACTAAAGGAAATCAGGAAAATGATAGGTAAACACAAAGAGAATATCAGTAGAGAGATGGGAATTATGAAAGTAACCAAACAGAGCTAAATACCATAGTAACAGAAATTTAACATTCCCTCAAGGGGTTCAACAGCAGATTGGAGAGAAAAGGATGGAAAGAAGTGAATAGAACCCAAGGAAGCTGTGAGACATCATTTAGCATACCAATATATGCATTATGGTAGTCTCAGGAGGAGAAAAAAAGAAAGGAACAGAGAGAATATTCAAGGAAATAAAGGTTGAAAACTTCCCAAATTTAATGAAAGACATAAATATACACATCCAAGATGCTTAATGAACTCCACACAGGATAAACCCAAATAGATCTATACTGCACCATGTTATAATAAAAAATGTTGAATACCAAAGACTAAAAGAGAATTCTGAAAGCTGTCATATACTAGGGAGCCTCAATAAGCATAAATTCCAATTTCTCATATGAAACCATGGAGGCAGGAAGGAAGTGGGAAGACATATTTAAAGTGCTGAAAACAAAAAGCTGCCTACCAAGAATTCTATATTCAGCAAAACTGTCTTTCAAAAATGAGGGAGGAATTAAGACATTCTGAGATAAACAAAAGCTGAGGGATTTTGTCACCATTAGACTGGCTCTATGAGAAATGCTGAAGGTAGTTTTATAGGTTGAAAAGACAGGACACTAGACAATTGACTAAAGCCGCATGAAGAAATAAAGATCTCTGGTAAAGACAATAACATATGGTAAATATAAATACCAGTACTATTGTATTTTTGATTTGTAACTCCATTTTTTACTTCCAATAGGATTCAAAAGACAAATGCATAAGGATAAATCAATGGTTTGGGACTCAAAATGTATAAATATGTACTTGTGACAAGAACTGCATAAAGATGAGGGAACGGAGGGGTATAGGAACATAGTTTATGTATGCTACTGAAGTTAAGTCCGTATCAAAGCAATTGAGATTGTTATAGATATAGGATATTAAATTTAAGCCCCATGATAACCACAATAAAAATATACAAACTCATCAAGACAGAAAATAGAGTACAGGTTACCAGGGGTGCATCAGGGGCAAATGAGTATAGGTTTTCTGATTGGGGTGACGGGAAAGTTCTGGTAATGAACAGTAGGGAGGGTACTGCAACACACTGTGAATGTGATTTATCTCACTGAATGGTATGCTTCGGAGGAGTTGGGATGGGAAGATTTATGTTGTATATATGTTTTCACAATTAAAAAAAAAGAGAAACTAAAAAGAATGACAATTAAATGCAATACATGATGCTGAATGGTATCTATGAATGGTGGAGAAAATGATCTAAATGACATTATTGGGACATTAGAAAAAACAGATAAACTTTATCTCATCATTATATTTCTTGAAAGTTATAACTGCACTTAAGGTAATTATATAAGTGAATATCCTTGTTTTTTGGAAATGTACATGGTGATATTATGTATTCAAGGAGTATGGTATGTGCAACCTGTTCCCAAATGTTCAGAAAATAGATAGATAGATAGATAGATAGATAGATAGATAGATAGATAGATAGATGATAGAATGATACAGCAAAGGTGTGAAAATTCTAAAATTGGTGGATTGCCTGTCTGGGGGTAATGTAGAGATGCATCAAAGTTCTCAGTGTGGGGTCTGTATTATTCTTTTGTAACTATCTTGTAAGATTGAAATTATTTTGAAATGAAAAGTTTTTAAAAAAAAACAAGTGGTTGGAAGTAGATGGTCATTGGATTCAGGTATATCTGGATTTACATTGGATCCATGTGACCTTTAGCAGGTTATTTTGCCTTCCTGAGTCTTTTCATCTCTAAAATGAAGATGATACCTACCATATAGCATGGCTGTAAAGACTAACATTCCACATAAAAGAAAACTCCAAAGACCAGCCCTCAATACATCACAAAAATCCTTCACTGCATGCTTCCAACGTACTTGTCCGCTACCTCTACCTTCCATGGGTACTATTTTAGGACAGACAACATTTCTCTAATTTTGCATGCAACAGAAATGCGTGGAGATCTTTCCAAGAATGAAGATTCCCAGATCACAAACTCCAGAAATTATAATCTGTAGGTACATAAGTAGGTACATAGTAAGGCCCAGAAATCTTTGTTTTAACAAGCATCTGAGTGGTTCCAATGTGGGTGGTCTTCAGATCATAGTTTTAAAAAAAATATTAGCTCTTCCTCAGCTTGGCCATGATCTTTCTCTTTGCCCTGGTTTGCTACTATTTCCTCAGAGCAGAGTGCCCTAACTCCATGGTTCTGCAGGTGACTTTTTATTTACACTTCAAGACTCCTTTCAAATGTTTTTTTCTTGTGTAAGGCCTTCCTGGACTCCTCAAAGCAAAAGCGTTTTGTCTTTTCCATACCAGCATTTGTTTACATGTCTGATTTCCTTCTTGAACTTTTGTAGAGGAGGAACTGTGCCTTATTTATTTCTGTGCCCTCAGCATCCACATTCCAGAGAAGAAACACTTTGAATGTTTGTTAATTGAAATGACAACCCTAACACTATTGTGAGAATGACTGGACTCTCTCCTATACTTAGCCTTAAACTCATCTACAAGCCTACATGTCTCATAAAGATGTGGGTCAGAAGACAGTAAGGTCTGTCAAGCCCCAGAATGGGGGAAAAAATTGCAATACATATATCTGATAAAGGATTGGGCAGCTCTCTCAGGGGTGTCAGTCTGTAAGAAATGGTGCTAATACATCACTGTAATAAATCAGAAAAACAGTGCCTGTTAACTCAGGTTTCCACATGCAACTCGTTTCAGTTACTGGGAAAATATATATTTTCCTTCTGCCAAAGTAGATGGAGCCCTTGAGCAGAAATAAATACTCTTTCATAGAGTCAATCTATCCGCTATTTTTGTAGATGTACATGTTTCTAGGAGCAATGACAGGCTGCTGCCATCACTGATTCTAGCTACCTGACAATCACCCAAAGTCAGCAGTAAAAAGCAGTAGAATTTCTGAAGTCACTAAAGGCATGGCAAGGTGTTTTTTCTAGGAAACAATACTTTGTAATTATATGTATGTCCTTAACCTCTACTTAAGAGTGTGAGTGGTAAATACTGTTATGAGCAACAAAATAGCTATGGAATGAAAGATACTTCCAAATAAGTCCACATGATAAATTATATTTAATAATATGTGAACATAAAGAAGTTTACAATGTTATAAATAAAAAAGCAGTTTCAGTGTTAAAAGTCAGGAAAGCGGTTTCCTTTGGGGGACGTAGAGCCTAGAAGAAGGTATGTGTAGGGGTCTTTTGATGGCCTATTTTGTGCTCTGGGTGAGAGTGCATGGGTATGTTCACTAAGTGATAATTCTTTAATCTGTACATTGGTGATATATGCTCTTTTCTGTATATGTGTTATAGTTCAAGAAAATCTGCCCCCCAAAGAGCAGATTTTCCCTTTCTCAACTAAATAAATGCTGAACAAACATTTAAAGAATAATAGTTGAAAGGGATGTCAAAATGTTAGCATGCCTCAGGGAGCATGTATGTCTTGGCATGGCCTGGACATTGGATGTGCATTTCTCACTTTGATGTAGTTCACGTCATTGCTCATCTCTGCGGTAAAGCCCTCTCCTGCATTTTTCTTAGCTGCAAGGAGAAAGGCTCCTTCAGTATCATGGCAATGCCTCAGATCAGTTTCCTTGTATGTGTTGCCTGGTTTTGCCAGGTGTTGTCTTGACACCATCCTGAAGGTGGTAAAATGAGCCAAGTGACTTCATCTCTCATGGCACACCTTGAGGACATTACTTGGGCACAAGCCAATGTACTGCTCACAGCCTGAGAGGCATTTTTTCCCACGAGCTGGCTTACCTCCCTCTCTCTCACAAATAACTTCCTTTATGGGAAAGGACACATCAAAGTATACAGAGCATTGTAACTAGTGGGAAATATGCTTGACATGGGGAGGGAGATGCTGTCCCCACTCCCTCCTTCCCCGCCCACTCCACATTGATGTGTGAACTCTTAATTTCCCACCAATGCTTGGGTTTCACTAAGCTCTCTTACTTGCTCATGCCCATCAACAAATACAGCCAGAAAAAGAAAGACCATCAGGAAAGACTGGCCTGTATGTAAGCAATTCTTTGTTGCTGACTGCCTTGAGTAGCTTGAAGAATTTATTCCTGGAACTCACTGAGAAGTAGACGCCCTTGTGGGCATGCTTCCCTCCACCTGAGGCCTGAAACCAAAGATGACAATGAACATCAATTGGCAGTGAATGTCTGTTGGTTGATATTTGGCTTCAAGGCTGGAGTACTTGCTTTTGTTGGCCAATTCCAATGGTCCTTCCACTTGGTCAATTTTATAAATCTCTGACTCAGGGCCAGAAGAACCTAGCATCTCTACTACGTTAGACAAAATTGTAACACCAAAAAGGCTTTTGTTGAAACACACAGGAAATAGATGCAAAAAGTCAGTCTTTCATCAGGTTGCAATGGTGTTGCAGACTATTTATTGGTTTCAGGGTATTTTTGTTTTGTTTTTCTCCAATAAATGTTTTCAGAGATTTTTGTCTTTGGAGTTTCAAGCTGTTTTAAAAACGGTAGGTTTAATTTTTTTATTTTAAAAATTTTTGATGAGGTGTAATTTATTTACATTAAAATGCCTAGGCTTTAATTGTTCAGTTTGGGGAGATCTGACAATTGTATAGACCCATCTAAACCAAGATATAGAACATCTCCACCATCCCTCAAAATCCCTCATGCCCCTTTCTGGTCAATTCCCTCATATACACACACCCTCCCATTCTACCCCCTTCCCCACCCCCACTGTAACTGAAAGGAAACCACTCTTGTGACTTCTATTACCATAAATTAGTTTTGCCATTTTTCCAATGGACTTATAACTTTGATTTTACCATTTTGCACTCCTACCAGCAATGGATGGGAGTTCCAGTTGCTTCATATATAGAACTGTCAGTATTTTCATTTTATGTAGGCCAACATTTGATATTCCCACTTTTCCTTTATTTCAGCCACTCAAGTTTGTGTGAAATGACATCTCACTGTCCTATCAACTAGCATTCCCTAATGATTTATGATGTTGAGCACCTTCTCATGAGTTTATTGGCCATTTGTTTTTCTTTTGTAATGTCTGTTAAAATGTTTTGCCTATTTACACAAATTAGGTTGTTTGTATTTAATTGTTGGATTTTAAGAGTTCCATATATATATTCTGGATATGAGTCCTTTATCAGATATACATTCTATTTATTTTTTCCAGTTTATGGCGTGACAATTCATTTTTGAAAGGTGACTATTGATGAACATATAAGATTAATCTTAATGCAGTCCAATTTATCAATTTCTTTTTTTCATGATTGGTGCTTTTTGTGTCCTGTTTAAGAAATCTTTGCCTTCCCAAAGGTTGTGATCTTCTATGTTTTCTTCTAGAAACTTTGTTTTTAGATTGTATGATCAGGTCTGTGATCCATATCAAATTAATTTTTGCCCATGGTATGAAGTAGGAGGTTAGGATTAATTTTTTTTTGCAAACATCCAAGTGTTTCAGCACTATTTGTTCAAGACTTTCATTTCTCCATTGGAATGACTTGTTACTTTTGTTGAAAATCAGTTGGTATATATGCGTCTATTACAGTTTAAACCATGTCTCCCAAAAACACATATTCAAGTCCTCATCCCAAACCCATGAAGGTGATCTTATTTGGAAATAGGTTATTTGGAGATGTGATTATTCAAGAGGAGGACAAATTGGATTATAGTGGGCCATTATTCATATAACCCAACATCCTTACAAGAAGAGGAAAGAAAATTTGAACAAATGTAATCATTGACAGACACAGAGAGAAGACCATGTAAAGGTGAGGCAGAGATTGGAGTGATACACCAAATCAAGAAATGCCAAGAACTCTCAGGAAAACACCAGAAGCTAGAAGAGGCAAGGAAGGATTCTTCCCTATAGGTTACAGAAGGAACACAGTCCTGCTGACAACTTAATTTTAGACTTCTAGCCTCCAGAACTATGAGAGAATAAGTTTCTGTTGCTTTAAGCCACCCGACTTGTGGTACTTTGTTACAGCAGCACCAGGAGACTAATACAGTTGCAGTTTCTGGACTCAAATATTTTGTTTCATTGATCTAATTCTGGACTCTCTTCAGTTCCATAGATTAATATTTCAATGTCTGCAGCTTTAGAGTAAGTCTTTAAATTGTTTAAGTACTCCAACTTTGTTCTTCTTTTACCAAGATTGTTTTAACTATTCTAGATCCTCTGGGTTTCTATATTTATTTTAGAATCAGCTTGCCACCTTCTTCAAAAAAGTCTGCTAAGGAGCAGATATGGCTCAAGCAGTTGAGTGCCCACCTCCCACACAGAAGGTCCTGGGTTCAATTCCTGGAGCCTCCTAAAGAAAAAAAACAAAAACAAAAAAACAACAAGCAGACAAAAACACAAACAATGAGCAAACAGAGGAGGGTACCATGTGGGGGGGGGTTGAAATTTTAACTGAAATTGGCTTGAATTTATATAACAATTTAGGAGAATTTGGACACATTAACAATATTGAGTTTTCCAATTTATAAATATGGTCTAGTGAGTCCAGTTGATTCTTTTTCTAAAATTTCCTTTTTTCTGCTAAATTACCTGATTCCATATGCTATCTACTTTTTCCATTAGAGCCTTTAACATATTTGCAGTAGTTTTTAAAATCTCTGTATAATTCCAACATCAGGACCATCTTGGGGTCTGTTTCTTTTAACCATTTACTCTCTTGACTATCAGCCACATTCTCTTGCTTCTTTGTGTACACACATATACACACACAGACAGTAGAGATAGAATTAAATGGCATTTACTTTCAGGAAAGATCACATTCCTGTCAGACTTCTGGTGTTTGGAGCAAAGTTAATATAATATTTTTTTTTTTTTTTTTAAAGATTTTATTTATTTATTCATTTATCCCTCCCTTGCTGCTTGTGCTCACTGGGTCAGCTAACCACGCCGTGCGGGCGGGCTTGCCTTCACCAGGAGGTCCCAGGAACCGAACCCGGGGCCTCCCATGTGGTAAACGGGAGCCCTACTGATTGAGCCACAGCCGCTTCCCAGTTAATGTGATATTTAATTCATCTGGGTAAATGAGGCTCTGTGAGATTTTAGTTCACTGCTGGCTTCAAATATCTTAAGACAGGATCAGTACTTTTCATTCAGCTTGTCTTGGGATCTAATATCAGTGAGACTATAGAGATCTCTTTATGCTTTTAAACTCAGCTTTTGAACCTTGGGATATCTCTCTCTGCTTCACAGTCTGACTGCTAGATTTTTTTTTTTAAGATTTATTTATTTATTTACCCCACCCCACCCTTGTTTTGCGTTCGCTGTCTGCTCTCTGTGTGTTCTTCTGTGTGTGCTTGTCTTTTCTTTAGGCGGCACCCAAAACCAATCCTGGGACCTTCCAGAGTGGAGAGTAGCACTCAATCTCTTGTGCCACCTCAGCTCCCTGGTCTGCTGTGTCTCTTATTGCCTCTCTTCTGTGTCTCTTTTGGTTGTGTTCTCTTGCTGTGCCAGCTCTCTGCGTGGGCCAGCACTCCTGCGTGGACCAGCACCCTGCGTGGGCAAGCACTCCGCATGGGCCAGCTCTCCACTCAGGCTTTTCACCAGGAGGCCCTGGGAATCGAACCCTGGACCTCCCATATGGTAGATGGGAGCCCAACTGCTTAAGACACATCTGCTTCCTAGGCTGCTAGTTTTTTATATCATATTTTTCTCTCTGGCCACTCCCCAGGTGTTCTGCATCTTATGAGGTCCTTCTCTCTTTTGTCCTGTCTCTAGATGTTGGCAATTTCAGATTACCTTCAGTAAAAACTTGGTGTGCCTTGGAAGGTTTTATCTCAGTTCTCCTGTCCTATTCCCAGCCCTCATCCAGCCATAACAGTGTGCTCAGTGAAAGTCCAGACTGCCTTATTGGGATTCTGTCAGCTCTTCTGCCCTGTCTCCAGCCTTCAGCAGCTTCTGTCTTGCACTTGCTCAAGTTCCCATGTACCTCATGGGGGATATGTTTCAGGTTTTCTGCCCTGCTCCTAGCCTTCAGTGTACTATCACTGTGTACATGATGAAGGCCCTATAGGAAAGAATTAAAGAGTAAGTGCAGACTCAATTTGTGTCCAGGGCTCCTTTGGACTCTAGTCCATCATCCCACCTAACCAACAGCCATCAACCATTAAAAGTTCAGCTGACTTCTCCTTACCCATCTATAGTAGACTTATTCTTTTGCTGCCCTCTGCTAAGGTTCAGAGAAGCCATGATCTCTCTTTCTTGATATTCTTCTCATTTAGGTTTCCTTGCATCCTCGGCAATCCGATAGGTTTCTTACAACTACAATTATGTAAGTTATCTGGATCTGTCTTATATAGGTGGAATCAATAGTCTTTTGTCATTTTTTATATCATAACAGGAAGCAAATGTCTAAAAACAGTGTAAAAAAATCATAAGGCAGTTGAAATTCTATATTACCTAAAGAAAAAACCAAAACCACCACATTCTCTATTTCCTAATTTCTCAATTCCTTCTCTACTTAGCATTTCATATCTTCTTTTGTTTTGTTCCTCTTCTAAGGAGTGGTTCTCAAATGGGGGTGATTTTGCTCCCAAGGGGACATTTGACCATGTCTGAAAACATTTTTGATTGTCACGATTGGGGAAAGGTTGCTACGAACATCTAGTAGGTTGAAGCCAGGGATGCCCACTAAACATCCTACAGTGCATAGGATGGCCCTCAACAAAAAAAGAAATATCTGGTCCAAAATGTCAGTAGTGCTGAGGTTAAGAAAGCTTTTACTAAGGGAACATAAACAAATGCTCATAGTAGATTCATAATTGTTTCTCCATCAACAAATTCTAGTCGCTACCAACCAAATAAAAAAGAAATGGAAAGAAAAGGAAGAGTGTGCACTACCTTAATTCTGGGAAAACAGTAAATGTATCTTATGGATTGTCACATCTCCTGTCACAGTGACTTGTCAAAGGAGGGTCCATTATAAATGTTTACTGAATGAATAAATGAATGGATCAATGAAAGAATGAGTGAATGATTCAATGAATGAATTGTAGATATCACCTGCAATCTAATAGGCTTTTTCTATGAAGCTTTTCCCTGAGCACTCCAATACTTGTCAAAAGACCAGAGCATTTGAAATATCCCATGAATTAGCATAGTTATATTCTGTTTTTTGAACTTAACTAGTTGAAGTATCTCCTCACTTAGTTTGGATGTTCTTTCAAAACCATCCACTGATTTCAATATTTATTTATGGCCACTTACAATGAGACAACAAGTTGGGCTCCTGTGATAATATATGGACTACAACGTGGACTTTGCATCCTTCCCTAGTACATGCTCAGCAGAAAATTGTGTTACCCTTGAGTGACTAAAGGTGAAACAATATTTATGACCATGGATATTCTGAAAGTGTAGCCTCAAATACTCTTTTAAATTCTGAAAGACAAAAGAGAAACAAGGTATGTTGAAGTCTTGATTAATAAATTTAACTCAATTGCTGATATCTAACATTTTTATTTTACCAATTATTAGCAGAAATTTATATTTTCTGAAATGATGTTGAAGAATGAGATTCAAGTCTTACAACTAATTTATCCAGACAGAGCAGTACTATGAGTTAGCCTGATGTGGGCTGCTGGCTTTCATTTTTGTTATTTTTGCTCTGGTTATCTGATGCAAATATTTGAATGACTGATTTATTATTATGCTTGAGTCCTGAGGCTTTTTCACTGAGACTTGAGTAGTTAGTGAGGACATGTCTTTCAAATATATTCCAACTCAAATGATTTAAATAAACTATGTGTCTGTGTGGACATGCATATTTTTGCTTTGGGTTGTGTAAGAATAAAGTCCCAGCAGTTTGCTTTTCCTTTAAAAAGCTTTTCAGATTAATAAATAATGTATGAATGGATGAGATACTTTTTGACAATCCTTTTAATTTACCCCCCACCCCCTTATTTCTCCATAAGACTTTGCTATAGATAATCTGGGTTCATGGGATTTAGAACTCTTTCTTAAAATTACTGTAATTTTAAGAGTTCGAATTGAAGAGTAAAGACATGGGCTCCAGGGAAACCTGAGTCTCTACTCAACAATCCCATCCTGAAGTTGGATCCTGGCCAACTCCATTTCCTTGCAGTCATGCTCTATGTATTTGCTTCACAATTAAGTTACAGTGGATGAGGTCCTCTAATGACCATATAAGTAAGAGAGGGGAAACCCCATCTCCAAAGTCAGTCAATAGAAGAAGGTACACAGGGTGAAAGGCATACAGTGCTGATGCATACCATGCATCATAGATTTGTTTCTATGGGGCTCAGGGATTAGGTGTGTCCTAGGTGTGAATCATGGGCACAGCTTTTGTCAAATTACTTTAAGGAGGCTATAGTCGGTATTTGCTATCTTTATGGCACCCTTCATTCAGCAAAGAGCCCAGCTTGCCAAACAGGACTGAGTGACTATGGACTTGAAAGAGGCGATCTCTGAGCCAACAGGACAGATTTTTTGTTCATCTTAGTGCATCTACTCTATTGTAGACCATGGAGGGATGATGCTCATTTTATTTCTTGTAAGGTACAGATTTAGAATGCTGAGCTCTTCCCTGGTGGCCTCTTCTTTACTTTTGTTAGACAGAGGAGGTGTTTGTTCTTCAAGCTGCATTTTTAAATTACATATGTAATTACCATGAAAATAAGGCCAGCAGATATAAGGTGAGTCCTTAAGGTGACTAATTGAGGCTTCACCTCTCTCCTCTTTTCTCTGCTCCCCCATCACGGACTTAGGAAATAGGGGGAAAGGCAGGCCTCCCCATAGCCAAGTAGGTTATCTCACTGGCTCAGGAGGTGGTCCTGCCTTTTTGTCTTTTTAGTCTATAGTACCCCTAGGGGCAAGGCATCCAAATTGGGTTTGTCTATCACTTTCTGGGTGGTAGGAATCCTGCCAGCTCATAGTGGGAGATTCATAGCTGAGGAGGGACCTGTCAACATCCTGGGGCCATAAGGAAAGCTCACTCATTAAGCCTTTGTTTCAGGATCCAAGCATCTAATTAGGATTTCTTTCAGGTGGAATTACATGTTTGTTTGTTTTTTTAAACTGGTGACAACATGACAATCTTTTAACATAGAGTAGTTGCCAGAGACCTAAAAAAGATTAATAAAGACTCCCAACATGAAGAACTGTTCAGCGCTTGATGTGAAGACTAAAAACTATTGTGGGATTTTATGATAAAGCAAAATTTTTCTACAATTAGCAAAATAAAGTCAGCCTGGGGGAAGCACACAAAAGATAATTTATTCATTCACTCAACAAACTTAATTAAGCACTTGCCAAAAGTAGGCAGCATGTAAGACTGTTGTAGGGAATACAATGGAAAACTGGATCCAGACTTTAACCCTCATGTAGCTCATGTTCTATGACCACAGAATTCTATGACCATTTATTAAGACTCCACATTGTCATGTATTTTTTAAAAATCATACATAGCAATATTGACAAACTAGATTTTAATACTTGACATTCTATATATAGATCAGGTCAGATGCTAAAGGTATGCCCTGCTTTGCAATGTGCTTATAAAGGTCCTTCTCACAGATGAGCTTATTTGTTGATCACAGTTCAGCTCTCCTTGGCTTAATATACTGTTGCCTTGTGGCAGCCCTCCATTCCCAACTCTACATGCAAAGAAATGTTTAAGAGAGAGATGCCGAAAGTAAAAGACATGGCAGCCAATTGGCAGTAGCTACTGGGTATCCTTCATACAATCCTCTGCAACCAGATGTTGTATGTTGAGGGATCTACTCAATTAAGTAATTCGCCCATTTTTTGTTCAATGAAATGGTGCAAGTAGACAAACTGCTAGGGAAAGTATATATCCTGGAGTGATACCAAGAGCAACAAGTTCCAGGTGCTGAACAGAATATGAAGACACTAGATCCCTGATCCTTAAAAGTTTCCATTCTCCATGATTGACCACTGATAGTTTTCCCCCTTCCCCCATGAGAACACTCCAGACAATTATTTCACAAACAAGAGGAAAGCTCAGCAACCTGGGTTCCTAGTTTGCACGCCATTTTACAAAGCCAAGAAAAACATCAACCCATCAGCCCCAAATCTACATAGTAAAGTTCATCAGAAGATAGACACTTCTGTCCATTCAGTTATAGTCTATCAACATTTTTTTAAGTTGCAGATACTGTGCTAATACTGAGGGGATGGGCATAAGTGAGATACAATCCCTATACTCAGGAAGTTTAACTTCTACTGGAGGACAGTGTTGTAAAGAGATTACTATAAGACTAAAAGAAAGAAATGCTAAATTAGGCGTCACTGGATGTAGAACATTTCAACCAGGAGAATTCTTTTTGGAAAAATATTTTATTTGGATGAACGGTTCAGAGTAGGGGGTGAAACTGCAAATCCTGCCCCCCCATAACAATAGATGGTTCCTACACTGCCTTAAGGAGAGAGTAGGTCTTATTAACTGGAGGGTACTTTATTTTCTGAAGGGGAGAGTGCAGTTTGAATTGAGACTGAGGTGGGTATCTCCACATAGAAGACAGGGAAACAAACCTTAAGTTGATAGGGAGCAAGGACCCAGGCAGGAAAGACAGTTGTCCATGAAAGAGGAGTTGCTGTGGTGCCTAATATAAAAATAGTCCCCCTTTTCAGTCCTCACAAAGAAATCTTCAGTACAGTAGACAATGGTTAACATGGCTTTTGTTTATCTTTTTGAGGAATGTGAAACATTATTTGAAGTTCTTTCTGGTTTGGTGGGAGAGGTTGGGCAAAACAGCCTGCAAGGACCCCTTTACCACTAATTACTACCAACATCTCCAGTTGTCTGGGCTGTTAGGGCTCCTGACTGGTCTCCCCGCTTTCACCCTTACTCTGCAATGGTCTTTTTTCCACCAAGTAGCCAAAATGTATACCCTTTTATAACACAAGTCAGATGGCATCAGAGCTCTGCTCAAAACTCTCCAATAGCATTCATTTCACATAAAACAAAATCACCTTCCTAACCACAGTCTACAAGTCCCTACTTGATTGGGTCCCTTGTTTCTTCTCTGAGCTCATTTCTTGCCGCTCCCCTATTTTCTTACTCTGCTGCAATCTCATTGTTCTCCTCCTTGTTGCCTGAACACTTTAAGCATTTCTCATGTGAGAAATGATGCAGTCACTGTTTGCTCTGCTGGGGCACTCTTCCCTGAGATGTCCATGTAACTCCCCTTTCCTTTAAAGTCTTTGCTCAAATGCGATCTTAATGGTGATAATATCCCTGCTCCTTCCTTCCTTAAGGAGCATCCCTCCAATCACACACGCTTTCCCCTTCGCTGGCTTGCTTTCTTCACAGTGTTTATGTGTTTGCTTATCATCTGTTTTCTTCACTAGACTGTAAATCCCATAAAAGCTAGAACTTCGGCAGTTTTGTTACTGCTATATCTCCAAAGCCAAGAATTGTTCCTGGCTCACCACAGGTAATTAGTAAGTAAATGTTGAATGAATGAATGAATGAGGTTGTACAGGGAGAGAAGAGAAGTTTTGAAACAGAGTGAAAAACTAGCCAGCAACTAAGATCTCCTTTGAGGATTCATAACAAGAGTGGTGGTGTGGCAGTTTGATGTAATTATGAATTCCAAAAATATAATTGAATCATGCTTGTAAATTGATCTGTTAATCTGGGCATGATTAGGTTAGGATTAGGGCGTTGAGACCCACCCCTTGGTGGGGGGGAATTGAATATGAAAGGCAAGGCAAAGGACAGTTGAGCAGTCTTTTGAGAAGCAGTTTTGATGTTGGAAAGAAGGCCCCAGGAGAAGAGAAGCGAGCCGTTCACCTGATCGTTCTACAGTTGACCTTGTGGAGGAAACAGGAACTAAGCCCGGAGAGAAACGCAGCCCCGGGAAGAGAGGAACCCCAGAAGCCTGAACCCTGGCAAACGCCAGCAGCTGTCTTGCTCTAACACGTGGCAATGGACTGCAGTGAGAGAAGAAACTTAATGCTTTATGGCCTGTTATCTGTGGACTTCTACCCCAAATAAATACCCTTTATAAAGACCAACCCATTTTTGGTATTTTACATTAGCACACCTTTGGCTGACTAATACAGGTGGGGAACTTTTAATTAAAGTTATTAGTTCTCTTTTATCTTCAGCTTGGAAAGAAAAAGGAAACCAATCAGAGGTATGCTTTATTTTTACCAAGCAGGTCTTGCTCAGGGAGGGATAGGGGAGAGAGTGGATCTGTTCCCTTCCCTGAGGAAGCGCAATTGGATTCTGGAAAATGAAATTCCAAGTCAGGGGCCCTGGGCAGTCAACTCAGGTGAGTGTGTGCCATCATCCCAGCACCAGGCCTGCCTGTCCTTCCATGCATGAAGATCAGGTAACTTTCTGTCCAGATGATTGACTAAGGCCTCTCTAGGCTGGGAGCATAAAGAACACAGGGTAGGTGTGACAACTTAGGGAGCAGAGCAGAGAACTAAAGAAGAAAGAGGAAGAGATGGTAGTGAAGCTAAGGAAGGAGTTTAGAGTAAGTAAGGTATTTTAAGACCAGGCAGTTGGAATAGAAATGGGGACATAGAATTCACTCTTTTCTATCACTGGTCAAGGATGCCAAGGCCCCATACTTTTTTGTTCCTTCTATTTTGTGTCATCAACTTATGAAAAGTAACCCTAGAGGTATTCTGGGCTAAAGCAGTTACTTGGACTTTCTCTTGCTGGATCAAAGGTGCTTGGGCCACAACTTAAAACTTAGAAAATTAGAAATCACAAAAATGCTTTTGAACTACTGTTTTGAGCAACTCCAAATAGTAATCATGGTACATGTGACATTTTGAAGTTCTGTGAATCCCAGAAAAAAATCATGTTCTTTGAACTAATCTGTTCCCATGGGTATGGGGCACTCTGGTTGCATTAGATTCAGTTAAGGGACTGTTTGATTAGATCATTTTATTTGATCACTTTATGGTCTTTGATTGGACTACATCAGTGAGGTGTGACCTAGGCTGGGTCTCCACCCTCTTGCTGGGTTCTTATATAAACTGAGAACTGGAAGCAGAAACACAGACAGAGAAAAAGAAGTGCTTTTTTCACCCTGTCATGTGAGAAAGGACTCCAGGATCACCTGCAGTTGCAGAAAAAAACCCTGAGAGGCTGAGTGAGAGGCTGGAGGCTGGAGGCTGGAATCAGTGGAGCACAGACGAATGGAAAGAGTCCCCCGAGAGGCATGGAGCAGCTCAAAGCTGAAGAGATGAGCCCTGCCATGTGCGTTTTTTTTTTGTTTGTTTTTGTTTTTTGTGGGTAAAAATCAAATTTTTCACAATACATACCAATATTTGTAAAATGATATACAAATATATATGCATATATGTGTATTTGCTTACAAAAATGTTATTTATATATATATTTTAAGAGGTGCTTAGATTACCTAAATATTACATGGAACCTACAGGGATTCCCCACCTCCCACACCTCTTGATAGCCCACAGCTGAGCTTGGGGAGAAAGCAGACTGCGGGAGAAGGCAGAGACCCAGAGGGAAAGCTGCCATTTTGCCATGCCATGTGGCAGGAGTCCAGGATCCAGTAGCCAACCTTTGGTGAGAAAGCATCTCTGCTGATACCTTGGATTTGGACACTTTCACAGCTTCAGAAATGTAAGCTTTTACCATAATAAATTCCCTTTATAAAAGCCAACCCATTTCTGGTATTTTGCTTCGGCAGCCTTAGCAAACAAAAACAGTACAAGGCCCTTTTATATATGATATCTCTAAACCTAACAACAACATTCTAAGATGGGCTTGGGGAACAGTAAATGAATCTAGAACTTTACGTTGCCTGGCAAAGTTTATATTTGCTATTTTCTCTCCTACAAAAGCTCATGCAGCCTTGAGTGGAGGTGATAGATACTCTGAGCAGTGATGAAGTAAAAGAACATAGAGAAGCTACAAAAATTAGATTCTAATTACCTGTGGCTATGTGATAGTGCACGACACTGTACTTTAATAAATGCCTTGAAGATTGTAGTTAAGGGAATGAAATGTCAAAGAATAATGAGAGCAGGCAAAGGGAGCAACACGAGGGACTCACCCACATATATCACCCCCTCAACCCCCACAGAACGACAATATTAAGTGGCTAAAATGTACAAGGTCCCAGGTTCAACCCCTGTAACACCTGAAAAAAAAAGTGGGGGGGGGAATTATTGGACATTAGTGGGCTAATTTTGGGGGGCGGGGCAAGTGTTAGAAGGAGACTCTACAGCAAGTTCTGAAGTCAGTTGATGGGTCAAAAAAGAGAATGAAACATTTCAAAATAAAGGAGTTGTGAGAAAGCAGACATCTACTCTAAAACCAACTCTTGATTACTCATCATCAAGGTCCAGAAAAAAGCAAAGAGAAAGTGCAAAAAAAAAACCCACCTCAAACCTTCATTTTAATTTTTATCTTTTAATTTCCTTTCATCTGCTTTGAAGACTGCTAAAAAAGTACCTAAGTTTCATAACTTAGATTTTACTTTCTTTCTTCTTCTTACCCGTACCCTCTTCCCTAAAAGGAAAAAGATTAAAAGAGTTCAGATTATCCCAAGACTTTATCATAGAGCCATCAGGGTCTCATTGCAGTTTTGGGGGTAAGAAAAAAACCTCTTCTCCAGTTTTTCTGTGTGTGGCTGAAGGCTATCTGGCCTATCAGGAGACAACATATGAAGCTTGCTAATTTGTCCATTATAGGATCTGTCAACTAAACAGCCCGCCACACAAGAGCTGCCCAGAGAGGAGAAGTCAAAACAAACATCAGTGGGGCCCATGGATTTGGGTCACTGGGATAAAAGCAAAAGAAATTTCTGTGGTGCCTGGTTTGTGTTATCTCTTCCCAGGCTCCTGCTCTTGGCGTTGACTGCTGTGAAGCCAAGCAGTCAGTTGAAGTTCCTGGTTGAGAGGCTCAAATCCTTACTCCTTTTAATTCTTTAAACCTTTTATTCATCCACTCATTCATCAGTCCCAGCTGAGTTTCTTGCAACTCTAAAAGCTGGATCTGAAGGGAGTTTGGAACGACTGTGAAGAGTCTCAGGTGAACAAGATTACAATGAACTTTGCCATAACTTTGAATATAAAAGAACTGCTTTTGTTAATATAGCTGATAAGTCCTTGGCAGGCAGGGATGAGTAACCCAGAAGCCCATAACTTCAAGGCCTAAGGTTTTCACCTGTTTCAGCTCTTATGCGCTGGAGTGGAACAGCCTATTTGTTTCTGTCTTCTACTCAGCAATCAGCTCCTTGAGGCCTTGTATCCCAGCACCCAGGGCTTTCTTGGCAAATAGGAGCTCAACAAATATTTGTTGAGTAAATTGAATAAGATTGGGCAGGTTCCCATGATGTCAGCCTAGGAAGCCTTTTTCACTAGGTACTCCAACTCAGCAGCTCCTTTGGAACATTCTAGAAGGGTGAGCCAATGAGTACCTGAGGGCAGTGACTGGTCCCATTCACTTCTATATCTCATCCTGGAGCACAATGTTTGCTCAAGGAACGAGTGAAAGTCTGTCATCGTTCAAGGGGTAGGAGTTGGTGCATGATTACCTTTGGGGATAATCCAACCCCATCCTCAGCTTGGAAGGTCCTCAGGAGATAATACTTGTCTCTCAGGCTCCTGCATAGGAATATCAGACAGATGCCCAACTGTTGCTAAAAATGTTCAGAGGGACCTGAATGGGGTCACTTTCTATAGACACTGCTTTGAGTCTCTAATCTACAGGCAGCTGCTCAATGACACAAGGAGGCAGCCAGTGATGCAAAAGGCCAAGGCCCCTTTAGCCACTTTGAACGCAGAAATAACAGGAGCAGATGGAATGGCTTTAGCAATGCTACTTCATTATGGCTAGAAGAAAACCACCCAGGAAGCACATGCTCTTCAATTGCTGTGTACAAAAAGGCAGGAAATGGCCAAAACTGACCACAAGTCAAAGAAACAAATGAATCGTTTGATGGGGATAAAAGAGGCTAAGACTCAGAAATGTACCATAAGTCTACCCTATCTAAGACCATCCATCAAAATAAATTCAATATAGATTTAAGAGTTAAATATGAAAAGTGAAAACATATAAGGCCTACAAAAAAGTAAAATAATTTTTAACTGATCTCTGGGAAGGCATTTATAAGCACAATGCAAATACAGAAAGCCAATTACAAGGAAGCATCTTATAGGTATCAAATATATAAATATAGATGCCTTTGTTTCCATATTTTAAATGATAACATTTATAACTCTTGAGATCAAAAACATGCTTTTAAAAATCAAGTAAAAAAAATGTATGCCTTTGTTCCACAGCATCTCACACCATCACCCAGGCAAAACTGCTGGAGTCATATACATCCCCTTAGGTTGACTTTTTGTGCTTGCTTTTAAAATTCCACCCTACCTTCAAAAAACCTGCATAGTTATGTGGAAGACCAGGGAAAGCCAACTACACAGCACAATTTATCTCTGGTGCTGGAGTTTGGCAGGGAATGGTCTAGGGTCTCAGATGCCCCACCCCCATCCTAATTTATCCCAATGGTTGAGTATGTTTGTCTGGAGAAATTCCCTCTTTTGCTCCCCACTTACATTTTACACTTGCTTATTCCTCTTTCTTAGCACGGTATTCTAACTCACAGTGGATTCTAGCTACCCATATTTCCAACCCCACTTACCGCTAGGCACATAGACACATAATACCCTTCACTTATGCCTGTTATACCTGGAACACCTACTGTGCTTTTCCATCTTCATTCTGTTCTGGATTCTCTTTTTCGTCTCTCTCTCTCTTTCCCACCTAACAAATTCCACTCCTTCTTTAAAGACCAACTTGAAAGCTATTTCATGCATTGTTAAGCCTTCCCTAAAGCTCTCTGTTGGAGGGGGACACCCCCTTCAACTCTGGTTTTAGCTCCCACCACAGTGTACTGGCATGCCCATCGTACCACTTTATCACATTACACCATTTAGCTGTGTGTGAGTTTGTCTTAGTTTTCTAAGGCTTCCATAACAAAGTAGTACGAATTAGGTGGCTTAAAACAGCAGAAATTTATAGCCTCACAGTTTGGAGACCAGAAGTCTGAATCAAGATGTTCTGGTGGTGGCTTGCTGGCAATCCAGTGTTCTTTGGTTTGTGGAGTAATTCAATCTCGGCCTTCAACACATGGCTGTCTTCTCTAACTGCCTATTTCTGTCCAGATTTCCTCTCCTTATAAGGACACCAGTCATACTGGATTACGGCTCACCCTAATCTAGTCTGTCCTCATCTTCACGAATAACATCTTTAAAAATCTTATTTCCAAATAGGATCACATTCATGATATGGGGAATTAGGGCTTGAATATATCTTTGGGGAGGGGGGGGACACACAATTATATCCATAACAGTCTGCCTTTTACCCCCCAGCATCAACTCTAAATCCAAAATCTCATTTCTGAAAATTCTAAATCAGGTATGTTTGAGACTCTCAGTATAATCCATCATGGAGCAAAATTCCTCTTCATCTGTGGACCTGTGAAACTACAAAACAAGTTATAGTTGTTTTATATGATGAGACAGGCATAGGATAGACATTACATTCCGACAGGGAGAAACTGGAAGGAAAAAAGAACAATTCAACCCACAACAGGGTCTATACCCCTTTCCCAAGCAAGAACTCTCTGAGGGCAGAGACCATGTCTAAATCCTCTCCATATGCCCATCTTGCAAAGTGTCTGAAACAGAGTAAACTCTGTTTTATGAAGGAACGAATGAATGGCATTGCGAATGTAAAATAAAAACCGCTTATTACATTCCTCCATGAAACAGTCTTTAATTCCTTTAATGATGCTTATCAAACTGTTCCCCAGCAATTTCCTCTGAGGGAAATAATTCCTATATTGACTCATATTTCTTTTTATGTCTCAATTTTCAACTCATTGTACACTGCAATCTGACATGACTAGAATTGGATGCACAAGATTTAGCATAAAGTATCCAAAAAGAAAGCCAAAAGAAATTCCAGTCTTTGGATTTTACTTATCATTGTATATATAAATGTTCAGGTACTTCCAGTTATTTGGAAAGAAATAATAAAACTCTAGAGGTTTCACCTATTTTCTTGAATCTGCTATTCATTCCTATAACAATGATTATATTGATCCTATAATTCCAACCAGCAATCAGAAAGCTCTTGGAGTAGGTATTGTGTTTTTATTGAGTAATTCATTTATTTAATGGCAGAAACTGGTCTGCTATATGCTAATGCTAATGGACTGCTCAGTTTGCTTCCTCTCCGGAGGGCCAGATGTAAAATGCCAATCAAGATTTTCCTGTAAGACCTGGGGCATTACAGGTGAAGGACCAGCCTGAAAGAGACAGTTTACTGAGTGGTGAGCAAGAGGTAATTTTTATTGAGTGTTATCCTGTGGTAGGCACCATGCCAAGAACTTGCCATCTGTTGTCTCGTATTCAATCTTCACAACAGTCCTGTAATATATGTACTATTATTATTAAATTTATTATTATTAATTACAGGTAATGAAAGGGAGTTTAAGAGAAGTTAAACCATTTGCCATAGCTTACATAACTAATAAATAATGTAGGAGGAAGCCAAAGCCCTTGTTCTTTTCACTAGACCATTATCTCTAGATAGCAGAAATCTGATAAGTCAACACAAGGTGATAATGGGCTTTTATCAAAACCTTCAAGGCTCATTAAAACATTTCATTCACAATGAAAAGCCAAATCCTCTCTAGATCCAGGCTTTCCCTCCAGTAGAGGGACTAAATTGAACTTTTTAAGGGTTAACCACTCAGACAGCTCTGTTGGGGCAAGTGTCAAAGGCTGTGGCAGGAAAGTACAAATCAGGAGGTCTCAAGAGCTGCTGATCCTACAGAGGTTCCCTGTGCTGGGAAGGGGATGGAAATCTGTCCTGTTCTGCAAATAACTCGGGGTTTTTTTGTTTTTTTTTTTTGTTTTTTTTTTAAAGCAGCCTTAATTTTCCACCACATAGGCTAATCATTTTGTCCTCACTGCTCTCCAAACTTCTTTATTTCTATGTTTCTTCCATTTTTGCTAATTTGGGATGTAATGAAAAAAGGCCAGGTCCAGACTGTGAGGGTGGGTCTGGGATGGTAAAGTGACCCTTTTCCTTGCAGAATCTTTCAGGGCAGAACCTGGCTGAGGGCTGACATAGCCTCACAAACCTACTGACAAACAAACAAAGGAGGAGTTTTTACTAGTAGCCATAAAAAAGAGCAAACACAGAAGCAGCTGGAAGCCAAGAAATCACTGGTAACTGCATCTGCTGTCACACAACCCTACTGGCCTTAACCCTGGAAGAACATAGAAACAGTCCTTGAAGCTACTGCAGGCAACTAAATTCCACATGCTCAGCCTAAATCCATAAAGTTGGCCCTAAACACAGCAGGGAAGTATGTAGGGTTTGTCTCCTGGACCTTGCTCCCACACCCCTCCCCTCAGCAGTGTGTCACTAGCTAGGCTAGCTGATAAAGAGTTTAAAGGTGGTATCTGTGGTATTTGTTGCTGCAGGGAAAATTTGCCTTTTGACAGGTGAAGCGGGTACAGTCCAGCACCATTTTAGTATGGAATGTTTACTTCTATTTCAGGTATTTTTTTCCTTCCCAATCAGAACTTATGAATTACTTTAATCAAGCAAGCACTTAACAAGGCTTCTTCCATACTAGTGAGTGTCAAGTGGAAACTCCTTGGCTGCTAATCTTGCCTCTCACGTGTGTAAGACCTTCTTCACCCATGTAGCTCCTAGTTTGATTCAGACAACACTTAGATTCATGGGCTATTCAAGGCCAAAGCACATTTGAAAATAACAATAGCATTAACAACCCTAGCAGTATTAATGAGAATAACTAACATTTATTGCTATGGGCTGGGACTTTTGTTAAATTTTTATATTTCATTATTCCATTTAAACCTCACAATAGCCCTAATTATTTTGACTTAATATTGGAGGGACTGAGGCTAAAGGAGGTTACAAAACTCTCTCCAGCCCATTCAGCCAGTCCATTCTGGCAGAATCATAAAGCCCATATATCTCTCAGAATTATGGGTGATATTTAGCTAGGGTCACTCTCTGACTCTTTTGGGAATCATGGCATGTAGGTAGCTCCTTGGAAATAGTCTAAGTGTGGGGAACTAATTTCTAAAGGTGATTATGCAGACAGCACCCTGATAGCCATTCCTTCACACTAGCACTCACTCATGATAGAGAAGAAAGTTAGCAGATGTGGCTTCCTAACCTTTCCTCTTCTAGTTCTTTCCTCCAACCCTTGCCCTCAACCCTGTTGTGCTAAAAAAATTTTGTCGAGGGAGGAAGCCCAAAAGGTAGGGACTGAGGAAGTCACATCTTTGCAGAGGGTGGGAAGAGTGAACTGAGGGTCAGGGCTTAAAGTGTGCTGCTCCTGAGCAGCAGCAGGTGTGAGATAACTGAGGCGAAGAGCACAGGGATTTTAAGGAGGGTTTCTGAGGTTGAGTTAGACTCCTCTCTTTAAAGTTTCTCAAGAGACACTGTAAAGATGGCAATTACTTTTAAATTCTTATTGGCGGATATATGGTGTTTCTCTGAGTGGAAGAGCAGGTCAGGAATAAGCCAGCCACATGGAGCCCTGGTTTTTATATGGCTGCACATTCATTTTACAAGCATTTATTATTGAACACCTGTTTTATGCTAGGTTGATGCTAAGCCTCAGAATGCAAAGAGAAACAAGATAAGAGCTCTACCATTGAGAATCTTACAAAGGGGCGTTTACACTCCTGCCTGTAATGATTGCCAGACCTTTGCCCATCTCTGCCATGTGCTTGATGGATCTGCACCCATAGGAAACAAAACAAAATAAAAAATAAATCCAAGGTCCTTGGTTGGGAGGGGTAGACTGTAACCTACAATGTTGGAAGTAAGCTGGAAGGTAATGTAATCCAATCCCTTCCTTTTACTGGTAGGAGAACAAGTCCAGGAATGCAGCGGCTCACCCAAGGAACGTGGGGCACTGTCTCCTCTTCGGGTGAGCCTTTAGGGCATTACTGGAGGAGTTTGGGGACCCCTACATGGAATCCCTTCTCGTTGGTCCATATTGGGGCTGGACAGGAATTGTCAAGGAGTTTAAGCACGGCTGAGCAGAAGCTAGTGGCTGAAGGACCTCGGCACACTGGCATGGTCAATAACAGTGATTTAAGTCACAGCCCTCACCTGAGAGGAGAGTGAAGGGCCCTCGACAAGCATAAAAAGGCTTCTCTCTTCAGTCCTGTCTCCTCTTGGATCCTGAGGTTGGTTCCCCCTGAGCAGGCCAGAGAACTCTGGTCATTCAGAATGACCTTTTGTTGAGGGGAGAGGGACAGAGAGCTAAAGAGGCCCTGCTCCTATCTGGGGAGTATCGACTTCTATTGACTTTCTGTCTCCATAGCCTTATCAATGGGAGCCATGCTGGGGAGACCCACTCATCAGTTATAAATTGATACTTGGGAGATCAAAGGTTCATCGAGACAGTTCTGGTGATATATCAGCTGTTTGGGATTGTCTGGATGGGGAAAGAAAGCACAGTTCTGCTTGAGGTCCCACCCAGAAAGCAGCCTGCCTGGGGGAGGAGCCGGACAGCAGGAGGGCAGCTGCTTTCTCCTGGGTCATCTGTCAAGGGTGTCAGTCTTTCTGATACCTGATTTATGTGTTCATTCAGCAGGTGGGAAAGAGGAATTACACTGTGTGATGATGTTGTCTGGACTGTCCTTTCTCTGTCTGCCCAGCAGGGAACCTGTCACCTTCCTGTGGAGCGGCTCACTTGCTGGAATGCACCATCAGACAGGAGAAGAGTTGGGATGGGGCAGCGCTGTTGTCCCTACCGAGTCCTGGGACTGTGGGTTTGTCAAGGAAGGGAGCTGGAGGAGGAAAGCAGGTGTTTTCATTTTCTTGCTTTCTCTCAGATCTACAGGGTCCTTGCCCCATGCTGCCCCCAGGACCGTTAGTAGCTATAGCCTGGATCTGGTTTCTCTTTGTGCCAGTGTAGATGGTTGTGACCACAGCCTTTTCTGCTCTCTGCCAGAAAGGAGGCAACACCCTGAATTTACTGTGTGACCTTGAAAAAGCCCCTCAACCTCTCTGGCACTGTCTCCTTTCTATTAAAGGAGCTTTTCAGCAATGATCTCTGTGCAGCCATAATAGATTATTATGTCTTCCAAAGTGTGATTTGTGCCACCTTTGGTGCTGACTCCATACCAGAATTCCTGGGACATTTATTTAACTCTATATATTCCTAGATCTCATGCCAAGAAAGTCAGTTTAATGGGACTTGGGTTGGGTCCAGACATCTAGATTTTTAACTTACCAGGTGACATCTTTTAAAGAAATTTATATATATTCAAAATTTGCCATTTTAACCATTTTAAAGTGTACAATGCAATGGTATTAATTACATCACCACCATCCATTACCAAAACTTTTTCAGCACTCAAAATAGGAACTCTCCATTCCCTCTTCCCTCAGCCCCTAGCAACCAGTAATCTACTTTCTGTCTCTATGGTTTTGCTTATTCTAGATATTTCATATATGTGGAATCATTTCATTCAACATGTCTTCAAGGTTCATCCATTTTCCACATGTATCAGAATTTCATTCCTTTTTAAGGCTGAATAATATACCATTGCATGGATATACCACAATTTGTTTAACCATTTATCTGTTTATGGACATTGGGGTTGCTTCCACCTTTTGGCTATTGTGAATAACGCTGCTATGCTCCAGTGGACACTGGTGCACCCAAATGACATTTTAGTGCATCTCTCTTTGTAAATCCCTGTCATGGTGATAAACTGAAACATTTCGCTTAATCCTGGGTCATATAATTTATTACGTTGTCCCCAATTATTTCATTCAGACAAGACCAGTCTGCTTTCACCAGCATGCAAGCTCCTTAACAACAAGCATTACGGCTTTCACTGTTTAAAATCACCTTGTGGTTTACAGTGAAGACTGGGAAAAAGCATAAGAGAACTTTCGAAGGCAACGGAAATATTGGGGGTGTTTCTTAGTTTGCCAGGGCTGCTAGGATGAATGTCACAGACTAGTAGGCTACAACAGCAAGACTTTATTGTCTCCCAGTTTTGTAGGCCAAAATCAAGGTGTAGGCAGGCCATGCTTCCTCCTAGGCTCTGCAGTGTTCTGCTGTTGGCCTGCCACAATCCTTGGGGTCCCTTGGCTTGCATCTCTGCTTTGGTCACAGGGTGATTTGTCTCCTGGTCTCCTCCTGTGGCTGGCTATGGTTTCTGGCTTTTTCTGACTGACTATGTCCAAATTTCCTCTGCCTTATAGGGACTCCAGTCAACTGGATTAAGGACCACCCTGATTCAATTTGGAAATCTTGGAAAATCCTATTCACAAATGGGTTCACATCCACACCCTGACTTACCTTGACATATTTCAAAGGTCCTATTTACAGATGGGTTCACATCCACAGGACTCAGATATGTCTTTTGGGAGGGGCATGATTCAATCCCCAAAAGGGTGTAAGTTACATGGGTGAATACATTGGTCAAAATTCAATGAACTGTAACACTAAGATCTGTGTATTTCACAGTATCTAAGATACACTTTAAAATAAATTAAAAGTTTAAAAGGAAACAAAAAGCATCAAGTCATAATTCCCCTATAGATAACACAAAGGCATTCAGGGACAATCAGAAATGCTTCCTTTGAAGGACACTGTCAGCAGCAACAGAAAAGACTCTGTTCACTAACAACTTCTTTCTAAACTAACCCCCCTCCATCTTCTTTCCCAATGGGAAGGTAAAGCCAATGTTAAAGCTCAGCAAATGGAGTGGGGGCTGACAGTGACAGTGACGCCGGGAAGCTACCTTGGGGGAGTGTCCATCCTGTTCTTACAGATGGCACTCAAAAGGCCTAAGGCTAGTATATGATCTGCTAACAATCAGCCCAAAGATTTTCCTCTCTCCAGTCTCCTTTCACTCTCACCAAGGTAAAGATGTTACAGCTGCCCTGTCTTCATTCCAGACATTTCTCTTGGGCTGCTTTACTAAATAAAAACATTTGTTCGTTCATTCATTCATTCCACATTTATTAAGCATCCCTGTAGCAGGCCCTGGGTTGGGTGCTGGAGACGAAATGAATGAGACACAGTTTCTGTTCTCACAGTCAAGTGAGGGGGCCAGCTGAGTAAATTTACAATCTCAGGACAGAACGGGAACTGTCCCTCATAGGCCCAGCGAGGGAGAGACGCCAGAGAAGGGACACTTCACTTGAAGACAGGGCAACATCTGAGGCATCTACGGAATGGAGTTTTGGCGGAGAAGAATGACCTTCTGGAAAGAGGGACTAGCATAGTTTTAGTTAGGGGAAGTGGTGAAAAGGGAAACTTAGAAAAAGGGCTAGATTGTGAATTGTATTCCATGTTAAGAAGTTTGGACTTCATCCTGAAACAGTAAGCATTAAGATCCTTTAAAAAAAAAAAAACCACTTTATGTTTTTAAAGTATAGGAGTGACAAGCTTTGTATTTTATTTCCCTCTCTTTTTAACCTAAGGAAGGGCATGGTAATTTCGACCATCCCAGTCCCCACCCCACACCCTAGCAAATGGCCAGGGCTAGCTGTCTTTAGGTGCTACCTCCTTCACACTCATCCTTCAACAATGAGGAAACCCAGTCCACTGTTTGTGGACTTCGGATTCTTCCAATGTCAACTGAAATCTAAATCCTTATCTTCAACAATTATACCTGGGACTCTTAAACTTCTCACCACTTCTAATGACTTCCACACTGGCTTGTTAAAAAAATGTTCCACCTATTTAACCACCTGGAATGTGCAGTAGTAGCTCATCCATCCTAAAATCATTTGTCTAGTAACCTCAACCATCCCAAAGAGAGCTGAGACTAAGATCATTTTCAAACGTCTGAAGTTAACATTATTAAGTCCATGCATTAAACTTGGTTGGGATCTATTCATTTATCCAGTCCTGTACTTGAAGATCTATTTGTTCATTTTACATACAATCTGAGAGCTTGGTAATCTCAATTTTCAGATTATGACAAATTAGAAGTGATAACTGAGAGGGAGGGAAAGACCAAGTCCATAGCAAGGAGGCCTGAGAGTTCAAAAGGCACAGCCCCCCGGGGCCACAAAGAAGAGAGAAAACTAATCACATTTTCCCCTTGGCCCTGAGGCCATTTCTGCCCAGTAGAGCAAAAATTTTCATTGTTCCAATGAAAAAACAACCTATTAGTTTTTAAGAGGTACCAGGGATTGAACCCAGGACCTTGTACATGGGAAGCAGGCACTCAACCACTTGAGTTATATCCTCTAATAGTTTTTATGTAAAGACCAATCATATTTGGGGCACTCTTTTAAATAAGGCAGGAACACGTGCAATAAATTTCAGGAAAAAAACTCCACCAAAATGATTATAATATAAAAATATCAGTGCTTCAAGGGAATGCATTGAAGTTGTCTGAAAAATTCATTTACAAGGACCCTGTCAGTCTCCAACGACACAAATGAATGAAGCATTTCTGTGTTTGTAAACTACCCTGCGTTGGTAGCACTTAGATGTATAGCTGATGGCCTTTCTCAGCTCACCATACAAATATAATTCCAAAACCTTTCTTCCAAACCAGGAAACTTGCAGAAGTCGTCTATGCATTTCTTGACACAACATCAGTTGCTCCTTTAAGAGCTGGTGACTTGATTAGAGTTACTGGACGTATTCCTTACCTTAAACATTCACCACTAGGTACTATCACAATCAAGTGTAAGGAGAGTGTTAGGAAAGTCAGTCAGTTTGCATCTGCTCCTCACCTGGAATATTTCTATGTACAGATTTTCTGATTTCAGTATGTTTACAAAAGTGTGGTGAGACAGGTAGCTGCTCCTAAGTGGGGATTTCTGTGGGGATTGTTGGAATCGGTCTCAGTGTGTGCAAATACATGGTTGGTCACTATTCTTGTTGCTCTGCAAATTTTCAGCTGCTAACACATTTCCTAAGGGAGAGAAAAAGATCATGCATGCAAGTACCTGTGGTAGCAATTCAACAGGCCTGGCAGTCACAATCTCAAGAGCCTATGGAATTGGGTGGATGCTTTATTTTGCCCTTATTAGTTTTTCACCTGCTTTGCCAAGTTCCCAGTCTGTTGGTATTTCTACGGCTTCCCTGTTGTCGACTGGAGCTGGGGATATGTTTGGCTTTTAACTACTTGTGAGTAATTATTAACTCTGCGGGGCAGATTATCGTTTTACCTTAATAGCATTGCAGGGGGCTTTGAGAAGCCGCAGCTTGATAAGGCCTTCTGAAGCTCTTCTCCTGTGGGCTCCCAGGTACCTAAGAATGGCTCAGACTGGAACTGACCGATGTCCTGAGGAGGAAATGCTTTGCCGTGGAGGCGCAGAGAGGGCATACTGTCTTCAGTTTGGCTTCCTGATCTAACACCAGGAACAGCAAGCAGGCAAAATCCTTTAGGCGACAAAGTTCAGGTTTCACATAAAGTTGTTCTTATTTAGTAAAATGAGCAATCTGTTCATTTATATTTTGGACCATTCTTCTGGGCTGCCTAAGAATACCTGCAACGTGTTGTGCAATCTGTTTGTTGTGATGAATTAGGGGAAGGACAATTCTAGAAAGGCATCCAAAGTCAGTCAGCTGAGACCATTTATTGAGAGTCCTTTTGGGTTGGAATTCACATGGGCTCTAGGGGTTAGGGAGAGGGGTTAGGGGACAAAAGGTAGAGATAGATGTGGACAAGAAGGGCTAAAGTGAGATTTGCTACCCCCATTTTTGTCCTTGACTAGTGTATTAGTCAGCCAAAGGGGTGCTGATGCAAAGTACCTGAAATCAGTTGGCTTTTATAAAGGATATTTATTTGGGGTAAAAGCTTACAGTTACAAGGCCCTAAAGAGTGCAGTTCAAGGCTGCTTTCTCACCAAAGTCAGTTGCCATGTGTTGAAGCAAGATGGCGGGCGATCTCTGGGAGGGTTCAGCCTTCCTCTTTCTCAGCTACAGGTTGTCACAGGGCTTGTTTCTTCCCATGCTCAGTGCAAACTATCAGGTGAATGGCTCCTCTCTCTTCCAGGGGCATCAGGATCAAAGTTCTCTCCTCTGCTGTGTCTATGGAGCACTCTCTTTCTCTTCCTGTGTCTTCTTCTTGAGTGAGTGCCTGTTTATATCAGCTCACCAAGGGGGCAGGGACTCAACCCTGAGTCACACCCTATTGATGTGGTCCAATCAAAGCCCTAATCTTAACAGGTAATTTAATCAAGACATGCCAGGTGAATCTAATGCATTCAAAGGGTATCACAACCAGAGAAACAGAACAGTTTACAAACATAATCCCTCTTTTGGGGATTCATAAATAATCTCAAACTGCCATAACTAATAAGCAGTCTAGTACAGAAGGAGTAAGGGAAACAGGATCTAAATTCTTTCCTAGGAAGTTTGAAGCACCTAATTGCAAATGCCACTTTGGGCACAACTTAATTATTCTAAACATGCAATATTAATTGATATGAAAACACTAGAGTGGGTATAAGCAATATTGTGACACTGACCCTACCTGTCAATGCCTTAGGACCCACATTCTGTATATCTGTTTACCCTCCTAGAAATCTCTCCATTCTGTCTCCCTAGTTGCTCAGGGGCTGTTTCTTCATCTCTTTTAGCAATCCCATCACCCCCAATCAAAGCCTGCTCACAGGAAAAGAGACCAGACCAACTGACCTATTATATTACTCTTCCCAATATTTAGGGCCTTGTAACTTCCCAATTACAACAAGGGGAAAGAAGGTTTAGTCAAAGGAAAACATATCTAATAGCAAAGCTTTTGAAGAAGTGGAACAAACCTTTACTGAGCACCTACTATGTCCCAAGAATCATCATGCTATGCAAATTATCTAATTTAATCTTGAAAATAACTCTACAAAGAGGCAATTTTATATTCATTTTACCAAGGAGGAAAATGAGAACAATTTGTCTCAAGGTACATATGGTTTCAGCCTGAAATGTCAGCTTCTGGACTTAATTGTTCATTGGAATCCAGGCCTTTCTCCCAGCTTTGGCTAGAGTAATGTCACTTATATACATTTTAATGGATTCCAAGAATGCTTCTGTATTAAGAAAGAGTTCAACTAAAAGATAAATTTTTAAAATAACTTTTTTATGTCAGTGGGAGAATTCAGGAGGTGGCACATGTGTATTCCCTGTATAATCCTTCAAATTTGCTGCATGTTTGAAAATGTTCATAACAACGTGTTGGGGGGAAAGTGTCCTTAAATATTAGAGATGCATATTAATTATTTTCTGGGATTTGCTTTAAAATAATCTAAAATATGTGATAGGTAAAATATAAATAGCAGAAAAAGTGATAGATAAAAATAGCAGGAAGTGGATGGTTATTGAATGAGGCTGAAGAGATGGGTGCCAGGCGATTCATTGGATTATTCTCTTTTCTTTTGTGTGTGTTTGAAAATTTCCATACTAAATAATTAACGGATTTAAGGGAAAAAACTTCTTTTGGCAAATGGGATTCTTAGAAGGGATTTAAGGAGAAGTGTAATAAAGGTCAAGTTTGCTTTCTGAAATATCACTCTGAGCCCGGGTGGAGAATGGACTGGTGGAGGTGAGCCCAGAAACAATTCTCTAGAGGAGAGGCACAGAGGACCTGAACTAAGGCAGTAGCAGAGGAGAAAAAGACGAGAGAACAGATATAGAGATGGGGAGGAGATCAGCCTCCTAGACCCATGTGACTCAAAAGTGTGGTCTTTGGACCAGCAACATCAGTGTTATCTGGTAAGATTGTTAGAAATGCAGATTGTGAGGCCCAGTGGAGACCTACTGAATCAGAATCTGCATTTTGACAAGATCCCCAAGTGATCTACGTGCCCATTAACAAGTGAGAAGCACCACATGCAGGATATATGGAATGAGGAAAGAATATACCAAGACTCTGACCCTGTGTTCGGGCATCACAAAATAGATGAGACCTTTTACAACAGAATAGGTGCTTTTATTAAAGTGCTTCCTCCTTAACAACTTAGAGGTTATGGCGACAGCATTCTGGGTCTTCAATATCTATCCAAATGAACTGGCAATAATAAAGTTGTTTGTACTAAGGTCCTCTGCTTATTATACTCTCCTCCTCTCTGTTGATTCAGAGTTCTTTAGGCACCTAAGGCCACCTTCCCTGCTTTTGGGTATCCTACTGAATTGGTCCATTGAAAGAACTTCATGTTCAGACTTTTTTTTTACTTTATTTTTGCCTCCACGAACACTTACTTATCAAATGCTTTATAATTAGGGCTTGCTCATTTAAGCTATCTTCTATGGGCTAATATGCTTAGATATTTCACCTCTTCAAAGAAATATTTCAATATTAACAGAGCCTGCTCCTCAATTCAAAGTCATGAGAGATGGGAGTATGTCAAGCATCCAGTCAATGAGGCAACATATGGAAGCATATCATCACCTGTCACTCTTCCCACATGTGCCTTGTTCTCCGAAAATTCTTGACCTCAAAAGACTGTGCTTATTCACACCTGATTAGTTTTCCCATCTAATACTCTCTTCCTGGAATTCTATTCCCAGCTCCCCTGCTGCCCCAAGGCTGAACTAGTTACCCCCACTTGTGTGGTCTCCTTGGCCCTACCTCCATCACAGCGCTATCACACTACACTCTAAATGTTGATTTACAAGTCTCTCCCACACTTGACTCTGTCTTTTCATCTTTATATCCCCAAAGCATAACAGAGTGCCTAGCTCATACCGGAGGCACAATAAATATTTGTTCAATGAGTCAATGAAAGAATGTATTACTGTTGAGGAAGCTGGCTAGGGGTGTCCAATGGGCTTGGGGAGTTGAAACAGTAGTGCATTTAGGATTAAAGGAGGATACTGATGTCTTATATTGAAGTCAGGGGGCTACTCTATATTCTGATATGAGTTTTGAGTATCTCTTAATTACTAAGAATACCCTAATATGCCCTTCTGGTCACATTTAAGCTAGACCAGTCCCTTTATGGGCAAGCATAGAAATCTGTCCAGTATTATTCTCCCTAAGAAGTTTGCACAGCACTGATTATAAAATGGATTTGGTCACTTATTTTTACTTTTTTGGATGTTCTATTCTTACTTAAAGAATTGTTTTTAGTAAGCTCTTAGTGTGGCACAACTGTATACTTAAAAGCCAGAGAAACAATAGACTTGCCCTTTGCATAAGCCAATTCTGCTGCCTCTGTTTGTTGAGGGATTCCTGGGCTTCAGAAATGATGTGCTCTTACAGTCTAGCTACACAAAACAAATTCCACGATAATAAAAGGAATGTCAAGAATACCAAAGCGAGAAAATGTTTTTGTTGTAGTTTTAAGCTTAGAGGACACATTCATTCCCACCTTAACTTAAATAATCTTTCTACAGAAAGAGGTTACAAAGACAGATCCCCGGGAACAAAGAATAATAGAGTACATGTGTCTACAAATGGACTACACATGCATTTTTTGTTGTTGTGGTTGTCCTCAATGATCCTTTGTTGTTGCAGAGAACTATGACATTATCCTGATTGGCAAGCAGGACTTGTTATTTATCTTTAATGATCCTCCACTAATGACCCACTAAACATGGTCTACTGATTACCTTTATCCCTACCTTCCTCCTTTATAAAAACACCTCTGAAATCCAGTTCTCACTCCTCATTCTCCCAGTGGCCATCTTTTTTTCCTTTTTTCTTTTTTCTTTATTTCAACTCTCTTTTTTTCCCAGATCATTTCTATAATTCTATATTTTTTTCTGAGAACACTCCATATTTGATAGATATAAAGGTGCACATAGTTACACATTTGTCTTTTCTGGTCATGAGCTTATGTATACAAGAACCATTGAGAGTTACCAACTTCGACATTTATTTTCAGTCCTCTCTTTGCCATGCCATGGAAATTCTAAATGAGCCACCCGTATCAGTCAAGGTCATGTTTCTTGCTCCTCAGTAGAAGGGCTGTAGCCAGACCCTCTTGCAACATTGAGGAAGAATGTCCCCATTTCATGCTCTGATAATCAGAAATGAATAGCATGCACATGGTCAAGGCTGAGACACTCAGAAGGTGAATGAGGCTAGAAGTCCATAGTTATTATTTAGTGGCCTTGAAAGGGCCAGTTTACTTCCTAATATTTCCCACCCTCTATCCAAGCTTCCCACACTTACCTTAATCCTACTGCGTTTTTCCTTTGAAGTATTTTCTTCAGAGGTTCCATATTAATACCTATTGATCTGTAAAATGAATTACCTGCCAACATCACAGAATATGGATCTTTACCATGCAGACTAGTCACCTGGGGATCTTACTAAAATGCAAATTTTGATTCAGCAGGTGTGGGTGGTGCATGAGATTCTGCATTTCAAATTAGCTCCCAGGGGATGCTGCTACTGCTGGTCCAGGAATGTGCTCTTTGAGCAGAAAAAAGGATTAGATTACCAGAATATTTACTATAGTTGGTCTATAGTGAAGAATGCCTGGGGAAGGAGAAAAAGAGCAGGTGGGTTTTGCTGGGGAAGAGGGTGAAGGTAAGTACCAAGCCACTCTGGGCTTTCAGGGGAGGTCAAGTCCAGATGTTGGGAAGTTCAGGGAACTGATAACTCACCAAAAGGAGACACCAAAGACCCACTTTGCCTCTTTCACTTTTTTTTTTTTTTTTTAAAGGAGGTACTGGGGATTGAACCCAGGACCTTATACATGGAAAGGAGGTGCACAAACAGCTGATATACACCTGCTCCCTCACAACATTTCTTAAGGTCAACCATGACTTCAGTTGCATGACTACCTTTGACTTAAAAGCCTTTAACGGATTTTATAGATTGTGCCAATTCCCACAATATTATTTCAACTGTAATAGATTTTTGACCAACCAAATCTAAAATTGACTTACACAAGGCAAAATATGCCCAGAATGATTATAGTAATATTTTTCCAAATTTCTATGCTGCATGTCTTGAGTTAAAATGCAGGATTCATAATCTATTATGAATTTGGGTTACCCGTGTCATTTAATCAATGCAGTTGATCAAGGAAGCTTTTAATACAAAAGTGTATGTTTCACTATGGTATAATCATGGAAAAGCAACAATTCTTGGCTTCACTGTATGAGCCATTTATGGTGCTCCATTATGGATAGAGTAGCCCAAAAGTGAAGCACCATGCCAAAATTAAAAATGAATTCATCATATCTTAGTTACAATAAAGAAATTTTCTTTAACATCTGTAGAATTGGCACAAAATTTTTTGAGAAATCTTCATTTCATTTTTAAAAAGTTACAGGAACAACTCTATGCATCTAAAATCTGATATTGCATTAAAAAATCATAGGGGCAAAAGAAAAGAAAGAAACAAAAGAGGAAATAAAAAAGTAAAAAAATCATAAGGGCAACACTATGCATTTAAAAATCCCACATTGCAAAGAGCATTATTACTTGCTCTTTCTTAAAATCTTTTTTATTTCCTTCCTTTTTAAAAATCCCATATTGCAGAGAACATTACATGCTCTTTTCTGATTCTTTTTGATTTCCTTCCTTACTTTGTGTGAGTGTATGTGTGTGTGTATGCTGTTTTTTGCTGTCTGGAAGATGATAAATTGTATTCTTCAGTGACATAAATTACCCCAACAATTTACTGGAGAAATTTCTGGCAGAAAAAGCCACCTCGCTCCCTTCTGTGCTGCCTTGAGTACACCATGTCCCCCAGCAGCCAGTGTAGCCTGGCTGGGCTGTATTATTTTTACAACCATGGTCCATTGATTAGGACCAGAGAGGTAGAAGGTACTCTCCCACTCTCTCTGTCTAAGAATGGTTATTGGCCCTGCAGCTCTGCTCTTGTGCCCCAAGTAAAGTCCAGTATTTGATTATTCACCTGGACAATTATGAAATAAAAGCTATCCATGGTAGGAGAGGACTGTACAAATTCTAGCCTGGAATCAGTTCCCACCCCGAAGAATGTGTTCTGATTGTGTCTATCTTCACTGGAGTACTTACAAATAAGTCATAAGAAGAGTTATTCATCATCTGGAACCTTTTAAAGAGACAAGATCATCCCGCTGTCTAGCTTTTGGTGCCATTAACATCTGATGTGCTGTGGTAGGAGATTCTACTGCTTCCCTCTGTCGGCTGCTAATCAGGGATGTTCACATCTTGGCAGACAGGGGATCAGTCAGACTTTTAAGCTGCAAAGTCTCTTACCTGGCCACAAAGTGGTGGCCACACCAGTTTCTCCAGGTGTGTCCTAATTATCTCTTTCATACTTGTCCTGGAGGGCATTCATATAAACACATTAAATGTGTCTAGAAGATAACAGATGGGGTGAAAATAGCCTTAACTTTAGGCAGAAAGAGCTTTACTGATTCAAAATATCCCAGGGCAGGGAATGGAATTAGATGATCTGCCTTGTTCCTGCCCTGGGCTCTAATAATTCCAGATTTGTATTTGTGTTAGCCAAATACCAGGCATTTAATAGGCCCACACCAAACAGAACAGCAAAATAAAATCATCAGAGCTTCCCCAGGTGGCCACCCACTCCAAACTTTCTCATTTTTGTGACTAATACCAGCATCCTGGGTGTGGTTGAGCACCTGATTCCCTTCACCTTCTAAAACCTTATGGCCGTTCTTAGACGTACTTCTTCCTCATGGTTATTACTGCCAAACACCCTGTTAGGTGTTGAATTGTGTCCCCCAAAAGATATGTTGAAGATATGCTTAAGTCCTAACCTCTGGCTTCTGTGTGAATATAACCTTATTTGGAAGCAGAAGGAATTAAGTTAAATTGAAGTCATACTGAAGTAGGGTGGACCCTTAATCCAATATGACTGGTATCCTTATAAAAAAGGGAAATTTGGACACAGACATAGACAGACACAGAGAGAAGATGGCCATGTGACGACAGAGGCAGAGAGTTAAGTGTTGCAGCCACATGTCAAGGAATGCCAAGGATTGCTGCAAACCACGAGAAGCTAGGAAGAGGCCAGGAAGGATTCTCCCCTACAGATTGCAGAGGGAGCAGGGCCCTACCGACATGTTGGTTTCAGACTTCTGGCCTCCAGAATTGTGAGACAATTTCTGTCATCTTAAGCCACCCAGTTTGGGGGTACTTTGTTACTGGAGCCCCAGGAAACCAAGACACACCCAAATTCAGATTTACATATGGATTGCGGAAGCAGCTCCTCATTAGTTTACATGAATCCAGTCTTTCTCTCTGCCCTTCCCAAAGCTGCCAAAGCAAACTTCTGTGCATATTATTCTCAGCACATCCAGGTAGACAATGAAAAAATTCAACTTATTAATCAAGATATCCATCAACGGGCTTATTTTTATTTCTCCCCTTTCCTCTCTTATTTCTTCCATTTCAAACCTAGACAATGTGATTGCACTTCATAAGACTCGTTACGTTTGTACTTAAGTCTTTGCTTAAATCTTTCCACCAATCTAGAATGTTCTCTTTCCCGCTCTCTCTGCATCTCTCAAGAACTTAACTCTTCATCTAGGAAACTTCCCTTTTCAATTGGGGTCCCAGTCTAATTACCACTTCACTCTGTCTCCCACATCCCCTGTAAGCTTTTAGTCTATTTCAGTTTGAGTCAATATTAGAACATTTTGTACCCGACAATATTTTGTTTTATAATTATGCACCAAGCACTTGGTGCATCTGGAACTCAACCAAACTCCCTCCTTCTCATCAACATAATAGAAAATTTCTTGAAGTAAGGGAATATGTCTTCTATTGTTGTTTTATGATCCCCACCAAATATCAAGTATCTATTCCAGCATTCATTCACAAATGTTCACAAGCACATAAGGGTTGCAGACTTATGTGAGGAAGACAGACCTCAAAAGCTAACATGCCACAGCAGCATTATTCACAATTGCCAAAAGGTCAAAACACAATTGCCGAAAGTGTCTATCAATAGATGAATCAACAAACAAAATTTCTATATACATATAATGGAATATTATTCAACCATAAAAAAGCAATGAATTTCTGATTCATCCTACAAAATGGATGAACCTTAAAGACAAGTGAAATAAGGCAGGCACAAAAGAGTAGATATTGTATGATCTCTCTTATATGAAATAACTAGAATAAACAAATCCACAGAGACAGGAAATGGATTCAAGGTTACCATGGGCTAGGAGGAGGGTGGAATGGGGAGTTATTGCTTAATGAGGTATACTGGGGTAATGAAAAAGTTTTGGTAGTGGATAGTGGTGATGATAGATAGCATAAATGTAAATAATGTTACTGGATTGTATATTTAAAATGCCAAATTTCATGTTATCTATTTTACAATAAAATTGGAGAAAAAAGGCCAGTGTGAAGTAGGCTTATAGAGCTAATTTTCCTGGGACATAAAGGGAAAATGAGGCACATATTTTCCAAAAGTACAAGAAAAGGATGTGTGACAACTTCACAAATAGGAGCAAAAATAAATATTGTATGATATCTAATGGCAAGAGAAATGGGAGAATCATATCCAATTATTTATTTTGAACAGCCATGGGGCACTATGCATCTATAAAGTGTCATGGCAGGCACTGGAGTCAGGACATTTGCCAGATTCTATAGATTTCCTATATCCTATCAGAATAGCAGGAGAAGCCCTTCTAGGGAGCTGGGAATGTTCCATATCTTGATGTGGGCAATGGCTACACAGGTGTATATGTAGGTGAAAATACATCAAGTTGTACATATGTTATACTTCAACAGAAAAGTTTTTAAAAATTGAAAAAGAAAAATGGTGAGAATAAAAACAAAGCTAGCACAAATTTGGCTTTGGGAATGTCCTTTTATTCCCATGTCCTGTTTCCCCATCAGTCCTGCACAGATCCCTGGAACCCAGTTGGAGACATTCCTTGTGGGCATATTGTGAGCATTAAAGTAGATTCTTGTCTGCTGGGCATGCTAGCCCTGGGGTGAATAAGAGATTCTTAGAATGGTAAAAGGTTGGGAAAAGAAGCCTGAAGATCAGTACAAAGGTTATGAACTCCGGCTGCACATCAGAACCACCTGGGACATTTTTAAAGCAACAGCAACGCATGGGTCCCATCCTCAGAGATTCTGATTCAGTCAGTCTAGGATGGGGCCTCCAGCATCCGTATTTCTTTTAAAAGCGCCCCGGGTGTTTTTAAGTGCGGAATCCCTAGTGAGTCCCAGGCCTTTTTTACATCTTTAAAGAAAAGGAGCTTCACAAAGTTTAGGGGATTTGCCCAAGGCAGCGCTTCTCAGCCCTGGGGTGCACATGTCAGTTACCTGAGGAGCAAGTCTAGTCCACCCAGGCTGGGGAAGAACCACTGTCCCGAGTAAGTGGGCAGAACCGGGAATCAAATCCAACTGTTTTGATTCTTAACCTCCACTTCATACCACTTCATCTCCCCCAAAAGGAGACTTCATTATTAGCAAGGGCTTTTGAAATCAAATCGCAGGTACTGCTTTAAACTAAATCTGAACTCATAAGAGCAATCCTACTGACTGGGAACATTAGAAAGAATCCATGAAGGGGGGATCTATTTTTCAGTTTGTTGTAGATATGAATAAAATAATGGCCCTCCATGCTTTATTCCCTGTTTCCCCTCCTCATCAACCCATCCCCATCAGCACCCTCCTCCCTGTTTCCCCATCAATAAAATCTGTCAGTCATGTTAGTATGTTTGGTTTAACTGACTTTGTACCATCACTATGGCACATTTCCACATTAAAATATAATTCAAGAAATCAGAAAAATGAGGAAAAAATTTAGTCAGAAAAAGACTAATGAAGAAACTGATATCCTAAAATATCTATTGAGAAGAGGAATTAAAGAGATCTTTGCAAGCTAGCTTAAGACCGTCAGCAATCTTTGAGGTACCCAACTAAAATGACCTCAAGGCTCTCTATAATGGTAACTTGAAAACCACATGAAACTATTTATGACATTGAATAAAATGTCTGTTTTTAATGGCCCCACTTCTGTCCACAGGAAATTCATTGGTGAGATCACCAGTAGAAGTGACTGTGAGCTACTTTCTCAGAAATCCATCATCTAGAAGGACTGAATGTAGGCCATTTTTCTACTGCTTTTTTTTTTTTTTTTTTTTAAACCATTTCCTTCCTTTGGGGTGTTCAGGGCAATTTCTGCATTCATTCATGATGATGGCTTTTTTTCTTTATTACATACTTTCATCTGAATAGTCTTAACTGGATGATCATTATGATTTTATCACGGGTATACAGTATATTCAAAAGAAAAATATATGGACTAGGCTCTATGCAATATGCAGATGGGAGATTGGTTTAGATCAGACATAACCTTATTTCAAGGTTTGTAAATGTGCAAATTAAATTATAGTCAGCTGTAATTTACTCTGATACTGAATAATGCAGTGAATACAGCTCTGGTTCTTACAGGCAGAAGCGAAAGGATGGGGAAATTTTTTTAGACGCTCTCATCCTTTCTTTCTGACTTCAGGAAGAGTTGCCTCATCTTCCTTTCTAAAATTAGACTCCTCATTTTTGTTCTCTGTACTCTGCCAGACTACCTCCTCCGGGAACATGCCATCTCACTCATCTTTTCTTCATCATTTTCAACTTCTTACCTCCATCAAGTCTTACTTTCTGCTGAAAACAAGAACTGTTTACTTTCCTTTGAAGAAAAAGAAAATGAACACAAACACTGACCAAACCAAAAAAGCTTGTTTGTTCATGCCCACCCTTCGACCGTCATTTATGCAATGTCATTCATTCACTGCAAAATATCTAAACCACAAGGCCCCAAATTCTGAGTTCTCAGCATTATTTGCTATCAATGAATGACCACTCTCTTGAAATTCTTCTTTCTCTTGGTCTCTGCATCACCTCATTGTTCTGGTTCTCTTCATTCCCCTGACTACTTCTTTTAAATTTTCCTTTCCGGCTTATTTTTCCTCCTACTTCCTAAATGCAAGGATCACACTTGATTTCACACTTGTCTTTTTACATACTCTCTAACCTAGAACTCATTCACTCTCAAAATTTCAACTATGCTCTTAGTGGATAGCTCCCAAGATTGTCTCCCATTCTGACAGCCCTTCCAAAGGCTAATCCCACTTAGCCATCATCTTTATTGAATAAATGAATATTCAGAGGAAAACAAAAAGATCTAGGGAAATATTAACATTAATGAGGTACTGGGAAAAGCATGAGCCTTTGAGTCAATAAGACGTTGGTTCAAACCTAAGAATCACTTCTTATCAGCTCTGTGACTACAGTGTATCAAGAATGCTTATGAGAAGCAAGTCAAGACAGGACTAGATATGACAGCGATTTGGTGGGGGAACACCTTTGAAGGATAAACATGGAAAGGAGGAGGGGTAAAAAGCCCTCAGAACTTGATGCAGGGCTGACCCCTGTGAAGGAGAGAAAGGAGGAGGGAGGGTCAAATAAGGAGAGTCTCAGATTCTAGAACTGTTGCAAGAAAGTTTTGTCTAGGTGGATGGAAGTCCTTGAGCCAAAGTTGCTTATTGGAGTAACCTTACTTCACACAGGGAATGGCATCTGTGCTTAGCCACTGGGTAAGAACAGGTGCAGGAAGCAGGGCCTCTGAGAATGTAGTGGTGGATGCAGAGGGCAGGATCTGGGGCTGTAATTAAATTGTGCTCCCCACAGCAGGAAATCTGAGCAGTATATGGTCACCACATTGCTTCTGACCGAAAACAACAGAAAACTCAACTGAAAATTGCTTAAACCAAGGATTGGCAAATGTTTTCTATAAAGGGTCAGATAGCAATTGGTTTAGGCTCTGTGAACTGTACAACTCTCATTGTAGCATAAAAGCTGCCATAAATACAATGTAAATAAGTAGGCATGGCTGTATTCCAATAAAAATTTATTTACAAAAATAGGCAGAAGGTCAGACTTGGCCTGTGGTTCATGGTTTGCTGACACTTGAGTTAAATGAATAAAGCATTATTTTTCTTACATGACAAGATGTCTAGAGGTAGGAGGTTGTTGGTGATACTTCAGTGGTTCAAAATGACATAAGATATTTTCCATCTTTTATCCCCAGCATTTTAAAAGTCAAAGATGAGGGGGGAAAGGTAGCACAAGGGACCACTTCTCTAATGCCTGTCACTTTTAGAAGCAAAATCTTCCCCAGAAATCCTGAGCATTAATTAACTAATTAATCAATCAAATATTGTTTTGAGCATCAATTACAGGCAAGGTATTGGTCTAGGTGCTCCTGCAATTTTAAAACAGAACGAAATCTACATCATAATGGAGCTGACATTCTACTTGGAGGGCAAGGGGAGGGGACAGACAGCAAACAAGATAAAGAAATAAAATATGTAGTACTAGGTGATGATCAATGCTATAGTCAAAATAAAGCCAGGAAGAGGTACAGGCAGTGCTAGGTGATGGGGGTGAGGAGAGGTTACATTTTAAATGGGGTGGGCCAGAAAAGACTTCACTAAGCAAGTGTTAAGGGAGCAAACCATGGAAATAAATTGGTGAAGAGGAGGTTCTATCAAGCGTAAAGGTCTGATGCAAGGATATCAGTGTGGCTGGAGTAGAAAGGGCTGGAGGTAATGGGGGCCAGGCATGGTGAGCCTTATGGGCTTCTGTGTCAACTTTGGCTTCTACTCTGAGTGAGATGAGAAGTCAAGAGATGGATGTGAGGAATGACATGGTCTCATTTACATTTTAACAGAATCACTCTGGATGCTGTGTTGCGACTACACTGAAGGGAGGCAGGATGAAAGCATGGAGACTGACTAGGAGATTTCCAAGCAAAAGATGCCGATGACTTGGACCATGATGGCAGTAGTTGGTTTTAATGAGAAGAGGTAGAGCAGAATCTGAGGACTGAATGGATTTGAACAGTGACAGAAGAATAGGGATGATTGAGTTTGTGGGCCTGTTACCCTGGAGCAATGGAGTTGCCTAAATGGCAAAAGACTGGCAGAGGGCAAATTTAGCAAGGAAGGTCAGGATGACATGTTACATTGTGATTTTTATTAGTCACCTGTTAGGGATTGAATTGTGACCCCAAGAAGACATATTCAGGTCCTAACACCTGGTCCAGTGAATGTGACCTTACTTGGAATTCTGAAGATGTGATTAGTTAAAATGAGGCCAAACTGGATTAGGGCAGACCCTAATCCAATACAAGTATTGTCCATAAAAGAAGAAGAAATCTGGACACACAAAGGAAAGAAGGTCATGTGAAGAGAGACGCAGACAGGAGAGATGCTGCCACAAGCCATGGAAGGCCCAGGACTGCTGCAAACCACCTGAAGCTAGGAGGAGGCAAGGACGATCTGCCCTCTCCCTCCTACACAGGTATCAGGAACAGTATCATCCTGCCCACACCTAGATTTTGGACTTCTAGCCTCCAGAACTATAAGACAATAAATTTCTGTTGTTTTAAGCCACCAAGTTTGTGGTACTTTGCTATGGAAGTTCTAGGAAACTAAGACACTACCCACGTAGGGCTGTTCACTATGCAGTTGAATGTATGTCTGGATTTAGACTAGAACTCTAAGCTGTCGATATAAACTTGAGAATCTTCTGCATGTGCTCACATATCATTAGCGAGAATTTATCACATGGGTAGGCCACCTCTGGCTGCAAAGAAGGAAAAGAAAGCCATTGTTTACTTTTTCTAGCTTCCATAGAGAAAGGCAGCAACAAAGAAGAGAGCTGGGAATGTCTGTTGGGTCTTCCACTCAACAATGTCTATACTTAACTTTTACACAGTTCTCCATGTGTAAAATCAGGATAAAGAAACCCACTTTAAGTGATGATGGTGAAAATTATATGAGGTTACCTATAGAAAGATTCTGGTGTATAATAGGTTCTTTTTTTTAATTTTTATTTTTATTTATTTATTTTTTTTTTACTATGAATAGGTTCTTAAAGAACATAAGTTCCCCTTCCTTCCCTTTCTGTGAGGTGTCATGGAGTAATGAGCTCAGTCTAAAATATTCTTTTGCACTTCCTCATTTAACGGAACAGTGACACTGCTGTTTTTACAATCACTACTGTCAGAAGATGGGAACTTTTTTAAGACCCTCCCCCACCCTAAAGCCTCAGCTTCTCCAAGGATGCAAGGATGGGCTGGTCAAGTGTGGTTCCTTCTTCTCATCTCTGGGGTTCTGTTTTCACCTTTACATTTCAGTTTTTGTGCATAATGATGGAGAAAGGATTTACAAATTTCTGGCAATCATTAACCATCCCAAACCACGCTTAACCCTCATCCAGCCTCCCTCAGAGCTGAGACTTCATGGAAGAGTGTCTGGGAAGGATGTTCACAAAGTACAGAGAAGTGAAAAGCCAAACAGGAGGGGGTCTGTTAAAGGCCAAGTGGAGGCATATGTTTGGGCCACTTTATGGAACAAAATCAAAGGGAATCAAAAGGGCATCAGGATTTTTTAAAAATTCTAAGGAAGTTATTCCCCAGGAAAGAGAGCTCCCACTCCCAAGTATGGCAGAAAGCTATGTGGTAGCATTCATAAGCCTTTTTCCCGGTCTTATCAGTTGACTTGATATTGACTTTACACTTCTTTCCCTCTTCCAATGCATGGATAAGTTCAAGATGTTTTTGAGTGTTTATACTTACACAAGGTAGTCTTAAAGTTTTGAATCTTAAAATTATTTTATCATTTATTGCAATGTGTGCAATATGTTAAGAAATCATTTAAAATGTGCACACACACGCAAACACACTTTGCAAACAGAATTCTGAGATGCAGTCCAATTTATGCTTGAGACTTCCACTTCTCTGTAGAAATATCTGTCCCTAAAACTGCCTCAGGTAGCTTCCCTGTAGCTGCAGATCTCCTGTTCCTATGCTCTGCCAGAGACTTGTTGTTAGGATTAGTTAATATTTGCAAAATGCTTTGAAGAGCACGCTACCTTAACCTTCTAACCTCGCCATGCCTGTTATGTAGGAACGTAATGGAGGCTCTCTGCTCCTGGGAAAACCTCACCTGTCTAGCCTATCAGCAGAATCTCAAGCAAAAGAGCTTCCTGATGGTGGTGGTGGGGCGAGGTGTCTCCATACTTTTGTTACCCTCAAATTCCTTTAGCAGCAAGCAGGAAAAGTGACTGCAGCAGAAGTATCCCACAGGATGGACTTCTGTTGAGGCTGTGGAAGCTGGGATCAGTTAAAGACTAGGATAATTCTGATGTTTCTGAGTTAAAGATAAACTAAAAAGGTATTTTAAGATCTAGCTGTTGGTCCACTAGGAAGAACAGATAAATTATGAAGTGGGGGATTAAGCCAATTTTATCTCTAATTTCTTAAGTAAACTATAAATGACATAAATATAGGCATGAAGAGTTTTGTTTTTTGTATTTTTTTAATCTCAACTTTTTCTTTTTAAAGTGAAATCATGCAGAAGGCTGAGGCAGAATGATAGTCATCAGGAAAAAAAAGGTCCTTGATATAAAGTGAGCAGAAGGAGTTTATCCTTCATTATAGCCCAAACTTATGTTATATGCCCCTAAGTAGGAGGTGGTCTAGCATGTTTGAGGAGGAGCTTGGAGGCCACTGTGGCAGAGTGAGCAAGTGGGAGCATGACTGGCTGAGGCCAGACATAGATATGCAACCAGGGCATGGCAGGCAAGAGTATATGTGGCCTTGTGAGCCGCTGGAGCATTACTACTTTAGCTGCTCTGTGGAGAAAGAACGGGGCAAAGACTGAAGCAGTTAGATCAAACTGGATATGATCAAAGTAACCAAGGGAAGAGATGAAGATGATTGAGGCAGAATGGTAGCAAGGCCCCAGGATGTGTAAGTCCATTGAGGGTGGTGGGCCACACTTGTGGGAGATCTTTGTGTGGGATGTGGTGGGAGGTGTGGGAGGTGGGCAACATGGGAAATCCAGTGGGTTCTGTGTAATATTTTAGGTAATCTAAGCACCTCTTAAAATATATTTATATATATATAAATAACATTTTTGTAAGCAAATGCACATATATACATATATATTTATATATCATTTTACAAATATTGGTATGTATTGTGAAAATTTTGATTTTTACCCACAATAAAAAAAAAAAAAAAAGTGGTAAGAAATTGTCAAATACATTCAGGGTATACTTTTAAGACAGAACCCATGAAATTTACTGCATAATTACACGGTGTGTGGTGTGGAGAGAAAGACAGGAGCCAAAGATGATTCTAAGGTGTTTGGCCTGAGCAACTACAAAAATTGAGTCACCAGTTAATGAGGTTGGAAAAATTGGGGGAAGCGCAGGTTTGAGAGGAAACACAGGTGTTTGAATTTGGACACTTACTAAGTTTGATTTGCTCAGCTGACATCCAAGTTGAGATATTACAAAAGGAGTTGGATATACAAGACTAAAGTTCTGCGGAGATCTTTAGAGTTAAGATATACATTTAAAGCCATGGAACTGGGTGAGATCACCAAGGGAGCAAGGGTAGGTGGAGAGAGAAGAGCTTGGGGGCACTCCAGGATTTAAAGGTCGAGTTGATGAGGAGGAGCCAGCAAAGGAGACTGAAGAGGAGTACATAGGTAGAAGAAGAGCCAAGAGTTCTGGAAGCCAAATGATAAAAGTGTTTCAATGCTTTAGAAGGATAACTGACTTTTAGATTTAGGGAGGAGGAAGTCTCTAGTGACCTTGTTAAGAATAGTTAAAGTGAGTGGTGGGGACAAAAGCCAAATTAGGTGTGGGTCAAAAGAGAATAAAGAGAAGTAGAGACAGTGAAAATAGACAAATCTTTTGAAAGTCTTGTGAGAAATTTTGCTCTAAAGAGAAATAGAGAAATTAGGTGGTAGTGGAAGGAGATGGTAGGGGGAGGTTAAGGAGGGTTAAAAAGATGAAGGATATTATAGCATGTTTGCATACTGATGAGAATCATCCAATAGAGAGGGGAGAAATGATGATGATAATGATGAAGAGAAGGTGGTGAAGGAGGAGAGAGGGAGAGGAGGAGAGAGAGCTCGGTGTTGGAAGAATGTCCTTGAGATAACAAGAGGGAATGGCATCTAGAGCATACTCGTTGCAGTTGGCCTTAGTTAGCAGTAAAGACAGCTTATCTATAGCAGCAGGAAAGAAAGCAGAGTATATGTGCACAGATGTTGGCAGGTGGGTAGATGTGATGGTGGGAGAATGTGGAATTTCTTTTCTAATAGCGGCTTTTTAAAAAAAAGAATTGAAATAAGAAGCAAGGTACCACTTAGAGAGATGAATAAGGGGGAGGAATTGAGAGGTTCAGGAGAAAGAAGGTGGAAAATAGTCATCAGGAAGCGTGGGAGAGGAAATGGACTCTGGACATACTGACTGCACTCTAGCAGTAAGATCCATTTGAGGTTTGTCATGGGTTTAAAGTGAGACAAGGCAGCATATTGGTGTGTTTTTCCTTGGTCTCTTCAAGCTGCCTGGGTGCAGGTGTGGAATAGACAAAGAGTTGTACTCTACCGGGCTGTATTCATGGTTTGGTGCCATGTACACACATCCAGAATAACCACTGGAAGGACTGGATGTGCCCGATCTCCTTAGAAAACTTACAGCACAAGTAAATCAGATAGTAATTATTTACATTAAAGAAAACCATTTACTCCCAAAGAATATGCCATTTTCCTGGTGTTACTCAATTCGGGTTAGGTTTCTATGTTTCTATTTTCAAAGACATTTGTATCTGGTGAAGTGACATATATTCATATTCTAGCCCATCAAATCCTTCAACTCTGGTTAGGACCAGAGTTTAACTAAGTATTTTCGCATTCCTTAAAACATGGTGACCTTATTTAGTGACTAATTCTTAGAATGGGCAGCCCCCAACTGGAAATTTGTTTATTCTTCTGACAACAAACTGGTGACTCAATTTGTTGAAAAGCCTGAGAATTAATGCAGCTATTTCTGGGGCTTACAGTTTATGATCTATGCCAGGATATTGCTTACTCTATATTCAAAATTGAAACATTTTGTTTCTCCAACAAGGTTGAGGAAATCCTTAAAGACAGATTTGTGTCACACAAATTTCCTTTCTTGGCTCTTCTTCCCCAGTGCCAACTTACATTATTACCCAACTTGCATGACTGTCATTTACCTTGAGCCTATTTGAAATAGGCCTTAAAACCTTAGGTCCCTGTTAAGGAGGAAATGAGTGAGCCTTATTCTCTTGACAATCTTTTGCAACCTCCTGTGGTGAGTGCAGGGTTTGCTCCGCTGGGCCACTCTTGGGCAATGGGAAACTGACTGTGCCCATGGTCAACAAATTGCCCTTGACATGGGGGCTGTGCTGCACCCTCAACGTACGCATTGTGCTGAGTATTTTTTAAGGCGCACAGGTGCAGGAAATACCCAGGGGGCTTCCCCACAGGTTTGTACCGTGCATATCTTTGACTTGATCACATTTTGTACCTCTTCACACCTCCCCTCCCCCAAGTCTTCCCTGATAAATGCCAGGGCAAGGACATTCTGTTCCGAGCTCATTAGTCAAGAATGTTACCAGACTGCCCTGAAGAGGAGTTTCTCTGGTGTGGGCTCTCCCCAGCTTTGGAGGAAATCTGAAAATCATGCTGTCTTTATACGAAGTCCAATTCAAGATGACATTTCCTCACCTGGATAGATGCATTTCTAGTCACTAGATAGATGGTTCCTTACAACTCCAGTTAATTCACAAAAATGCCCAAATAATGAGCTATCCGGCACACAGAGAGTTGGGTTGCTCCCTGGGATAGTCATCCTTAAATTCATTCTTCAAATGGTTCAGGGTCTGGCTTCATCTTGTTGGGGAGAATAGCGCTTCCAATGCACTAAGGTAGAGGATGGTAATATTCCTGCCTGCCTGCAGCCTCTCCATGGGCATCTTGGGCAAAGATAAAGGTCAAGAATTAAATTAATGAGTATTTATTGAGTGCTTTTTTCTGTGCTAGGCACTGTCTTTTAGACAAGTGAGTCTCAATTTTTGCTGTATTTGCTGTATTTTAGAATCGCTTGGGGAGCTTTAAAAAAATCCTGATGCCCAAGTTACAGTTGTTATGGGCTGAATTGTGTCCCCCAGAAAGATATGATCAAGTCCTAACCCTTGTCCCATGAATGAGACCACATTTGGAAATGGGGTCTCTGAAGACGTGATTAGCTAAGATGAGGCCAAAATTGGATGAGGGTGGGCCCTAATTCATTATTACTGGTGTCCTAATAAGAAGAGGGAAATCTGGAAACAGATTGACATAGGAGAGACCACGTGATGATGAAGGCAGAGAATGAAGTGATACAGCTGCAAGGAACATGAACAATGGCCAGCAAACACCAGAAGCTAGAAAAGGCAAGGAAGGATTCTCCCCTGAGGGTTTCAGATGGAGCATGGCCCTGCTGATACCTTGATTTCAGACTTCTGGCCTCCATAACTGTGAGACAATACATTTCTGTTATTTTAAGGCATCCAGTTTGTGGTACTTTATTAAAGCAGCCCTAGTAAATAATACACAGCCCACATCAGTTAAATCTCTGGGGATGGAACCCAGGAATCAGGATTCTTTTAAAGCTTCTTGGAGGTTCCAATGTGCAGTCAAAGTTGCAAAGAGTGCTCTTGACAGTGCTCCCCAAACTTTACCATGAAAATGAGTCACCTGTGGAACCTGTTAAAAACCAGATTTTGATTCAGTAGATCTGAGGTGGGGCCTGAGATTCTGCATTTTTCTAAAGCTCCCAGGGAATGCTGATGCTGCTGGTCTTTGGACCACACTTCGAGAAGCAAGCAATAACTTTATTTCTTCAAGTGCCAAATTTTCCTGTCCAAGAGGCTTCATACATGCCCTTCCATCTCCCAGGAACCATCTCCCTAGAACTTGCCAGCATCAATGCTTCTCATCCTTCAGTCCTCAGGTCTTACCTGACCACCCAATATAAAGTAAGCTCCACCCTCTTTCACTGTAATTTTCTACCTCTATACTCTGCATACTTCCTAGAATTATCACACTTAATAGATTCATTTCCTTGTTTCCTCAATAGTCTTTCCCACTAGTGCAAGTACCAAGAGGCCAGGCACTGTCTACCTTGTTATATAAAAATTTAACTCAGCACCTAGGACAGTATTTAATGCATAGAAGGGATGTGATCAGTATTTCTTGAATGAATGACAATAAGAGGCACTGGGCCAGTTTAATCAATTTTTTTATTTTTGGTGAGATGACAAGCAGAAGTGAGAATGACCCAAAAGTTTTCTATGAGATAGAAAACAGTATCTTAAAGTATGTCTTACCTGGCTCTTTCCCTATAAAGAACTTTGAAGAAGCAAGTCTAGCTCAAGAAACTCAGATCTCTTCCTAAAAATAGAGCTAAAGAGCTGAAGAAGAACATTAGGAGAATCTACTGAATTTCCCAGGGAAGTTACCTTATTCCTATAGTAGGATGAATCATCAGTTTGGCAGTATTATTTTTTCATGTCATTGTAGCTCCCTAAAGTAGCACCCAAGGTAAATAATCAACAGAGAAATGTCATAAATGTCTCAGAAACTGAGGTAACCTTGGAACTGGTTCATTACTAAACTGATACCATACCAGAGGTGCTAATTTAGCAAGGGCAGCATCTTGTCCTTTGACAAATCAGGGACATAGGTGACAAGCACACCAAGAATCTTTAACTCCTCATTTCAAGCTTGATTCATGAAACATGCACTTACAAAAAGAGTACTGATTTTCCATGGATGGGGCAGAGGTCAGAGATAATACCAAGGCTGTGTCTGCTCCTGGAGAAAGATGATGAAGAGGCTAACAGTAGGGATTTAGTGAGGATTAAGAGACGAGATACAGAATTTACCAAGTCTCACAAAAGCCCAGACTGGGAAGAGAGGTGATATTACTCTTCTTGAGAAAACTAAAGCACAGAAGGGATAACTGATTGCCTAAAGTCACTCATCAACCTTGGGCTGGGAAGGTGGTATTGAAGAATAGGAACAGAGCATCTATCTGTCCCCATCCTTCAATCTACTCAGTAAGTTTCCCTCTTCCTAAATTCAGTGCAAGGAATTTATGTCTTATGTTGTCTTTAATTTTTCTAAACAGAGTGTGGCAGAGTTTTAAGCTTGTCTCAGGCAAATACATTCTGAGAGAAATCAATCTGTATGTTCGCTTTAAGTGTCTATTTCATTTCATTTTGAAAAATCTGTTATTACCATTGACCTTCTCTTTGGTGCTGCAAATGCCTATGGGGCTGTGTATGCTGGTGTGCATGTGTGTTAGTGATCCCTGCCTTTCCACATTATAGAACAATAAACAGGGAAATGGCCAGAAGGCATTGGGGTGATATTTAGGGACAGGACACATAACTCCTATGAATTTGGTGCTGCTGCTTGAACCAGTGCCATGGACTTAATCTGATCCATATGTAAGAAGGAAAACTTTTGGTTAGATAGTCCATCTCTTGTTCACATTTCCAAGGTCTGGAAGTCTCTATAAAGGCTGGAGCGGGGACATTGTATGATTTAAGCTCCTAGAAAATTCTAAAGCAAAAATCTAAATTAGTATAATGGATGAGTACCAAGGGAAGTTTCATTGTTAGTCCTTCTACCTATTCAATTCTAATCCAAGGAGACAGAGATTTCATCTATTCTGTTGTGGGCTCCAGGATTGTCTGTGAGCCACAGGTGTTTATTCAGAGTACAATCTTGCACCTTGCTAGCAACACTGAAGAAGCTGACATGAATGGTCCTAAAGTCAGAGGATCTGAGCACTGTTTACCATCTGGATGGTTTTCTCATCTTATGCAGTCATCCCTTAGAGGCATCTTTATATGCCAGATGAAGGAAGGAGAGAGCAAATCTTTGGAAAAAAGTCATTCTTTGTTGGTTCTAACTTTAAAACAGGTCTCACTTAATTTGAGCCTATCAAATTCTATCACTCTAACTCACTCTAACTTCTACACATTTGTGTTAGTTCTCACTTCTAAAGCAACATATAAAACCAATCATTCTTCTGGTTATTTCCTATCTTTATAGAAGTAAATAGAGTTTAATCTGTAAGTTAAAAACAAACTTCAACAAAAATCCTCCAGACCCTTGAACATAGATATAAAGACCTCTCATTTAGTGTTCTCACTTGGAACGCAAATGACTGTTTTTTGTATGATGTGGTTCTAGACTCCTCATGCTAGCTGTCCTTCCATTCATTCATTTATTCATCACTCATTCAGTTATTCAAACAATGCTTTATATATTGTGTGAAATATATTGTGTGAAATATACAGGAGGCTAGCATCTCCCCTGTACCTTCATCAAAGCAGGCTCAGGTATTTCAAGCTATTTTACAGTGTAAATCAGGATTGCTGTGATTTCTGTCCACTCCTCCCTGCCCCTCCTCCACCCTTCCAACTTACCTCTTCCCAAAAGTTCACTATGAAAAGGAGACAAATTGTAAACAAAGACCTTCAGCTTCAAACTTTTGAGACTTGTTGGAGATTTATAGCCCATTCTCTTTAGAGTGACCCTTTTCCTTCCTTTCTTAACTGCACTGTGGAGGACTCTTACCTACTTTTGTTCTTCTATTTTCTTTCTTTCTTTTTTTTTTTTAAACATTCTACTCCAATTGCCTAGAATAATTTCAGTAAGTTATTGGAAACTTGCATGGAGACACAGTAATAAACTTTTTTAAACTGTCCTTTGTAGCAGCGACTTTGGCATTTTCCTTATTATGGATATGTCTAGACTGCACAAGGTCCCCTTTGTATAACCAACTTCAATAAACCGATGAGTCAAACAGAGGCTTCATTTATCTCTGGCTCAGTAGCACTAACTTGCTTCAAGAGTCCTATATGAATTCGTATGGTAATCTCTCTCATGAGCCCCATTATCAAAGACTTGAAAATAAACATGGAAATACCCTAATGTTTCACCTGTTTTATTACAGTTAGATTGTGAGAACTCAATGGAGAAATCCCAAATGATAGTACTAAAAAAATGTCTATTCTGTACTATCCTCTATGAAACTAAACGAGGAAGCAATGGAGAAAAAGAGTGGTTCTTCATTCCTTTCTCTCTCTCTCCATCTATTCATCTTCACTCATAACTATTCCTCCAGCCCTTTTACTCCCTAATCCACTGCCACTAACTTCATTCAGGTCACTATTATCATGTCCTAAGCTACTACTGCAGCCTCCCAACTAAACTCCCTTTCTCCAATCTCCCCCTTTCTATTCCAGTTAACACAGAGCTGCTAGGGTGATGCTTCCAAAAACTTTCGTCAATGGATCTCCTCACCTAAAAACACTAGGCCTTGAATTCTTCTTCTGCCCCTCTCACCTGCTCCACCATATTACCTTCTTCCTTGCTTTCCAGCTAGGCTTATTTTCAGGACATGGAATTTTATCTTCCTGGAGCACTAATCTTAATACTCAGGAAAATGAAAACTACTGTAATTTAAGAAAGAGGACATTTAACTCAAGAGACTTGTTACACAGATGATGCAAGAACTGAGAAGGTAAGCAGAGGAAGTGATGCCACTTACAGATTGCCAAAACTAAGAAACAACTACCATCCCAAGGTCTAGAGGGATAAAGGGAAAAGATGGTGTTACTTGATCCCAGAAACAAAGAAATGCTAAAATTAGAGCAGAGGCTGCCCAGTGGAAGTGGGGACCATGGAGGGAAGGGATATCTGGTGAGACTTGGAGCTGTGGAGAAGATGCAGCTATTGTTTGGGACCCAACTGAAAGAAAAAGAATGAAGAGTGTGAAATACTTTAGTTTTCTCTTTCTCTCACCATCCAGTCTTCTACAGTGCTGCCCACTGGCTGAGTTTACACTGAAGCCAGAGGATAAGGCACCTGGGAAATGTAGTTCCTCCTGATACACAGCCAGACAGAGAGGGATAGGAAAGTGATCTGCCTTTATCCAACTACCTCCAACTTAAATGTTGCTTCCTCTGAAATGCTTTTCCTAATGTTACTGTAGTACCAAGCAGTGGCGCTCTCATAGAATTCACCACCTTTTATTATGTTACATATATTTTATTATAGATGTTCATTTAATTACCGCTTTCTGTGCTAACCTGTAAGATCTCTCAGAATAACCATGACCCCTATCACACAGTGGTATAATAATAAATATTTGTTGAATGAGAAACTGATCTTGGTAATTGTCTTCCATAGAAGTACCAGTTTATACTTTCCAAAGCAATAAAAGTGTTTAATTATCAACATCTTCACCAAATAGTGTATAAACAAACTGATCCATGTGACCCTGTAGAACTGATAGTTGAAAATACTTATCAGTGAACTATTCGCATTTATTTTTTAAATATAATATATATTTTAAAGATACTTAGATTATATAAATGTTACATAAAAAATAAAGGGATTCCTATATGCCCCGCTCTCCACACCTCCCGCATTTTCCCACATAAACAACATCCATCATTAGTGTGGCACATTCATTGCAATTGATAAATGCATTTTGAGGCATTGCCCCTGGGCATTGATTATAGTTTACATTGTTGTTTACACTCTCTCCCACACAATTCTGCAAGTTATGGGAAAATATATAATGGCCTATATCTGTCATTGCAATGTCACATTCAGGATGATTCCCAAGTCCTGAAAATGCCCCCCTATTACACCTGTTTTTTCCTTCTCCTTGCCCTTAGAGCCTCCAGTGGCCATTGCCTCCACATCAATGTTGTAATTTCTTCCACTGCTAGAATCATAATAAGTCTACAGCAGAATACCAGTAAGTCCACTCCAGTCCATAGTTCATTCCCCAATCCTGAGGATTCTGGGATGGTGATGGCCACTCCACCTCTAATTGAGAGGAGGCTTCAATCCTATACAGCTGATGGATGGGACTCTCTTGCTTTCAGTTGTATGCTCTCTCGTTTCGTTGGTATGGTTATTTTATTGTGAGTGAGGATGAGCATCTCTTCATATGTTGAAGAATTTGTAGTGACTGGTCATATTGATTTATAAGAACCCTTTATGTATTCAGGGAATTACCTATTGCCTATGGTATAGGTTAAAAATACTTTTTCTTAATTTTCACTGTGTGACTTACCTTACCAGGCAAACTTTTTCAAATTTGTCAATTTTTTTTTATGGTTTCTGATTCAATGTGGATTTTGACTTATATTTAGAAAGGACTTCCTCATCCTATTGTATAAAAATTGTATTTCCTTATTTCTTTGAGTATTTTGTTTTTCTTTCTTTTCACACATAAATCTATCAATCTGGGATTGATTTAGATATAAGGTAAAAGGCATGGATCAAGCCTTACTTTTTTCCCAGATGTCTTGCCTACTGTCTCAATATCATTTACTTAATAATCCATATTTTTCTCACTAATGTGTAGTGCTAATTTTATCATATACTAAAAGTGGATCTCTATTGGATCTATTTCCAGACTTTTTATTAGGTTCCACTGATTTATCTACTGATGAAGCACACACATAATAATTTAATGCTTAAAATAATGAATTTTGGCAAGTGGATGTAGCTCAGTGGTTAAGAGCCTGCTTCCCATGTACAAGGTACTAGGTTCAATCCCTGGTACCTCAAAAAAAAAAAAAAAAAAAGAATTTTGATTGCAGCATTCAGATGTTCAGGTTTAATTCCTACTGAAAATGTGACAAATAATACATCAGAAATAACAGCACAATTTTTTTCTTAGTGATTCCAAAATAAGAGGAAATCTATAAAATTAAATAAGTGGGATTTCTGTTTCCAGGATGGATATAGTAGGTTGCTGTAGGCTAATGCTTTCACACAAAAACAAATCTTGACAAATTACCCCCAAAAATCACATTTGTAAAGGTACCAGTGAGCTGTCAAAACAAGGTTATACTAATACTAAAGATATTTCTGAGGGACACTGATGATGTCCAGGCATTTTTCCTTTTAACCACTGGGGCATTTTTCAGTTCTGGACAGAGGTTGAAGATTGGGCTAGCCCTGACAGTCAGACTCTTCTGAGAGAAAATAAACCAGGAAATTTGTAGCAGTCACACAGGGTTATTGTGACAGAATGGAAATGAATGGGGATGTAAATGAACAACTGGATTTTCCCCAGGGAACATTTGCTGAGTTCTGGTACTCTGTGCCAGACTGGTGAATGAAGATGAATGATTCTAAAAAGCAGAGTAAAATCTCTCATGGTCTTATTGTGCTTGGGAAACAAAGAACTGCTGTGGCAAGGACCTACCTCACTACACAGTCATTCTCCCCATTCAACATCTGCCAAATTTTGAAGCTACTTGGGATGGGAGGCTAGCAAGCTAGACTGAACTTCTGTAGGGCAGAACTAGACCTCTGTCTTTCAGTGCTGAAGAGATGGGAACTCTTCAGTCTTTCAGTCAAAAAGCAGGAATGCCATGTCCTAGAAGCAGAGGCAAACCAGAAGGCTATAGGGTCTCACTACATTGCAACCCAGCAGTGACCCAGCTTGATTTATGGCTGAATTGAATTGATCAGAACCTCACTTTTTCTCCTTAACAGAGGAATACTCTATGTTGGAAGGTAATATCTTTTAGAGTGACTTCATTTCTTTCATATACCATATCTGGAAAAAACGTACTAATCATGAAAAGCAAAAACTGACTGAGAATCAACAGAAAACTCAGACAATAGATGCAGACCCACAGATGATCAATATATTACAGGTTTCACAAGTACTTTAATAAGAAATACAATGATTATGCTAAAGAAAATAAAGCAAGAAGGATAAAGTAGATGAAAGTATGGATAATTTTAATATATAAGTCAAATCTATAAAAATTAGTAAAAAAGGGTATTTTAAACTGAAACATAAAATATCTGAAATTAAGAACTCAGCCAGTGGGTTAAACAACAGATTAAACACAACATAAAGCAGATTAATGATATTTAGTGGAAAAATATAATAAACCATAAAAGACAAGTAGAGGGGAACAGATGTAGCTCAAGTGGTTGAGGGCCTGCTTCCCATGTACAAGGTTCCATGTTTGATTCCTGGTACCTCCTAAAAACAAACAAATGAAAAAAAAAAAAAAAAACAATTCTCACTGCGGAGCTCAGTATTTGAGCACCTGTTTACCATATACAAAGTCCTGGGTTCAATCCCAGGTGCATCCTAAAAAACAAACAAAACAGAAAAACCACAAGTGGACACTTTAAAAGGTGTGTGTGTGTGTATGTGTGTGTGTGTGTGTGTGTATACTTGGAATCCTAGAAAAAGAGTGGGGAGAGAAAGAATGAGATTTAAGCAATATTTCAAGAGAAAATGGTCAAGAATTTTCCAAAAGAAATGACAAGATACCCCACAACTTTAGAAAATCCCAAACAGGATAAGCACGAAAAAATTTTTAACTAGGCAAATTATAGTCATATTGTTTAAAATCAGCCATGGGGTGGGGGGCAGGGGTGGTCAGATGGACGGATAGATATATTACTAATAAAGGCACAAAATAAGACCTTCAGCTATATTTCAACAGAAGCAATGAAAGCCAGAAGGAATTCAGTAAAAATTTTCAAGGGTTGAAAGAAAACAAGAGCAAATCTAGAATTCTGTATTCAGTAAAAACATCCTTCAAAAATGAAGACAAAATATATGTTTTGGGACAAAGACAGAATGAGGAAATTAGTAAAAAACAGAATGCATTAAAGGAAAAAATAAAGAACACCGCACCCAACCCTCAGGCTATAGGAAAGTAATTCCAGATGGAAACATAGAAATGTTGGAAGAAATAAAGAATAACATAATGAGTAAATATATGGAAATGTAAAGAAATGCTGACAGTACAAAACAGTAATTTTAATGTCTGGTAGAGTTTAAATTATAAGAATTAAAAATGCATGACAATGATAATGTAAGAGTAAAAGTGAGTAAATAGAGTAAAAATGTTTCTAGCAGTACCAGAGTAGTAAAGTAGTAATTTATATTAGTACTGTAACAAATCAAGGATGCCTATTATGATCATTAAAATAAAAATAAAGTGATTTAAAACTAACAAGTTAATAGAAGGAAAAATTGAATAAAAATTTATTACTCTAAAAGAGGGCAAGAAAGAAGGCAAAAAGGCACATAAATAGACCAAACAGGAAAGAAGATGGTCAATATAATCAAACTTATCTGTAATTTCATACAACATGAATAGATTAAAGACCCTAAAGAAATTTAATGCCAGATAGAATAAGAAAAGCAAAACAAAACTATATGCTGCTTTTTTAAAGGGACACATTAAAAATGTAATAACAAAGAAAGTTTGAAAATAAAGGAAGAGAAAAAGATAAACTTTTTAGAATAGAAAAGAAAGCGGTGAATTTATAATAGTATCAGACAAAAAAAGACAAGAAACATTCCTAAAGATAGAAAACCAATCCACAATAATGTGATAAATCAAGCAGGAAAAAGTCACAACCATAAATGTATATAAGCATACCAAAAACATAACTTCAGAACATATAAACAAAACTTGACAAAATTAAAGGTGAAATAAAAATCCAAAATCATAGTGGAGACACCAATACATTTTTCTCAAAACCTAACAGAAAAAGGAAAGAAAAAAGTCAGTAAATATATAGATTATGAGGATAACAGTATTAAAGAAATTGATCAAATTGACAATATAGAATATTGCACACTAACATGACAGAATTAACACTTTCAAGGGCATACAAAGCATTTTCTAAAATTGACCATATGCCAATTTTATGTCTTAAAGAAAGCCTTAACAAATTATAAAAGATTGAAATTATTTATAGTATGTTCTTTGACCATAATGGGATTAATCTAGACATCAATAACAAAAGGATAAATGGGAAAACCCAACAGCATGGAAATTAAAAAATATATTTCTAAATAATCCATGGGGCAAAGAAAAGATCAAAATGGAAATTATAATATACATTGAATGAATGGTAACAAAAACACAATACAACAAACTTATGGAATCCAGATAATGTAGTTACTGGAGGGAAAGTAGTATCTTGAAGTACATACATTAGAAAAGAAGAAAGTCTGGAAACCAGTCATTTAAGATTCCATCTCATGAAATGACATAAACCACCATTTGAGCATGCTACTCTAACCCATTAACCAGGTAACTCAAAAGGATACCCATTTTGAATGGGTCCAGAAGAAGAGAAGGCTCTGAAGCCAGTTCATGCTGTAGTACAAGTGCCCCTGCCACTTGAGCCATAAGTCTCACCAGATCCAACAGTATTATCTGTGGTTCTTAGACATCTCAGAAAAATCCTAAGAAGCCTTCACAAAATCTCTTCTGCCAACAATTCTCCATCTGAAAAGCACTCACTCCAGATCACACCTGATCATGGGACACTCAGTGACTACACAACCCAAACTTCTCTTAATGAACAGGTGTTAACTGATCCCCCAAATTATAACATGCCATTGGAAAATAAAAATGGTCTATACAAAACTGGACCCAAGAGGTCAAGAAGGCACAAGTAAACTGTACAAGCAGTGTGGTAGTTTGGATTTATGTGCCCCATTCCTGTGGGTGTGAACCCTTGTAAATAGGACCTTTGATGAGCTTACTTCAGATAAGGTGTGGCCCATGATGGCTCTTAATCAGGATAGATCTTAATCCTATTATTGAAGTCTTTTATAAGCATAATGAAATTTAGACACATAGAGAAGAAAGCCACAGGAAGAAGCTGAAAATCAATGGAAACCAGAAGAGAAAGGATAAGCCAGGAGAGGCTACCATGTGCATATAACAGAAAACCCAAGGACCAAGGATCACCAGCAGTCAGTTCCAGAATGCCAGTCTTCTGGGAGAAAGCATTGCCTTGATGATGCCTTGATTTTGGACTTCTCCTAGCCTCAAAACCATGAGCCAACAAATTCCCATTGCATGGCATTTGCTTTAGCAACAAGGAAACTAAAACAAGCAGGCAGCTCAGACTCCCATGTTCCTACTGCTTTGTAACTTCTGCATCAACCCACATCCATGCTCCCATGGGAGTTCCTTATGACCAGTAAATGAAGATGGAAACTACGTGGGTCTGGTTTATAGATGGATCTGTATGTTGTCTAACACCAATTGCTAGACAACATACAGTACTATTTGGAGCTGGGTCTGAATGATAGTGGCAAAGGGAAAACTTCCCAGAGGACCGAACTTCATAGCATGTATCTAAGTTGTTCACTTCAGTGGAAAAAGAGATGGCCTGAGGTATGATCTACATTAATACATGGGAGATGGCTGATGAGTTGACCTGCTGTAAAGAGACTTGGAAAATTGAAATATTTGTGCAAGAAGGTCTGTGGGTGAATTTTTGGAGCGTGCACAGAATATGTAGATAGTTGTGCCCACATAAATGACCAGACATATCCATTTCAGAGAAGGCTTTCATTAATGAGGTGGTCAAGACAAGCCACCCTGTGGATGTCAATCAGATTCTTACTCCCACATACCTTGGCTTCCTACACAATGGGGCCATAAAAGACTATGTTTGGAATCTAGTAGATTCACTGGGATACCTCTGAGTACTACTCTCTTGCCCAATAGCACTGATAAAAGGAAAACTGGGGCAACCCGATAAACACAGGATCCCACAAAAATGAAGCTTTAGACCTTAATAAAAAACACTGTCTGGCCAAGTTGCTGTGAGAGTGTAAAGAGCATGGAATAGATAGTAATAGAGGGCAGATATGATTATGAACTTGCTCTCATGACCAGCTACATAATATCAACTATGTTTTATATTAATTCTGAAAAGTGGCAACAATATATTGATTCTTTTTTCTTTCTACCTTATACTGTATATGAAGAGTTATCAGCATTGGCTAATATTTTAAGTTTAGTTTGGAAGTATGACTGAATTTACCCTGAGAGGATACACCAATTGATAGGATTTTGACCCCTATTTTGGGAATCACATTTTTTTCCATCCATGGGTGAAGAATTGATTATGAGGTGCAAAAGAGGAGAACAGACTATTTTAGTTTTTCTCACTGAATCCATTCTCCACACTTTCCCCACTTGCTCTGTGCCTGGAGAGGGTTACTTTTATAGACTATATTAATGGGTATTCTCCCCTTCTACCTTCTTGATGGGCTTGGCCATGGGAGACCTAGCAGGAGGATGGAGAGCAAGAAGAGAATGAGGTCAGGGTAGTTATTTCCTCAGCTTCCCTCCTGGATGTTGGTCCCATTGCTCTATTGTAGGATCCAGTTCCCCTAAGGAGGTTCTCTGACATCCAGTAAATACTTCCTCTTTGGCTCCTTCAGGCTAACAGTGGCAATCACCCCCTTTTGTTGCCCCAGGAAATAAATGCACTACTCCTTATTGGTTTCCTAAACACTGCACACACCTTTGTAATTAGTTTCTTTATTAAATTCCCCTTAATTACTCAAATTTCATGTGCCATGCTTTGTGCAAAGACCCTCATTAATGTACTAAGATATCTCTCCTCAAAAGTGCTCTTATGACTAATTTTGACATATGACACTACTACCTAACCCGTTATCCAAATTAGATATCTAGGTGTTATCTTGGTATGTGCTTCTCCTCTCAGCCCTCATATCCTATTCAAAACCAATTTTTCCTCTTTAACATCGCTTATACTCACCATGCCTACTGCCATAGACTTATAACTCAATATTTTCAATATTTTGCTAATATAACTCTCCTTCAGTCTTATGCTCAGCAACCTATCCTACACTTTTCCCCCCTGGGTACAAGTCCAAGGGGTACAAGTCCAAGGGGTACTGATGCAAAGTACCAGAACTGTTGGTTTTTATGAAGGGTATTTATTTGGGGTAGAAGCTTACAGTTACCAGGTCCTAAAGAGTCCAACTCAAGGTACCATAAGAGGCACTTTCTCAACCAAAGTCTGTTGCCACGTGTTGATGCAAGACAGCAGACAATCTTGGTGAGGGTTCGGCCTCCCTCTTCCTCTTAAGGCTCCATGGTCCCAGCTTCTTCCGAGCTCAGCAGTAGGCGGCAAAAGGCTTGTCTCTTTCCAGGCTCAGCAGCTCTGCTCTCTCCACAAGCCCAGCTGTAAACTATCAGGCGAATGGCTTGGCTCACTCCCCAGGGCTCCAGCATCAAAACTCAACTCTCTGTGTTCTCCTTCTCTGTGTATTTACTTCCCTGTCTTTGATTGAGCATGCGTTTAGATAGCCCACAAAAGGGGGAGCAGGGACTCAGACCAAGTCACCCTTTCAACGTGGTCAAATAAAAGTCCTAATCTTGATTTAAAAAAAGTGAAACCTCTGAATCTAATACACCCAGAGGAACAGAGCAGTTTGAAAAAACAATCCAATATCTATTTTTGGAATTCATAAACAATACCAAACTGCCACACCCTTGAAGGACTGGCTCCAGTTTTTTGTTTTTTTATTTTTTTTTAATCGATTTTTTTTTTCTTTTTTTCTTTTAGGTACCAGGGCTGGGGAACGAACCCAGGACCTTGCATGTGGGAAGCTGGCACTCAAACACTGAGCTACACTGGCTCCCCTGAGTTGGTTTTTCCATTTGTTTGTTTTGTTTTGTTTTTAGGAGGTACCGGGAATCAAACCCGGGACCTCGTACATGGGAAACAGGCGCTCAACCACTTAAGCTACATCTGCTCTCTATCCTATACACTTTTGTATTTAAAAAATGCAAAAGTGATATCTCTTCATCACTTAAAACCCTTTTAATGTATCTTCCTTACCACAGGTCTAAGTCCAAAGTCCTGAGGATGACATGAAAGACCCTTCAAGGTCTAGAGTCTCATCTTTCCTTCACACATTATGCTTCAGACATTGAATTGGTTGACAGCCCAAGAATGGGTAGGCTGATTCTTGTCATCATACCTTGGCTCATGATGATCACTCTGCATGGCAGGTCCTTCTTGACCTTGTCCATTTGTCCACTTGGGAAACAAAATCATTTTTCAAGATACAATTCAAATATCAACTTTTCTATGTATACTTTCCTGACTTATTTCAAAATCATGTCATCACTTACATTCATACCTTCAACAAATATTTATGTCATCACTTACATTCTTACATTCAACAAACATTTATAGACACTTATCACATACCAGGAATGATTCTATTACCAAAGTTATAGCACTGAACAAAGTTATAGTGCTGAACAAAGACATGCTTTGGTGCTTACAATCTACTACAGAAGTAAAGACAACAAATAAAAACAGTTAAATATTTAGCATGTCATTTTGTGATTAAGTCTAGGGAATAAATGAAGCAAGTTAAGGAGGTTTGGGGTTACTGGGAGATGTTATTTTGTATAAGATGGTCAGGGAAAGTCTCATGAATAAGATAACATCTAAACAGAGAACTGAATGAAGAAAGGGAGCAAGCCAGGTGGGTATCTGAAAGAACAGCATGTTAGGCAGGGAGCCCAACAGTTTCAAAAGCACAGTGGCAAGGGGGTTTGTTTGGCACTTTAAAGGAGTGACAAGGAGGCCAGTGTGTGGAAAGATGTGAATGCTGTGGAGAATCACAGGAAATAAGATCAGAGACATAAGGAACTTGTAAGAAATTTGGATTTTACCTGGGGAACAGTGGAGAGCCACTGGGAAGTTTTGAGCAGAACAGTGACACAATCTGACATACGTTTGAAAAGGCTCACTCTGGTTCTGTGTTGACAGTAGGTATAGATGGACAAGGGCAGGCGAAGAGACTATATAGGAGACTGTTGTAGGAACACACACAGAGAGAGAGAGAAAGAGAGAGAAGAGTCAAGAAGGACTTCAAGTTTTAGCTTGAGCAACTGGAAGGATGGGGTTGCTATTTCCTGCTTTGTGGAATCCAGGAGGAGCAGCAGCTTTTGAGGGGAATAAGGAGTTCAGTTTTAGACATTAAATTTCAACATCACACTAAATGTCTAAGTGGAGAGCTCAGGTAGACAGTTGATTTTATAAGTATGGCATTGAGGTTAGAGATCTGGGAAGAAGAACTATAGTTCTCTGTAATAACATCTATGATATTCTAATGGATCTATGTGTTTGCACATTTGTATCCTTAAATGTAAGCTCCTTGAGGCTAGCAACTGTGTCTGGTTCAAATCTTTATTCACAGTATCTAAACCAATGTTTAATAAATGTTTATTGAATAAAATGAATGGACACACAACTCTTACTTGCCTTCCTTTCCCCCTTCTATATATACCTGTTTCCCCCTTTAGACTTTCATCTCCTTGAAGGAATACACAGTGCTGTGCACATTTATCCTTACCACCTTGCTCTATTTGCTAAATTGAACTAATCATCTCATACTCTATTCATTTCAATTTACATCCGTGTTTAAGATGGATTTTTTTGTATTAAGAGCAACAATTTTAATTTTGAAATGGGCTTCCCTGCAGACTGTATCTCCCTCCCCCTCCCCCATCTCTGGGTGTACTTTGCTAAGTGTCGGTTAAAATTGAATGCAAGTGGAAAGAAAATGAAGAAAATTATTCCAAACCCAAATACAATTTTTAGCATGCTCAAATATTATCTACACTATTAACATTGTCTTCCATTTTATAGTTTCCAAAGAACTTTTCTACACTCTATCTCCTATAATCCTTATAACCACTCTAGACAGAAACCCAGTAAAGTCATGACTTGCCAAATAGCATAAAGTTATTGAATGGCAGGGCTTGGATTCAAACCTTGTTTTTATGCTTCTAATTCCAAGGGTCTTTCCCACATATCATGTTATCTTGCTGGTGGTCAGTATTTTTAGCACAAGATGAGCTTTGAAGCTCTGTTTTCTACTGAAGACTGCTATAACATATGTCCCACATCTGTGTGCATTGATGACTTTTTAGAGCAAGGTAGGGAACATGTATGATAAAATTTGGAGTGAATTAGTTGTTCAGAAAATAGAATGTGGGATTCCACTTCCCTGAAAAATGCTGGAAAAGTCACTGAATTACAAGCATCCAACATGGCAGAGTGAGCACCCTGGCTCAAACCCTACCAGATGAATGAGACAATATTGTAGGACCATCATTGGTGATTTTTGTCTTCACGTTTTTGTCATTTTCAGGCAGGGCCTAGAAGGCAATACATAAACCTCTGCTTGCTAAGTCACATTTTCCAAAATATAAAGCTGATGTCATTTTCTTCTTTTCATTCCAGCCAGTCTCATTTTTCCTACTCTTTCAGTGACTCCCACCCAAACCTACTTGGCATTTCTTCCATCAACATTCCTCCTGATGTTACTAGGACAGGACAATGTGAAAGAGGTCAGGTTGACACCAGGGCCTCTATCCATCTCAGATACTTGCCTTTGTGGGCCCAGCATTCAGAGTATTTTCTGTTTTTCTTAAACTGTCTATAGTGCCAGGCAGACTCCAAAAGGGGCTGTTTGGATTGTTTATAAGACACAGACAACACAGTGTCCGCCTAGGACATGGAGGATTGAGTGTTGAAATGTCTGGGCCTTCCTCCCTCTCTCTGAAGGGGGTCTTCATAAGTGTTTTGACTCTCTCCAGTGAAGAAGACACAAAAGGACCTAAGTGTAAAGCATTACCAGCCTTCTGCACATCTGGAACACTTCCACAATCTGTTTGCATGAAGCTGCTGGAGGAGGACCAGTGTACCCTGGCTCTGTAGTCTCACGGCATCACGGCACGTCGCAGAACTTTTCCCAGAGAGAAGGGCTGGGATTCCCACTGCTGCAACCGCAGCTTCAATCAGTTCAGCTGAGGGAGATTTTTCCAGAACAGAGGCATCCTTCACCTCGCCCTGCTCATCCAGCTTGTATGGCCTGTAGATGTGAAGCCTGGGTCATTCTGGGAGCCTGACCTCTAATTATAGTTGCACATCCACCTGGCCTCCACCTTCTTTCTCCTCCCCAGTTTCCTTGTGGGTATATACAAATTTGACAGTAAAACTACAAGTCTGAATTATATCGTCTTCTTGGTCGTCAGCATTGCCCTCCTGTCTGACAGTTCCCCTGCTGGTTCTTTGACCAATTTGTTCAGGTTAGGATCATTTCTCTGGTGTTGTGCTAAGAAAACAAGCATAATTAGGAAATGCCTCCATTTTCACAAGAGTCATTTTTCAATTGTGCCTTCTCCTGGCTTGGTTTCTGAGGTCAGGATTTTAATGATATCTACTGTTAAATGTTCTCAGCAGATACACAAGCAGTTCTGATTAGCATGATATGGGCTATTTCTCACATGGATGTTATTAGGTGCAATCCAGTAGTACCTCTGCAGCCCAAAGCAGCACTATCCTTAAGCCTAGTAGCACAGAGTATCATGTGACCATTTCTGTCATTGCTGTGCATTCAAGTACCCATACAGTGAGTTTGGGTTGAGCGTTTTATTTTCCTGGTTTCTTTTGTTCTGTATTGGATCACCTTACACACTTGTTAATCTCCTAAGATTGGCAGTAACTTGGAAAAACATGTAAACGCAATGGAGTCTTAGTGTCTCTGATTCTCAGAGATTAATTTGGTCATTAAGCTGAGACCTGCTGCTTACTTGAGTTTTCTGTACCTAAATAATCTCTGCATTTGGTCTTTGAAGAAATTGTTACATATCTGTATAGTTATCGGATGTAGTAAAAGCATCACTTTTAGGGATGGACCATATCGGGACTATGGAACACTGATCACCCATTCACCTCTGCATAAAGCTTTTCGGCATAGTGTATTTTTTTCTCAGCAGGACTCACAAGTTATGCTTATGATATAATTTAATTCCAGTTAAACCTTTATCATTATTTTTTTGTAAAATGTCAATTTCTCAAGTGTTTTTCTGTCAATCTTCTCTTGAAATTTAATTTTTTAAGTCAAGAGATATAAGATCTACATTGAGTGATCATTTCCCCCCCCCCCCTTTTTTATGACTGAAATTTTCACTTTTGGTAAGCATAGGATTTGTTTTCCTAGCCCATGTTTATTTTTTACTTCAAGAAATATCTTTTGGGTCCAAAAGATATTCTCTTTCTTTACCCTCCCAAACCATCAGTAACATTGATAGTAGAATGATAAGCAAATAATATTACAAACAGAACTGATAAAATTTACTAACAGTTATTAATAATCATAAGATTTCTGAAATATTTGTCATTGGCATTAAAAATTTTAACAATGGATGTTAACAAAAATTCTTTAAAAGGAGAGAGCTAGGTGGAAAACACCATGGTACATTATTTTATTGAAGAACAGAAAAATGAAATAAGAGTTATTGTGAAATTGAGTAACATGCAATGATTATTCCTTCTCGAATATTCTTTGGTGCATCAGTTTTCTGCTTAATGAAATGTCATCTTTCTAAATGCCCAGTTTCCTCTTGGAGATAGTTATTGTTGTTTTTGTGGGCAGAATCTAGTTCTCCAAATTAATACATACTGATTTCCTTTGTTGACTTTTTCTTTCCCTTCTTGTATGGCACTTCGATACTCAGTATGACAAAAAAGCAGGTATGAATATGTAATTTTCTGTTCCTTGATGTGTTTTCTTCTTCTACTAGACATTTCTGTTCTATTTCTGTATAGTATGCCAGTAGAACCACCTGTATTTATATAGCACTGTAGTAGGTAGAATAATGGCTTCCCAAACATGTCTACATCTTAATCCCTGAAATATGTGATTACGTTACCTTACATGACAAGAGACTTTGCAGATTTGATTAAGTTAAAGATCTTTAGATGGAAAGGTTATTCTGCATTATCTGGGTGGGTCCAATGTCATCACAAAGGTCCTTGTAAGAGGGAAGCAGAGAGTCAGAAAAGTAAATGGACAACAGAAGCAGAGGTTGGCGTTATGCAGCCACAAGGCAAGGAATGTGGCCAGCTTCTAGAAACTGGAAGAGGCAAAGAACAGATTCTCTCCTAGAATCTCAGAAGGAACATAGCTCTACCGACATCTTGATTTTGCCCTGTGAGACCCCTTATGGACTTCTGACCCACAGAACTTTAAAATATGTTGTTTAAGCCACTGAGTTTGTAATAACTTGTTCAGGAAAAGTAGAAGACTAATATAAACACTTTAACACATGCTAATTTATTTGAATAACAACCTTATGTAGTAATATTATCCCTATCTAGAGGCCAGTAAATTGAAGCCCAGTGAGGATTGAGATTGACTGGACAACTGGTGGAATTGGTACTTAAAACTGCTGACTATAAATATCACGTTCTTTTCATGATACTAAACTGATTAGTATGTGTTCTTCTGGTTTATTGGATTAACTGGTAGCAAGACACATCTATGTCAAACAGCAGTTTACACTTACCAAACTATGTCAATGCAGGCTAGCAGGTGGATTTAGAATATCTGTCAACATACCCACCTCCATTCCCCCAAAGTTCCAATTTCTTCTAACATATTCCTGTAAGCAGAGTGGCAATGTCATTCATTCATTCATTCATTCATTCACTTTCAATGTCCTAGAACTATCTCTTGGATGTCAGGTTTTCCAGAGAAAAATTAAAATAGGGCCTCCCTCAAAGTTTCTAGTATAGCTGGGATGACAAAACAAATCCACAAGAAATATTCACTTAACAGTATAGGACAGTATTTGGATGGGCGGTAGAGATAACAACACTATAGGTACTTAGCTGCTATCGGTCCTGACTAGGACCTGAAAGAATTAGATAATAACAAAACAACCCTCCTGGGTATTATCTTGTTCATCTTCTACATCAGTATCCTATGGAGATCCAATTGTGGTAAGTTTTTTTTTGTTTTGTTTTTTTTTAATTTTTACAGAACATAAAAATTCTATGTATCCAACTTTCAAATGATCTCAATCTTCTCCTCACCTTTTCTGTAGCTGCCTACCTCTCATTTTGGTCAAAATAGTAATTCTTTTGGAATGATAAAGAAGGAAGGATCTGGGGTAAATTACAGCAACATATGAGTAGTATGGCTTTTACATGTGCTATAAGAGCAAAAGTTTAAGACCTATTAAACACTAATGAAATGTCTATGTCCTGTCTTGGTCCTTGTTATGGGCTGAATTGCCGCCAGCTCCCCACCCCACCCTGAGAAGAAATGTTGAGTTCCTAACCCCTAATGACCTTATTTGGAAAACAGGGTCATTGCAGATGTAATCAAGTTATGACAGGGTCATAAGGGATTAGATTGAGTCCTAAATCCAATGACTGATTTCCTTATGAATAGAGACACAGACATACAGGGAAGAGAATGCCATGTGAAAACAGAGACTTCTTGGGAGAAGATATCATATGTGAAGATGAAGACAAAGACTGGATTATGCTGCTAAAACCAAGGAATGCCTGGGGCTACCACAAGCTAGGCTGAGGCAAGGAAGAATTCTTCCCTAGCGCCTTCAGAGGGAGATGGCCCTGCTGACACCTTGATTTTGGACTTCTAATCTCCAGATGGTGAGAAAATAAATGTCTTCTGTTTTAAGCCACCCAGTTTGTGTTACTTTGTTACAGAGGTCCCTGGAAACTAATTCTGTCCCTTTCATTTTTGTTATCCAAATTATATATTTTAAATTTATTATGACATTTATACAAGCTCTATCCTTGTTCCTTCCAGGACCTGTACCTTTATCCCTGTAGGAGTTTAAAAACCTCTAATTTCTGAAATCACTGGTCTGAGAATCCACAAGGAAAGAAGATTGCAGGAAGCATAAACTCCTCGAACAAGAGGATCTAAAATATATTTTTAAGAATTCACTTTGACAAGATGTGTTTCTTAATTGGCTCCTTTTAAAATCATTTTTGCAAAGAGCATAAAAATTTGTATATGCATTCCAACCCATATAGAAGACGAGAGCCTGCTGGGTCATGTTGAGGCCAGTCTTGTGGAATGGCCAATACCTCCTTGTATTTTCACACACACTACTTTCTATAAGAGGAACAACTTTTCTGGGAGCATTTTACTGTCATTTCCATCTAATTAGGAGCTAAGAAAATAAATAAATGTTCTTAGAACCAAATTCAAATGAAAACTAATCATAATAATGGAGACATGAAATAAAATGGACTCAGCCTTGCATCTTCTTGGAAGTTAAAAGGAAGAATTCTGGAGTTGAACTCCACTGGAAAGTATCCGAGATTTCTGTCTTTAATTCCTATACCAAAGATAATTTATCTATTTTCTGATATACTGTCCATTCCTTAGAATTTTACAGCTTTTGTTCTTACATACTATCCTATTAATTTTTTTTTAGGTACCAGGGCCAAGGATTGAACTTGGGACCTCACATGTGGGAAGCCAGTGCTCAACCACTGAGCCACATCGGCTCCCCTGCATTGGCTTTTTGTTTGCTTGTTGTTTGTTTTTTTGTTTTCAGGAGGTACTGGGCACTGAACCCAGGACCTCCCATGTGGGAAGCAGGTGCTCAACCACTTGAGCCACATTCACTCCCCAATTATTAATTTTGGAATTATCTGAAGGAATCTAAGATTGTCCTGGGAAAATTATATTATATTATAATTTTATATTATATTATAGACTCCCATTCTTTCCTACTTTATCTTCAGCAAGGGATATGATTACTTGAATTATCCCAGAGTTAAAGATATTACTCTATGAAACACGCTCACTCCCATCAATACACACACTTTGTATGTTCAAGAACATATACAGTGGAGTGGATGTGGCTCAATGGTTGAGTGCCTGCTTTTCATATATGAGGCCCCAGGTTCATTCCCCAGTACCTCCTAAAAATATATATAAATAAATAAAAACTTTACTCATTTTTAAAAAATGCATGCATTGATATGGGCATATGTGTGAACTCATACACACACGCTGTAGCAGTCTGGCAGTTTGATATAGTTATGAATTCCAAAAATAGATACTGGATTATGCTTGTAAACTTGTCTGTTCACTTGGGCATGATTGGGTTGTGATAAGGGCACTGATTAGGTCACAGCAGTAGGGTGCTGAACCCTGCCCCTTGGTGGGTGGAGTCTCAAAGATAAAAGACATGGCTAAGGACAGAGTTGGAGTTTTGATGGAGTTCTGATGCAGAGTTTTAATTTTGGAACCCGCGGAAGTAGGCACAGAGGAGCTTGGTTGTGAGGAAAAAGAGAAGGCCCTGGGACAGAGACGAGCCATTCACCTGAAAGTTCACAGCTGGCCTTGTGGAGAGAGGCAAAGGCTAGAGAGCCTCATAGTCTACCGCTGACCTTGTGAAGGAACCAAAGGAGCTAAGCCCGGAGAGAAATGGAGCCCTGGGAAGAGAGGAACCCAAGAAGCCTGAACCCTGGCAAATGTCTGCAGTTGAAAGATGTTCTGTTGTGTACAACAGATAGACAGCAGCATTACACTTTTCAGTTTCCTAGCTCATTCATCCTGTTTGACTCTCTAGGGTTGCCCTTACTTAGCACTAAGTAGAATCTTATTTGAAATATTTGGAAATTTACTCTTTATCTGAGCTGCTCCCTTTTAATTTACTGCCTTTTTAAATGCTCCATATGGCTGATTTAATAGGTACACTGGAGGCCTATTATCATTTATTACTCCGAATTATTATAAAAGATATATACTAATATGTGTCCATTCTGCTGTGAGGAATTGATGATTAGAGAGGTTAAGTTGGCCACAGTCTCACGGCTAGTGAACAGATTTGATCTTAGATCTGATGGACTCAAGAAACATGATTCTAACCACTATGCTAGACTGTCTCTAGGGTTCTGAAATCTAGCCTGGACTAAAAAAACTAACTGCCCACATCATATGCTTAAATTAAGAAGTAAAGAGGCTTCTCTACCTATTGACTAAGTTTCTTTACTAGCCTGTCCCCCAAGATAACCAGAGTAACTACTTCCCTTACAGAATGGCCTTACTCTAGAGTTTCCTGAGCCACAACTTCCTGGGGTAAAAAGGGACCATGATATATAAATGCAATAAAAAGAAAGCCTCTGCCACAGCGCCCAAAAGAAAACTCACTGGAATCTCAGGCCCCTTAGAAAACCTTCTGTGAAGGGTTTCCATGTCCTTCTACCTCTAAAGATGGCTTTCTTCTTCCACCCCTTCATGCTGAGGTCTGACTCTTCCACTTTCCCTTCTACTCCCCACTGAGGACCAGCCCCCATACTGGCATTCTCCCTCACTCTCAACATTTCAATGTTGCTATGGTCCTAGCTGCTTTTTTGTTCTGCCCACTGAAGGGGATCTGTGATACCCTCATACCTTTGTTCCTAGGTTACCAACCTACTTTGAATTATGGAATTCTCATTGTTCCTTCAGCAACACAGAACATTATTTCTCATTTCTTTCTGGTCCTCTCATTCTCTAGTCACCAAGCTCATTCTCCCTGAAGGCTAATAATAATCTGAGTGTTGTGCCCCACACTATACTGTGAGCCACAAACTAAACCCAGTCACCCTGCTTCTCTCTCCCCACTAGGAGCAAGGCCTGGGATGTTAAGCAGTGGCCTCCATTCCAGGAAAGCATTGCTTTGCTCTATTTCTCGGCTTCAGCTCACAGCCTCAGCATGTCTACTCATGTATTTTTCCTGAGGCCACTTGGTCCTCCAGACATGTTCAGACATGCCTGAATTCTTAGTGTCGGCGTGATTTGGGCACTTGCTCTGGAACATTTACCTTCTACTTTTCCTGCCTTTTCCTACTGTGCTCTCACTTTAATTCTCATTTATTCAGTCCTTTTAACATTCTGAAAGCCAGCTCATCGAACCAATGTGGTATCCCTATTTTTTCTTTTACTACTAGTGTTTCTATATCATTGTGCTTTCCTAGGACACAATTCCTCATCAATATGTCAAATGAGGTTATTTATGTCCTTAAAATGGAGTGGTAATGACTTCTGCCTCTGGAAGCTCTTCCACTTCTGTCTAGAGGGCTCCAAACTGAAATATTCAGACCTTGTGAGTCAGCAAGGCAATTCTTTGGTGGCAGAGGAAGAAAACATTGAACATATATTTATATTTATTTTTCATTTAAAAAAGAAAAAACACTAAGCTTTGTAGGTCTTTTACTTTATGTCTTAACACTTGTACCCTTGCTCTAAATGACAAAAGATACTGTATCACAAGTGGTCTGTGAGGGACCCTAAGGGAAATGAGACTCCAAAATGCTGGAAGCTTGACTGTCACCCAGTCACAGCAGCACATACTGTCATTTGTGTTTGCCTAGTTAAGTGGATTTACAGATATATTATTTGGTTTTAATGTTAAATCTCATAAATTAGTGAAGTGGCTTGCAAAAATAGTTGCAAAAGGTCACCGATTAAGATAAAACTAATAATGCTCGCTAAAGGAAAAAAATAGTGGTTGAGCTGACTCTTCTGCTCTCATATAAGTTGTCTCATGGGCCAAATTAGGAAGATAAAGACAACAAATATTGAATCAAGTAAGAGACAGGAAATCAGGTAAAAGGATCAATAATCCAGAAGACTATTTAATATATGGATTTAAAGTCATTATGGGTATTTTAGTTTTCTAGGCTGCTCCAAGCAAATGCCAGAAATGGGTTGGCTTGAACAATGGGGATGTATTAGCTTACAGTTTTAAGACAATGAAAATGTCCAAATCAAGACATCATCAAGGCACTGCTTTCTTCCTGAAGACTGGCTGCCAGCAACCCTTGGCTCTGCTGTAACATTGCAAGGAACACGTGGTGGCATCTGCTGGTCTCTTCCTTCTCTTCTGGGTTTCACTGATTTTAGCTTCTTGCTTCCATGGCTTTCTCTCTTTCTCTCTCTCTTTCCCCCTCTGTATTCATTCCCCTTATAAAGGACTCCATTAATAGGATTAAATCCCATCCAGAATGATGTGGGTCACACCTTAAATGAAGTAGCCTCATCAAAAGCTCCTACTTAAAATAGATTTACATCCACAGGAATGGATTAGATCTAAGAACATGTTTTTTTTGGGGGGTACATACAACTTCAAACCATAACAATGGTTAAGAATGAATACCATCTAAGTGTATCATGCCTTGACATAGCAGTTAATGAGATTATGAAACCATTATAATTAGCAAGATATTTAAAAACTAAGAATCCAAAATATTATTAATAGTATTTTAAATGGGAGCCCAAACTATTTTGGCACCTGTTTTAGTTGGCCACAGGGCTGCCGATGCAAAGTACAAGAAATGGGTTGGCTTTTATAAAGGGGATTTATGTGGAGTAAAAGCTTACAGTTCCGAGGCTGTGAAATATCCAAATAAAGGTACATCAAAGGTGCTTTCTCACCAAAGTCAGCTACTGTTGATCCTGTTGTCTGGCTACGTGGTAAAGCAATATGACTGCCAATCTCTGCCTAGGTCTCTGCCTACCCCTCCAGAATCTGCTGCCTCCTCTCTCCCAGAGCTCAGCTGTCGGCACCTAGGCACAGGGCTTGTCTCTTTCCAGGCCTCTATCAGTCTCGGCTGCTCTGCTTTCTTCCCGAGTTCAGATGCAAGTTATCAGGCATACGGCTCATCTCTTCCAGGGCCTCAGCTCTTTAAGCCTCTTAAGGACAGCCCTCCTCGCAGCTCAGCTGTGGGAAAAACTGGAATCCTTTCTCTCACATGGCAGGATGAAATATGGCAGCTTTCTTCTTCCTGTGCTTCTCTCTCTGTGTCTCCATTTATATCAGACCCAGTAAGAGGGTGGAGACCCAAACTGGCTTACGCCTCCTGACACAGTCCAATCAAAAGCCCTAAATCAATCTTATCAAGTAATCTAATCAAAAGACCCTCAACAAAATTTAAGGCAATCAAAGGGCCCTACATACCCCACATACCCACAGGAATGGATTGATTCAAAAACATAATCTTTCTCTTTTTGGGATTCACCAAATTCTCATCCCACTAAAATTTTTATTTTTTGTGAATGTCTTATATGAGATATAAAATATAATTTATAAATCATGAACTGAGTATATAGGTGTAGTAGTTCAATACTTTTGTGTTGCTAGATATACATCACCAAAAAAGATGCTGGAGATGGTGTCTTTGACAGGAAAAGAGAAAGAACAGTATGTTATCTGGGAAACTTGTATTAGGAACATTTGAAAAATCACTGACATTCTTGGGTCTTTTCTTAAGTATGACCTTCTTAGTGAAACTTCATTGACCACCATATCCACTCCTATCCTTTTGCCTTGCTTTATTTATATCCTAGGCACTTATCACCACCCAACATGCCATCTATTTATCTATGTTTGCATCCTCGAGTACAATGTAATCTCTATGACGGCAGAAAATTTAATTCATTTAATCATCTTGAATGCCTGAACACTGTTTGTCACATAATATGGGCTCAATAAATATCTGGTGAATAAATAAATAAATGAAAACTTAATTGTATGTTAGCCTTGAAGTTAAATGATAGAGAAGATTGTAGTTTTTAACATATGGAAAGGAAAGTTCACTTTGCCCAAGGACCAGGACTCTTTGGAAGGGTTCAAAATCACTACCTTCATGCATCACATTTGAGAAGAGGACAGAACAATTCACCAAAAGTATTTTAGGCTTTCAACATATAAAATATTTAATTTCGGAGAATTATCCATCTTTAAAATTCCAGGAAATGGACTTAAAGGAATTCTGTTTTGATAAATTCGTTCCTTGGAATATTAAAAGGACTTTATGCAGAAAAACTTAGGATGCAGAATTGAAAATAATATAAATTCAAAGAAATTATTTCATTGATTCTCTGCTGCCATGGAAAGGTAAATACAAGGTAAGGGACCTGTGGAGTCATCAAGGCACTAGATCTGTGGAAATATTAAAATCTGGGGAAGCGGATATGCCTCAGCTGAGCTCCCTCCCTACCAAATGGGAGGCCCCGGGTTCAGTTCCAGGTGCCTCCTAAAGAAGAAGAGCAAGACAGGGAGCTGACGTGACAGTATTGTGCTGCAAGCTGACGCAACAAGATGATGCAACAAAGAGACACAGCGAGGAAACACAATGAGAGACACAACAAGCAGGGAGTGGAGATGGCTCCAGCCATTTGGCACCTACCTTCCAAATGGGAGGTCCCAGGTTCAGTTCCCAGTGCCTCCTAAAAAGAAGACAAGCATACAACGAACAGACACAGAGAGCAGACAGCAAGCACAAACAATGGGGGGCGGATAAATAAATAAGATAAATCTTTATATTTAATAAATTTTTTAAAAAATCCGGAGGTACCATGGAATAATTCAGAGAGCAATATGACTGGGTGAATAAACTTCAGAAAGAAGATATTTTGTGGATAGCAGTAGGGAAGAGAAAGAGCATTAGAATAACATCAACCTTGGAAAGTGGTATGCATTGGGAACAGTTTCTCCTTTTTTTTTTTTTCTTTTACAAAGTAATCTGTTCACCTTTGGGAAGGGAAGAGAACTGAGGGAATGACTGAAGAAGAGGTTTTTATCAGGAGAAAATTTTTAAAAATTTATACAAAAATACAATCAATATCATTATCAAGCTTCACAGAAAACATTAAAAGGAATCAACCACACAGATCTTTCCTTCTCTCATAGACCAATCTAATTCTAACCTAAAGGAAATGAAGTAGAAAAGAACTCATGGGGACGATGACACCTCTTATTTCCTCTGCTCTGCTAATAACAGTTTTTATCCAGCAAGGAAGGCCTTCAGGAAAGAGGTCATGTACCAATCATCATCAATCGCACACACAACTTACAGAACATTCTTGAAGTCACATATTTCCAGGACAGAAAACCAAGATAGTGCAAAAATGAACCAAATGGTTACTTTCTTGCTGTCCTAAGAAGAACCCTGAAAGTCTTATAGAACAATCAAGTCACCAATCAGCTAAGGACTAGTTGGCATCACTTTGTATTGTTTCTGATTTTTCATAGGTAAGGATCCTAGTAATAAGATTCACAATCTAATTTGATAACTTTGTTGGGTTGCCAGAAAGTCAACTTTTTATTATATCAGTTACGTCTTAAGCTTTAAAAATATAATCTTCCATTCACGATTTTCATGTAAGGTACTTCTAAATTCTTTGTTAATGGAGAAATATGATTTCTTTCTATGGTAATCAATTAATAATCAACTGTTATATTTTGATAACTGTTATGTGGAAAGAGACATAGGGGCTTGATAATTATAAGCACCTTGAAGTAAGGGATGTATCTGATTACTCTTTCTTCCCTTAGAACATAACATTTGCATATGATAAATGCCCAGTAAATGTTCCTTAGATAAATGAATAAAAGATTGAATTAAAAATGAGTATCTGACTTACAAGAAAATGGTGGATTAGAGAGACAAAGGACTCACTTCTGTCCCAGAAAAATAGCTAGAGGACAGGCAGAAATGGCCTGGAAAAATGTTCTAGGGCTTAAGATACCATAGGAAGGCTGAATACCACCAGGAAGAGAGAGTGACAAAGAAAAAAAGAAAAAAAAAGATAAACAAAAAGACTATCAAAGGGAAAAGTCTGTGAGTAAAAGTTGCAGCGCCAGGGGCCCATCCCCCCCACCCTCGGAACAGACAGCTTTGAGTCCTCTGGCCTCTGGCAGGTGGCTATGGATAGAGGGGGCCATAGGAATGCACTTCCCCTGGAAAGGGGAGAGAGAGGGACACAACCTAAGGCTGATTCAAGTTTTGGACAACAAATTCAGTCTGCTGTGTCCCACCAGCCCTTCCCGGCCAGACTGGGCTGTGCCATTGTTTGGCCTGGGAGCTAGGATGAGATTAAAGAGATCCAAACCTCTCAATTACCCCCCCTACTGACTGGGACAGGTTGTTGAGGGTGCAGAGGTAAGTGGGATTATTTTCTACCCAGGAAAAGTGAGGGGGCTGCTGGCAAAGGAAGGGGAACAGCTTCTAAGAAAGTCTGATTTGCAAGGCTCTGAATAGTCCTGAGGCAGGATCCTGTGTCACACTGTTCCAGCAGGGATTACACTGAACACATTCTGACAAGGGTTTGAGCTGAGAGGTCTGCCGAAAAGTGCCATCTTTTGGCAGACCAAGGAAATGTATGCAAGGAAAATAAAAGTAAATCCATAAAAGAGGCTTTTCCTGGCCTTTATAGCCTCCCTCCCCAAAGCCCTTGGAAGCTGATCTGCAAACCAGTACTGGGTCCATGGCCTGATCTGACCAACTAAAAAGGGACAATTCTAAAGAGCTAGAACAAGTTGAACCAAGAATCAAAGAAGAGCAGTAACACACAGCCTCCTGCCACTAAATCCCTACTCAACAGAGAGAAACTGAGCACCTGAGTAAATTCACCATCATAAACATTTGCCTAGGCATCAGCAAAAAATTACAAGCCATACTAAGAAAAGGTAAGAAATGGCTCAAGCAAAAAACATATAAAAGCCCCAGAAGAGACATAGGATTTGAGAAAACTAATCAATGAGATTCATACAAATCTCCTACATTAAATCAAAGAGTTGAAAGACAATATGACCAAAGAGATAAAGGACATCAAGAAGTACTAGGTGAGCATAAAGAAGTCTTTGAAAACCTGAATAGAAAAATAAGAGAGCTTATAGAAATGAAAGAAAAAATATGTGAAACTAAAAACACATTAGAAGTATGCAACAGCAGACTAGAAATCACAGAAGAATAAGTGATAAAGACGACAGAACAGCTGAAATTGAAGACAGAAGAATAGAGAGAAAAGAATGGAAAAAACTGAGCAGGGGCTCAGGGAGTTGAATGATAACATGAAGCATAACAATATATGTGTCATGGAAGTTTCAAAAGGAGAAGAAAGGGGAAAAGAGGAAGAAAGAATATTTGAGGAAATAATAGCTGAAAAATTCCAAGCTCTCATGAGAGAAATGAATTTACATGTCCAAGAAGCATAGCATACTCCGAACAGAACAAATCCAAATAGACCTACTCCAAGACACATTGTAATCAGAATGTCAAATGCTCAAGATAAAAGAGAAAATTCTGAAAGCAGCAATGGACAAGCAAAGCATCACAAAAAATGGATGCCCAGTAAGACTTTGTGAAGATTTCTCATCAGAAACCACAGAGGTGAGAAAACAGTGGTATAATATAATTAGGATACTGAAAGAGAAAAATTGCCAGCCAAGAATTCTTTATCCAGCAAAATTGTCCTTCAAATATGAGGTGAGTTTAAAACACTCACAAATAAACAGAAACTGAGTTTGTAGAAAGGAATCCAGCTGTGCAGGAAGCACAAAAGGAAGACCTACAGCCTGAAAGGAAAAGACAGGAGAGAGAGGCCTAGAGGAGGGTGTAGAAGAGAAAACTATCAGAAAGAATAACCAAAGCTTAAAATGGTACACAAAAATAAGATATGACATATGAAAGGCAAAGAATAAAATGGTGGAAGTAAATAATGCATTTACAGTAATATCATTGAATATGAATGGATTAAACTCCCCAATCAAAAAATATAGGATGACAGAATGAATAAAAAAACAGGAACCATCCATGTTCTGTCACAAGAGACTCACCTTAGATACAATTGGATACAAATTGGCTGAAAGTGAAAGGTTGTTAAAAGATATTCCACACAAACAGTAACCAAAAAAGAGTAGGGGTGACTCTATACAAATATTGGGCAAAACAGACTTTAAATGCAGAAAAGTTATAAGATATTCAGAAGGCCATTATATATTAATAAAAGGAACAATCAACCAGGAAAGTAATAACAGCCCTAAATATGTATGCACCCAATCAGGATGCCCCCAAAACATATGAGGCAAACTCTGGCAAACCTGAAAGAAGAAACAGGCATCTCTACAATAATAGTTGAAGACTTCAACATGCTTCTCACATCAATAGCTAGAACTAGACAGATGATCAACAAGGAAACAGAGAACTTGAGCAATATGATAAACGAGCTAGACCCAACACCTATACAGAATGTTGTATCCTAAATCAGCAGGTTATACATTCTTCTCAAGTGCTCATGGATCTTTCTCCAGGATAGACCACATGTTCAGTCACAAAGCAGGTCTCAAAAAGTATAAAAAGATTGAAATTATACAATGCACCTTCTCAGATCATAATAGAATGAAGCCAGTAATCCATAATAGGTGGGAAAGGGGAAAATACACAAATATGTGGAGGTTAAACAACACATTGCTAAACAATCAGTGGGTCAAAAGAGAAATTAAGTATAATTAGTAGATATTTCAAGACGAATGAAAACGACAACATAACTTATCAAAACTTATGGGATACAGTGAATGCAGTGCTGAGAGGGAAATTTATAGCCCTAAACACCTACATTAAAAAAGAAAAAGGAACTAAAATCAAAGACCTAACTGCACACTTGGAGGAAGTAGAAAATGAACAGCAAATGAATCCAAAGCAAGCAGAAGGAAAGAAATAATAAAGATTAGAGCAGAAATAAATGAAGTTGAGGAAAAAAAGAGAAAAATCAACAAAATCAAAAGCTGGTTCTTTGAGGACATCAATAAAATTGACAAACCCTTAGCTAGACTAACAGAAAAAAAGGAACAAGCTACAAATAAATAAAATAAGAAATGAAAGAGGGGACTTTACAACTGATGCCACAGAATAAAAAGGATCATAAGAGGATATTATTAAAAACTGTATGTCAACAAATTAGACAACTTAGATGTAATAAACAAATTCCTAGAAATGCATAAACAACCTACAATGACTTCACAAGAAATACAGGAACTCGACAAACTAATCACATTTAAAGAGACTAAATTAAACCTCGCAAAGAAAAGTCCAGGACCAGACAGCTTCACAGATGAATGCTACCAAGCATTTCGACAAGAATCAACACCAATCCTGTTTAAATTCTTCCAAAAAACTGAAGAGGAGGGAAAACTGCCCAACACATTTTATGAAGCCAACATCACCCTAATACCAAAGCCAGATAAAGATACTACAAGAAAAGAAAATTACAGACCAATCTAACTAATGAACACAGATGCAAAAATTCTCAAGAAAATACTTGCAAATAGAATCCAACAGCATAAAATATACCTTGACCAAGTGGGATTTATTTCTAGTATGCAAGGGTGGTTCAACACAAGAAAATCAATTAACATAATACATCACATTAACAGATTGAAGGAAAAAAAAATAAAAACACATGATCACCTCAATTGACACAGAAAAGGCATTCAACAAAACCCAGTAACCTTTCTTGATAAAAAACATTTCAAAAGGTAGGACTAGAAGAAAAGTTTCTCAATACAATAAAGGGCATATATGAAAAACCCATATGTGGCTGAAGCAGTTGAGTGCCTGTTTCCCACATGGATCCTGGATTCTGTTCCTGGTGCCTCCTAAAAAGAAAAACAAAAAACAAAAAACAAAGAAACAAATGAAAAAACCAACTCAGGAGCTGATGTGCTCAGTAGTTGAGTGTCACCTTCCAACATACGAGGTCCTGGGTTCAATCCCCAGTACCTCAAAAAAAAAAAAAAAGAATTAATTAACAAAACAAAACATAGCCAGCATCGTACTCAATGGGAAAGGTTGAAAGCTTTCCTTCTAAGATCAGGAACAAGACGAGGATGCCCACTGTCCCCACTGTTATTCATCATTGTGCTAGAAGTTCTAGCTAGAGCCATTAGACAAGAAAATAATAATAATAACAGGCATCCAAATAGGAAAAAAGTAAAACTCTCAGTATTTGTAGATGACATGATCCTATATTTAGAAAATTCTGAAATACCTATGTCAAAGCTACTTGAGCTAATGAAAGAGTAGCAGGATAAAAGATCAATACTCAAAAATCAGTAATGTTTCTATACACCAGTAATGAACAATCTGAGCAAGAAATCAGGAAAAAAATTCCATTTACAATAGCAACAAAAAGACTCAAATACCTAGAATAAATTTAACCAAAGATATAAATGATCTGTATCCAGAAAACTAAAAAACACTGCTAAAAGAAGTTTTAAAAAGACAAACAATTGGAAAGACATTCTGAATTTAAGAATTGGAAGACTAAATATTGTGAAGATGTCAATCCTACCCAAACTGATTTATAGATTCAATACAATACCAATCGAAATTCCAATGGCCTACTTTATGGAATAGAAATTGCAATTACCAAATTTATTTGGAAAGGAAAGGGGACCCGAAGAGCCAAAAACATACTAAAAATGAAGAGAAAAATAGGAGGATTCTCACTGCCTGACCTTCAAACATATTACAAAGCTATGTGGTCAAAACAGCATGATATTGGAATAAAGACAGACAACATTGATCAATGGAATAAAACAGAGCCCAGAAAGAGACCCTCACCTCTACAGCCAATTAGTTTTTGTCCAATTTACTGGAACAGAACAGTCTCTTCAACAAATGGTGCTGGGAGAACTGGATATCCATAACCACAAGAATGATAGGGGACCCTTATCTTATTCCTGTTACAAAAAAACAACTCAAAATGGATCAAAGACCTAAATTAAAAGCCAGGACCATAAAACTACTAGAGGATATGTAGGGAAACATCTTCTAGATCTTGTGGTAGGTGGGGATCTCTTAAACCTTATACCCAAAGCCCAAGCAACAAAAGAAGAAATTAGATAAATGGAACCTCCTTGAAATAAAACACTTCTGCACCTCAAAGGACTCTGTCAAAATAGAGAAAAGGCAGCTGACTCAAAGGGAGAAAATATCTGGAAATCACATATCTCATAAGGGTTTAATATCCATGATATATAAAGAGATTCTACAACTCAACAATAAAAAGATAAATGATCTGATTAAAAAATGGGCAAAAGACTTGAATAGACATTTGTCCAAAGAAGAAATACAAATGATGAAAAACACATGAAGAAATGTTCAACATCACTAATAATTAGGAAAATACAAACCAAAGCTAAAATGATATATCACTTCATACCTATTAGAATGGCCACTATTAAAAAGATGGAAAACCACAAGTGTTGGAGAGGATGTGGAGAGACAGGAACACTTATTCACTGTTTGTGAGAATGTAGAATGGTACAGCCACTGTGGAGGACTGTTTGGCAGTTCCTAAGGAAGTTGAATATAGATTTGCCAAGTGACCCAGCAATACCACTACTAGGTATATACCCAGAAGAACTGAGAGCAGTGACACAAACAGACATGTGTACACTGATGTTCATAGTGGCATTATTCAAAATCGGCAAAAGATAGAATCATCCCAGGTGCCCATCAACCAATGAATGGATAAAGAAATTGTGGTGTATACATACGATGGAATATTATGCAGCAATAAGAAGAAATGAAGTCATGAAGCATATGACAACATGGGTGAACCTGGAGGACATTATTGTGAGTGAAGTAAGCCAGATACATACTGTATGAAATAGTGAAAGCACATCATGGTGCTTGTAACTAGCAGTGATAATATAGGGGTATCATGGTGGTTGAAAGGGGAAGTCTAAGGTCCTGTATACTACTAGAAGGAAAGCTAAAAGTGTTAACATGGGACTGTTTAGGACAGCAAAACCTCATGTGAAATATAAGTAAGGGTAATAGTGCATATATCATACTGGTTTTCTTTGAAACAGAACAAATGTATGTTTTCTATTATAAGATGTTAATATCAGGCAAAAATACAACCAAAACAAACTATGGAGAATAATATATAGTAATACGTTAATAGACTTCCATTAAGGGTAGTAAAAGGATACATACTAAGTGAAAGAACCTAGACAAAAGGTACTACATTGTTTGACTCTATCTATACAAATAAATTAAAGAGATAGAAACAGAATAGCTGCTACATTTGCCAGGGGAAGGATAGAGAGTTTGAGAGGTGATTATTAAGGGGTAGAGTTTTGTTTGTCTGTTTTTGGTTTATTATTATTACAGTAATGAAAATGCCCTAATATTGACTGAAGTGATGAATGTACAACTCTGTGATTACACCAAATACCATGGATTGTATAATTTGAATAGACTGTATTTTTTATGAATTAAACTGATTTAAAAAGTGAACATCAAAGGTATGGTGTCTGTCCCTAAGAACCTTTAAATGTAAGTGAGAAGACAACAGACAATCTAGTGAACACATTAATATAGAATAATGAATGTCAAACAGGCAGTACAGATGATAAATTCTAATGAAGTCCAGTGGTGGAAAGGTCTCCTTTTAAATGTACATTGAAAAATAAGTAGAATTTCAATAACTGGAAAAGATGCTAGGATTTTCCCAGCAGGGTAATGATAGTGATCAAGGTTTTGATCTGAGGACAGTGAGGAATTCAGTTTAGCAGAGAAATGAAAACAAAAGGGTAGTTAGTACTAGGATATAAGACTGGAAAGGTGGACAAGAGTCAGATTGGGAGGCCTAGAATTCCAAAGCAAGAGTTCAGACTTTATCTTGTAGGCAATGTTGACCTGTGTACAGTTATAGAATTTACTCAGTCACCAAATACAGACTCCAGGTGAGCTGCTACAGATGTGAAGTTGAAGACAGCTGTATTTGCTACAGATGTGAAGTTAAGAACAGCTGTATTCCTAAGTGCCCACGGAAGGGCTAAGTGCTCCAATGAATGTGTGAATTGGGCTATGGTAGTTGATTCTACGTTAGCATAGCATGGGGGCTGCTGGGCCCCAGCCCTGCCCTTCATGTTGGAACATGTTTTTCATTGTTCCCAGAGAAAGAAAATAATGGTGGCACGAAGAAAGGCCCAGATGCTCTTAAAAATCATAAGGAAAGTCACCGTATACGCCTTAACCCTAAACACAAAGGACATTGACATTGTCTCCCCTTCAATCAAAACATATGATAGAAAATAACTAAGATTCCCTTAAAGGTCAGTGGTTATTAAAATGAAAATGAAGGCCGTATGCAGTTTTTTTTCCCATCATTTTACCCCCTTTTCTTGGGAGAAGCAAGAGCAAATAAGTAATCAATTTAATGTATGGCAAATGTAGAGAATTATCACAGTGTTTCAAATTTGGATTATAAAAATACAGTTTTCCACCATCAGTTCAGAAGGCACTAAAATCAAGGTAGTGATTCAGAGAGGAGAGGAGAGGAGAGGGAGGCTTTTTGTTTCTTGGTGGCTGGAGAGATGCTTTCTGAACTTTTAGAAGGGAGATGGCTGACCCCTTCAGACTTTGCCCTGGAGGGGAATCTTATTCATATTAGTAAACAAGACCTCCTAGAGAAATCACTCAAAAGTCTCCCTACTCCTGGCCTGTCTACACATACTTCCTGAAAATCCTCCCCTTTCCTGGAGTGGAGAGCGCTGGTTTAGGGTTTCCCAGAATCCTACCTGCCTATACCCTATATTGAGCGAAACAACAGTTGAGAGAGTCCAAAAAAAGTATTGAAATAAAGAGTCAATGTAATTTACCATGTTTACTTTGTGCATGAATTTTATGGGGAAAAGGGGTATGGAAATAATTCACCTAAATCTAATGGTATTATTTCATAGGCCAATCTGATTTATAGTGGGGTTAAAGACACTGCAAGGCAATATTTAACTACGGAGCTTAGTTCTTATTAATTAAAAAAAAAAAAAAAAAGAAGTCCTCTGTAAATATATTGTGAAATGTCTTTCAAAACATAGAATTTAGACTTAAGATGTCTCATAGATGTCTTAGATTTTTCTGTAAACTTTTTGCACAAACTGGAATTACTTTCCAAAAGACTTAGGGATTGCAAATACATTATTTGTGAAATGCTTTCAGTATTGTAAATAAAACAAACCATTTTTCTTTTGTTTTAACAAAAAAAAAATACACATGCCTTTTTCATAAGTCAATGATCACAGCCTTTCAACTTTCAAGTAAGAAGAGACTATCAAAGGTCTGTTGGGTTTACAGAGGGGGCAGAAATTTAACTTGCTTTAAAAGTGAAACTCAAGAAAATGAATATATTCACTATTTTAACGTAGAGGTAGGGTGGGGAGCTTTGCTTTTGCTAAGAAAGCTTGATAATCTTTCCCTGTGGAGCTCTTCACCCTTAGAGGCATAGTGGCATAGGAGGATGTCATGTACTTGGGTAGCAGCCATCGTAGAAAAATCTAAACATGACAGGACTTGAGGATAATGACTTTGGTACCTTAGAGAAATAAAAACTGAAGAACATGTCCCCACGTGATGCTAAAGAAAGCAAGGAAGCTTTCAATATTTTTAATGAGGTTTGGTGTACGTAAGTATGTTTAAAATTAGGTCCTCTGCCCTGCTTCAGCTGGCTCGGGCTGACCGTTCTAAAATGCTCCCCTTCCTGTCCTAACCAAAGCCCCACGTCTAAGAAACAGGTTTACATCAGCATTATCAATTTTTTTTTTAAGATTTTTATTTATTTATCTATCCCCCCTTGCTGCTTGTGCTCTCTGTGTCCATTTGCTGCACGTTTTTCTGTGTCTGCTTGTCTCCCTTTGTTGCATCATCTTGCTGTGTCAGTTCACTGCACCGCACAGGCTGGCTTGCCTTCACCAGGAGGCCCCAGGAATCGAACCCGGGGCCTCCCATATGGTAAACGGGACCCCAACCAATTGAGCCATAGCTGCTTCCCTCAGCATTATCTATTTATGGATGGTTTTACCTGATTTTTTTTCAGCTTTCTGACATTTCCCCTGCAATGACCTAAAAGACCTGTCTTCCTAATAACCCGCCTTGGATTCCTGAATTTCATATGTTGTGGGTCTTATTATTATTATCCTTTGCCTTATGTTTATTTATTTATTTATTTTTAATGCTTTGGATGTTATTCCTTTCTTTTTTTTTTTTTTTAATTAGAGAAAATGTAAGTTTACAGAAAGATCATGTAGAAAATTCACAGTTCCCATATACATGCCCAATTTTTAACATTTTGCATTAGTGCAGTACTTTCTGCTGTGGGTATTTTACCTTGACCTCCTGGGCTCTGGCCTCTGGCTCGTGCTGAGTTAAGCAAGCAGCACATTTCCATATAGTAGTCTGTTTTGTTAGTCTTGACCTTGACTTGGATTTCCTTGCTGAACTGCCATTCTTAGACACAACATAGCTTTAATACTTTAGTAAAGAGGTTTGTGGAGTCACTTCCTTGGGAAGTTTTCATAAGAAAGACTGAACAGACCAGATTTGCTTCTGTGGGTTACAAAGAACTTCTGACAACCTCATCTCAGGTGCAAACTTCAGATCTCTTCAGATCTCTCTCACATGGGATATGTCATGTATGTGTGGATATAGGTTTTAGAAAGACAAAAAGAAATGTAGATTTCAGTGATATAAACCAAAATAAGAGCCACAAAAATTTATATTTCTTCTCTAACCATTTAATCTTTCTAATAAGACATCTGAATCAGCAACCTTTGTTATTTATTTCACTTTTAAAGAGATTTCTAAACTCCACAAGGCACTTTTTTTTTTTTTTTTTTTTTTAACTGTCGAGGCTTACTTTTTGTTCAAGGCACTGACAAATGAGGCAGGCCTTGACTTATAATTAAGCCTTACCACATACATCTGCATGAAGGAGATGTCAAGCCTTCTCTAGATTGACTCTGGCTCAGAAAGGTGCAAGACCAGAATACGTCTTTAAAACACAGAACAAGATGAATCGACTTCAGACATCAAAGGGTCAGGGCAGGACTAGGCTCTTGCTTGGCTGCCCACATCAACCCGTTGTGGGATGTGCAAGAGCCCTCAGAGATGAGGTGAGGCAGGTAACGGGATTAGGGTGAAGGAAGCCTTTCTCCTAGTGTGTTGGCTTAGTACTAAGGGCTGCTGGGCCCAAGCCCTGCCTTTCATGTTGGACATTGTCCATTGTGGCAAAATAGAGAAAGAAAACAATGGCGGTGTGAAGAAGGGCCCAGATGTTCAGCCCCTCAAGCCATCTGCAGGCAGTTCATCTCACTTCCAACTGCCCAGAACTTTCCAACCAGAGCTAATAATCTACCCAACACACTGGCCACTAGACAGCCTGAGCTGGACATTTCTTTCAGCAGCACTTACTCCAACTGTCTTTACAGGGATCCTGACCCAGAAACGCACCTCAATAGGTAAAAGGTTAAAAAAACACCAACAAACAGGGGAAACAAATTGGGAGATAAAAAAAAATTCTTTAGCCCTGGAGAATGCAGAAAGTGTATTTGGAGCACAATTCACACTTGGGCCAGCCAGCTCTGTTCATGCTGATAAGTCTTGGAGAAAAACAAATGAATTCATATCTGATAAACCAGCACATTGATAATACTGAATTCCTTTTGCCTTTCTAAGGCTCTATCAGGGTGGGGGGACAGATAAGTTCTTGCTGTAGAAGGACTGAGGGAGTAAGATTTACAGTAGATGCTACACAATTACACACATGAGTTTAATCAGTTTCACAAGGATTGTACGACGCTCCCCTTCCCCCAAAATAATTAAGGAATGCCTTCATGTCCCCACACCTGCCATTAGAATGGTAGCTGATAAAACCTATTTCAAGCGTGTCAATTGTTCCAATCACTAACAAGATCCCAGGAGAGACACTATGATTTTTTTAAAATGTTGATCCCAGGAGAGATTTTATGATTTTTTAAAAATGTTTTTGAAGTGGTAGTCCAGGTGTTGGCCCTCCTAAGTGGTATTGTCCATAGTATACACATACATATATACATACATACATAAAAGGTATTCTTTTTATAATCATCCTCAGACACATAGGGACCCAGTGACCCCAAAGAAAAACAGGGTAAATAAATTACAGAGACTAGGGCTGGATTCAAATTGGAACCTCTCTAGGTTATACAGTAACTTCTGGATTCTGCTTCAGACTTAGCACTTTCAACTGTCATTTATTCTTGTTAAATTAAAAGGTAAAACAACGTCAAAATTTCCTGGATAATTTAGTGGGTGTAAGCAGGAATATACAAAGTGGAAAGGGAGACCCACAGAGCAATTTTGGCTTTCTGGGCAAATTGGGAAGTAGTTTTTTATACAAAATATGATGTTTAAGCTGGAACTGAAAGATGGGTTGCAAACAGGCAAGTAAATGTTCTTTTCCAAATATGCCTAGTATAGTGCAGGCATATAAAATATGTAAACCCCGGGGGCATAGTGGTTACTAAGACAGACTTGGTCTTTTCCTTCACATAAAATGATGCAGTCATTTCAGGGCTACAGACAGGTACTTATAGACAACTATAACACAACCTGATCAATACTGTAAAGGACTAGAAAAGCAGCTCGGGGCACTTTAGAAGTACATATTAGAAAGGGAAGGAAAAGGTTCTTACTTCCACTCTGCCTCTCCTTCAGCACTTCCAGGCTGAAAGGCATCTGAGTAAATGTTTTCTCAATGTTTTCACAGCAATGTACCACCTTAATTCTATTAGGGCCTTAGGAACATTGCCGGATAGAACTTTGGTTAAAATACTCAGAATCAGGGCTAAATTTATCCAGTTTTGCTCCCTTAAATCCAAATTAATGGTTGTCTCTTAAAATATGGATTAGATTTTGTTTTCAATCACCAAACATGGGCCTTCTAAAGAATGTCCTGGGGGCCTGCACTGAGATGTAGATGTTGCCTCTCTCTTACCTGTAGCCACTCTGCATAAGACTGTAGGGTAAGATGCCTCTCTAGACCTCCGTTTCCTTCACTTTTAAATAAGAAGTAAATTAGAAGTGACTAAGTAAAGTCCTTTTCAACACTCTTACATTCAGAATTTCTTTTTTGTTTGTTTGTTTGTTTGTTACAAGACAGTTCTGGGTATTTGAAATCAATGGTGCTTTTGCATCATTAGAGGGCAGACTTCCCTTGGAGTAGAAAATGAAGGAGTTTTGAGAAATTAAAATATTTATATGAAGGATTGGCCTCCTCTCTTGGTGGGTGAGCATCAGAAAAGGGAGGAATGAAGGAGGGTCAGGAAGATGAAAGCATCACCCCAACCCCTAGAGCAAATTTTCACTATTAATCAAATGTTTACCTATAGCAGAGTGCATTAAGCTACATGTAGTGGGACATAAAATCGGTTTATCGAGTCTAAATAACATTTAAATAAAATAAAATAGAACAGAAAAGTAAAATGGCTGGATTACATGTAATAAGAAGAAATATCATTTCACAAAATTTTGTTTCCCATAAATTTGTGGGGGGGAAGTGTGCTCAGTCACAACATAAATTTTATTTCTGTTTGGAAAGGTCACACATCTTTGAGAAATACTGGTCTGTGGGATCAAATGTTACTTTTAGGGTTAAATGTTTAAAATATTTATACAATAATATAGAGACAGTAGTTTAACATCTGGCTGGAGTGTGACAAGGCTCGCACAAAGGTAAATCAGAGTAATAAGTATTAAAGACCTGATGATACTGAAGAAATATAACACCTTCTATTTCATTACAGACACCAACTTCACCTCCCTCGGACCACATAGCACTTGTCTTGTCTTTATAACTCACTTCTTATTTTATCTTTGGATACTGAATATTGGCTTTGAAGTCAGACAGTCCTGCATTCAGATCCCAATTCCACCACTGCCTCAGTGTATGACTTTGGTAAAATTACTTAAGTCTCTCTGCCCAATTGCCTCATCTTTAAAACTAGGATGATAACACTTTATAAACAGAGATGTTTTAAGGACTAAATCGGCTAATGTATCTACATGGATTTGCCCAGTTTGGCATACCATAAACTTTCAATAAATGATAGTTCTCATAGTTAAAAGATAACGAAACATTTTCTTTCTTCCTAACTTAGGAAGCTTAAGTGCAGAACAAGCCATGTGATAGCCAATAAACCAACGCAGAGATCCACCTATGAACAGGTTGCATCTTGGTCTTCACCCACCCCCTGAGAAACAATGTGTTAGGTGAGAATATGACATCAGCACAGAAAGAAAATAATAAAAATTAATTTCAATCCTGCTAGGAGGCTGTATTATTTCTGGGGTGTTTTACAGTAAAAACACTAAGGAACACGATGTCTCTGTTCCGGGTAAGTTGAGTGAGTTGCTGATTTGGGAATATTCCCTGTCCTGAGTGGGCTTCTGTGTCTCATCTCTCATTCAGGTAATGCTGCTGCTGAATAGCATAAAATGTCGTGTTTACCTGAAGTAGTTTTTACACTACTCCATGTAGAGGAACATCATATAGGTTACACAGTTGTTTTTAAAATGAGCATCCAAAAGTCTTTTATTATTTGTGAATATCACCAATTGGACGTGAGGACAATCAGGTGACATTCATGAAAGATGGCACATTTTTTTTACTTGAATGTCATCTTGAGCCTTGGCCTATGGTCAACAAATCTCAGGACACCTCGACTTGGAACTTTCTATACATTGAGCTTACGGTCCACAAATTTACATGTTCTAGTGGACAGACTGATGATCTGTTTAATACGCATAATAGAATCATCTAATTCTTGAATGGAAAGGTACTACAGAGATCACCCAGAACAAATCATTCACTTTACAGATAAGGAAACAAAACCCCAGAGATATTAGATTATTTGCCCAATTCTGTCACATGGTTAGTGTGTGGCTCTGGACTTGACCTCAGACATCCTGTCTCCAAGCCCAGTACTCTTTCCACCATATTCTACATTACCAACAATGGTTATGAAGTAAAAGCGACAGTCCTTATAGTTCAAGGTCATGGCAGGACTATTTGGAGTCCCCTTCACAAAGCAATTCTCACACAGCCTAGCCATAGGACAGACTCCCAGAGGAGGCAGGAAACTGGGCTTTCTGCCACTCAACATCCTATATTTCTCTTGAAAGTGCCAAAAGTACTGATTCCCTTTCTGAAGGGCATTCACTATACGTTTCAAAAGTGCAGTAAATATTCATGACCTTTGACTCAATGATCCCACTCCTAGAAATTAATCATAAGTAAAGAATCTGGATGAGGGCAAAGATTTAGCTATAAGGATGGCATGATGTTATTTTGATAACAACAAGATCCTGGACCCAAGAGAACTGATTAAATAAACTATAGTTTATTTTGCAGCATTAAAAAATATGATGTTGTAACAAAATGACATCTAATGACCTGGGGAAATATTCTTGCTATATTGCACCCTACAAAACATCATGTACAGAACGATTCTAATTTTGTAACAAAAATATATACATATTCCTATTTTGTTTAAAATAAAGACTCAAAGTTAATATTGCAAAATATCTAGGGTGGGTGATGAAACAATTGGTCAATAATATTTTTCCTTTTGGGTTTTGCTGTATTTTCCAATATTTTAAACATGGATGTATATTATTTTTGCAATGAGATAAAAAACTATTATTTAAAGCTAAAGTGTGATTTCTTCTCTTTACATACCTCTGAAGTCCCAACCAGACAGTGGAGTCTTACATCAAAACTTTGGAGGTGGGAACAATGGTACAGACAAGAGTTGGGACATATTATTAAGATTTATTATATGTAGAATTTCCCATCCTTTGGGACTATTGTAAATTCCATCAAACACAAGGTGTTTTGTTTGTTTTTTAATAACGTCTTCTACACTACTTTAAGGTAATGTGTCTCAAACTTTTTTAGACCAGGGCCTACCCAGTTAGGCAGGAAAAACCCCATCTTCTCAAAAATTACATAATTCCAAATGTTGGCATATATGCCTGTGCCACAGGAGCTAGACAGTGCTACCAAGAAGCTTGGTTTCTTAGTAGAATAAGGTATTAGAGTCCTCAGTAAACACAGTAATAGGCCATTCTTGGTTTACGACAGCAGTTCTTAACAAGGGGTCCGTGAACTTGAAGTGAAATTCAAAAAACATTATTCTTGTGGGGACATGTTGGTGCAGGTATGATCTATTGATTAAATAACACACAGTAAGTGTGGACTTAGTAAGGGGTCTGTGGTTTTCACCTGACTGGCAAAGCGGTCTGTGGGGAAATAAAAAGGTTAAGAACTCCTGGTTTATGATGTAACTTTTGCATAACTCTTAATAATTTACTTAGAAGTTTAGTACTAAGAGGCTCTTCAACAAATGGCAATCTCTGGCCTTGCGATTTCACTTGCATGCAAGAATTTAAGAAACTCTCATTTTAGGATCAGTGCTCCACCACTCAGGAGGGCAACCTATGTCTCAGAATCACTGTGAGTTTAGGGGATTTTAAAAAAATAACTTTCTATCATGGTAAAGTATAAATAACTCAAATTTTCCCATCTTAACCACTATCAAGTGTACAATTCAGCAGTGCTAATTACATTGACAATGTTGTGCTACCATCACCTCCATCCATTACCAAAATTTTTTTTATCACCCCAAATAGAAGGAAGTATTAGGCAATAACTCCCCTCCCCCCACCAATCCCCTGTAACATCTCATCTACTTTCTGTCTCTATTAATTTGCTTATTTTAGAAATTTCATATAAGTAGAATCATACAATATTTGTCCTTTGTGTTTGGCTTATTTCACTCAACATAAATGATTTAAAGGCTCATCCATATTGTAGCATGTATCAGAACTTTATTCCTTTTAATGGCTGAGTAATATAATGTTGTATGTATACACCACATTTTGTTTATCCATTCATCTGCTGATGGGTACAGGGGTTGCTTCCACCTTTTGACTACTGTGAATAATGCTGCTATGAACATTGGTGTACAAGTATCTGGTTAAGTCCCTGATTTTAATTCCTTTGGATAAACACCTAGAAGTGGGATTGCCAGGTCTATGTTCAACTTTTTGAGGAACCGCCAAAATGTTTTTCATAGAAACTGCACCACTTTATAGGGGATTCTTGATCAATGTAAAGCGAGGAAATAAGTAAGAACCTGATTCACTGGTTCACCCGGTTCCTCTAAAGCCACTCTGTCAGGGGCCAGAGAACAGTGTAAGAAGGCTTCTTCTGAAGAAGTATGCAAAAATCCAGAAAGTTTTTCTCAAATTTCTTTTTGCTCTTTCCTCCTTTTCCATCTTGTCCTCTCTGCCCCAGGTCTAAGTATTGATAAGAACAGAAGACTGTGTGTGGAGGACATCCCATTCCAGCCTTCCAGTGATTTTTTCATTTTCTTGGTTCTTTAACAAGCCATCTCTTACCTCTGAGAAATAACTTTCCTTTTCAATCACTATCCATTCATATTCCACAGGAAAAAAGAGGAAGCTTTAGAATTTTAAAAACAGAAGATGTTGGAACCTCTTTAATATCCTCCATCTTCAGAGAATTAGTGATTATGAGAAAATTCCTAACTATGCCCAAGACAAAAACCTAGGAATCCTAACCAGTAGGCAGGCAAACTGATGCCTGAGCCTTTGGAGTGTTTAATAATGAGCAGAGATTTATGTAATGGAGTGAAGAATTTTAATTCCAACATCTGAAAGGGCTTTGCATAACTTCTACCCTTTAAAGATGGTTTGGCTAGTCAGATGTCATCAGGCCCTGACAATTTACAAGTCTCTAGCCAGGGGAAGAGGATAACAGCAACAGTAGCAGCAGTCTGGAGGCCTCATGATCTAATGGGCACCAAGAGGACAATGGGCAGAGGTACTGGCTGCATGGCTAGGCTCCGAGGCTAATTAGGGGTACCGGACTTCAGAGCCTTGGCACCCTTGAAACCTGAGATCTATCTTCTGGTCCCATTCCTGCTACTGTCTTCTCTGCTCTGAGCAGCTTCTTCCAGCTTCTCAAAGTTTTCCAACTCTCTTCTCATCTTAACTCGCTCTTGGAAAAGGTGCTGCTCTTCACTTGACATTTGAGTATAGGCTTAGGCTGACTACGACCTTTCTCAGTGAAATTATCATTCTTTTTCCTCAAACTGTGGAGAGAAGAACATGTCCCCTTGCAAAATTGGGAGTAAATATTTTGGGGGTTAAAGGAATTCCCCAGATTTCCCCAAATCACAGAAGGATGGTTACTTCCTTAAAGTCTGCTCCATAGTGAATGGTTGAAAGGTGAGAATTCAATCATGAAAATCATATTGGCTACCTCCAGCTGTCTGTCAAAAGATTTCTGCAAAGAATTCTGATTTCTTTTTTTATTTTTAGGGAAGAAACTCAGCCAATCCAGAAGTGCCTCTGTCATGTCTTTTCTTGTACTCTACAGAGAACTGCCTGGACAAGCTGCTTAAGTAAGCTGTGCCTCAATTTTCCTCATCTATAAAATGAGTGTGATAAGAAGAGTAGCATTTTCTAAAATTATATTTAACCGTATGTGCAAAAAGATACTTAGAAGAGTGCTTGACACCCAGAAATCACTATTGGGCCTACTTCCTGCTCAACTCTGAGGCTCTGGGTGTGAAGAATTGAGACAAAACATTGGAATACTGCCAGTAAGTGAGGTTTTTGAGTTTTGTTTGCTTGTTTTTAAATAGAAAAGATAATAATTAAGTAGGAGGGCATCCTTTCTCACTTTGGATATTTTAGGGCCCACATGGCAGTGGTTTTTCTCCAGAAAACCCCCATTGGCCTTGAAGTGGTTCTTCCAGCACAGGAGGCCTCCACAGAGCCACATTTCCTTCCTCAATCTTCCAAAGCAGTCGTTTTAATTGTCTAGCTTAGTTCACCATGTACTTCTACATATTAATGTTGGTTTGTGTCCCATGTCAACCATTACCTCCATTCAAGAACTAAATTCTCTTACAGCACAAAATACTTAGAAGAAGACGACTTAGAAAAAAGAAAAGAAAAAGCTTAAGGACATGGTTAGGCCACTACTGTAAATTTAACTCGCAAAATCCTGGTAAAATAGCACACTTTTCAGTCATGGCTGTTTTGGCTAGAACAGAGCACACTTTACAATTACTGTAACATTACAAATACGTGTGTCTGTGTCTCTATCTGTGCCTGAAATCCCCAGAATTATCTTTTTGTGTCCCCAGAAGCCAGCACACAAATTCCACGTATATGTTAACCTCTTAGGGTCTTTGCTTACCGAGAACAGGAACTGTCTGAGGCGCCCTCAAGGCGTCAGGAGGGCTGAGCTGGGAGTTCGAGGATCGCACGCGCCAACAGGGGAGATGAGGTTCACGTGTCATGCGCCTGCGTGGATTCGCTCTGATTTCAGTCATGAAGCGACTCACTCTACCCGCCTCTTCCCGAGACATCCAGTTATAATAGGACCAACTTTTTCCCACACCCTCTATCTCAGCTTCTGGTACCCAAGCGGGACACGCGATCTGACTGCCCAGGGGGTTGTGGGCGGGAAAGCGTGCGCATGCGTATGCGCATGCGCTTGGTATGTCTGGTCATGGGGGACTCTCCGGAGTAGAGCAGCAGCTTCCACGTTCTTTCCGTAGCTCCCGGGTACGTAAAGTGGGTAAGAACAAATAAACACCACCACTTTCTGACAGGGCCCCAGCAGGGCTTTCTCCCGTTTGCTTGTGTCTTAGGATTAAATGGTAATATCGTCAGAATTTGATACAAGGTAATTTTTATTCTCTCCTTTGCGATAAAAACCCTTGTGGTGAAACTATCAATAGAATAACAATGACTGGAAGATAGAAAGCCACGCCTTTAAGAGGAGACAGCCAATATTCCAAATTCAGTGGCCCGGTCCCACTCCATGCAGCGCCATCTCTCTTGGTCCCCAAGAAATCTCTAAGCAACGTTGCCCTAGTGAGAAAAGACACAGATATGTACTGCCCCCACAGAGAGGCAATCTTCCTACGGCACAAATCAGAGCTAGCTTAAGTTATCTGGACCAAACACTGAATTTTTATTGTTTAATTTTTTTCTGGACTTTGGTTCAAAGTCACCTCCACTCTTCAAGATGGAGAGAGAAGGAAGTAACCAGCTATCCACAAGGAAAGAGATCCAGGAGGCAGACAAGTTCCAAGGGAAGGAAGGTGAGCAATGGACTCTAAGGGTGAGGGCCAAGAGCTAAAATGCTGTTCTACTGAGTAAAAAAATCTGCTACCTCTCCAGTTAGAATCTTTGTACTCTGATATGGCAGGCAGCCATGTGGTTTATCCTTAACCCTTGACTCTTCAGGGATAGAAGAAGAGAGGGGACCATCAGTATAGGAGGCCAACCCTAGCACTGGGCTGCATATTCCTCTCCACAGGTATATGCAGCTCAGTGGAAAACTATCATAGCACCTGCCACATTACATTGAAGCTGGCCTTTTCCCATGGGAGCACATTAGTCTGCTCAGGCACAGAACCATCTTCTACATCTTTATCCTTCAGAGCCCAGTACCTGGTATGTATAAGAAATATTATTTGAAAAAAAGTGGTACAATTTCCTCTGATAAAACAGTAAAAAAATCATTTTTCTATTTGCACAATTGATTAAAAATCATTAAATGGGAAGCCATATGTAACTTTCCATCATACTAATCCTGTGACTATTGAGAGTAAGTGGCAATCTTTAATATAGATAAAGCAAGAAAGATTGAGTTTCTTGCTAGTACCTATACTGACAATAAGGTACAACACCAAAGTGCATCAGTTTTGTGGCTTGGCATGTTCTTCACTTGCTAGAAGAACGTTTGAAGTTGGCTGACAGGTCAGTATCACTTGAAGACCCTCAGCAAGCTGAACTTGGCATTGAGGATTTTATGTCAACAGGCTGTTACAGAACTCAAACCTTAATAGCGTCAGACAGATTGGGAAGATGGGTCCTTATGTTTTAACCTCACCGAAGTATAAAATCCAAAATTTGTCCTGTTTTGAGAGAGCTCTTTATCCTTCCTGGGCTCTTTCAATTTTTCTGACAAGTTGTCATAAAATAGTTACAGTTGGAGCAATTATTGTTAGCCATAACAATAGCACCAAAAATAATCTCTCAGAAGGTAATCATTGTCCTGAGTATAACACATCAAAAATAACTCTTATTTTGAATGGTTTAAAGGGAATGCAGGAAGTAAGATGGGCACAAACCAGATAGCATCATCATCACTGTCTCCACTGTTTCATCCTGACCCCAATACCTCTGCATCACCTTCCTGCTGGGTACTCTATGGCTGTGCATTCCTGTATTCTTCTCATTATTTTGTGGTCTCTGTTTGGCTCAGAATGGCATGCGAAATGATTGCTTGTGAACCACTCTCCATTGTTAGGAAGACAATAAAAGGATGTCTGATAAGCATCTTACAACAGATTTTTCTCTAGCTGAAGCATATTGGCGGCACAATTTTCCAAATTTGCGTTCTACCTGTGGCTCCAAGGAGCTTACTGAGACTCTTTGCCAAGAGAGGACATTGTTCCTCATTTCTAGAGGCAGCAAGCACTTACTGGATTGTGTGCAGATATTGTCTTAGAGCTGACTAATTCTCACACTACTAACTGGCAACTATAAATCTCTGGTTGTTCAAAGGACTTTTGAATTTTCCAAATGTTTCGGGAAAACCTGCTTAATTGAGAAGCGCATGAAGAGGTACAATGTAGCCTGTATTCAAGAAGGGGAAGATTTCAATAAACATGTTAGAAAAATCCAGATTTTTGTTAAAAGATTATTTAAAATGATGGTTTACTTTATGGAAGGAAAGGAGGAAAGGAATTTTTCAGGCTCTGATTACTGGAAGTTTTCAAAAAAGGCTCAATGCCCATTTTCAAGGACATTCTAGAAGATATATTTATGTGGGTTAGAAACTATGCTAGATGGCTTTTTAATGCCAAATCTAAGATCCAATATTTCTATGAGTCCTTTAAATAAGAGCATCCCACTCTATTTAACATATAATTTAATGAAGGAAATTTGAACTTACTTGTAGGAATGTCTGTTGACTAAAACAAGACTATTGTTTATGTCTTTCTAATTAACAGTATTTATTGTGTATGTGCAATGTACAAGGCATTATACTAAGCATTTTGGATACCTTCAAGGAGCTGAAATATCTATTGAAGGGTCAAGGCACAGAAATGTGGAATATTATTTTTTAAATACCAGATCTTTGTAAATGATTTAGGGCTTCAGACAAGAAGAGAACATTCCAGGCTGTGATGCTGAGGAAAGGTTTCTTCAGAGAAGTGGGGTTTGATCTGTCCTTTCTGAAGAATTTTTTCACCTGTGTGTTCCCACTGCTTCTGTTTTCCTGGTTGATCAAAAATCATTCCAGACTAATAGTTCCTCTTGTTGCTTGTTCTGTCTCTCAGAAGATCACAAAAATAAGCAGAAACATAGAGGATAACCCAGAAGTAGATTTATAGGACAGATGAAATTTAGAAAGATAAACATAACAGAGAGAAAACAAAGTTCAGTTGTTTATTGACAACCCAAATCTTCAAGAATCTTTGTAATGAGGTAGCATCTGGGTTTCATTCATAACAGTCACCAAAATAAGAAGAAACAGTAGGAGGCAAATTAATACCTCAGTAAGTCTAGATCAATTTCATCAAAGGGACAACGATTGCAAAATTTTGAAATTGTTGAGAAGAGCTAGTGTGGCTCCTTCTAACACCATATAAATAATAAGGAAGAATTTCAGGGATGTGGACTATATTTCTGCAATTTGTAACATTTGGTAAAAATAAAGTTCCTCCATTCTCTGTTCACCATATGTGTCATATTTTTTATTAGCATAAAATTCCAGTGACCCTTAAATAATCCAGATTCAGTGACTGAACATGACTAATTTTCTGATAAAATGAAATAGATGAACAAAATGAATTTAGTCTCTGTATTAGCCAAAGGGGTGCTAATGCAAAATACCAGAAATCTGTTGGCTTTTATAAAGGGTATTTATTTGGGGTAGAAGCCCACAGTTACCAGGCCATAAAGCGTAAGTTACTTCCCTCACTAAAGTCTATTGCCACATGTTAGAGCAAGATGTCTGCCGATGTCTGCAAGGGTTCAAACTTCCTGGGTTCCTCTCTTACTGGGCCTTGCTTGTCTCTGGGCTCAGCTCCTCTGCTATCTACACAAGGTCAGCTGTAGACTATGAGGCTCTCTAGGCTTTGCCTCTCTCCACAAGGCCAACTGTAGACTATCTGCGAATGGCTCTGTCTCTCTTCCTGGGGCTTCTGCCGTGTTTAAGAGCCGTCTCTACTCTGTGTTCTTCTCCTGTGTGTTCACTTCCAGGGCTCCAGCTCAAAACTCAGCATCAGAGCTCCAACTCTGTCCTTTGCCATGTCTTTTATCTGTGAGTCCCCACCTACCAAAGGTCAGGGACTCAACACCCTACTGATGTGGCCCAAAGCCCTATTGATAATTTAATCAAGTAAAAGTGAAACCTCAGACCAGTTTACAAACATAATCCAATATCTATTTTTGGAATTCATCAATAATATCAAACTGCTACAGTCTCTTACTGTGAAAGTAAAATAGCTTCCCTAAGCAACTCACATACACTTTTGATAGATTTCTCTTTCTTGCAAATAACATGGAGTATTATTTAGAACCTGAATATTTGTTCTGAACTGGTTTTGTGATAGAATAATAGCTTTCACTTGACCTGTTTATTAGTTTAAATATCTTATTAGAAAATTGATAAGATGCGTCTCCTATCTATTGTTCTCTAAATAAGTAGGTGTCAGAAACTTTTTTGTCTTGGTGTTTTTGGCTAGGCAGAAGGAAGCAAAACCAACACATGGTAAGTAACCAACATCATCCACTTGGGCAAAATTCAACAGTTTACAGTTATTTGTAGAGCATGTACTCAGCATGATTCTCATTAATCTTTTGTATGTGAAAAAAGTGAGCCTTGGCCCAGGCCCTCAAAGAGCTCCCAGTCTTGCTGGGGAAAGAATAATAATCCAAGTGACTTAATTAAACAACAAAATCTAATGTAAGGGATTCAGAGTCATAAAATTTGGGTTAAAAGATACATAATTGAGGATCGGCCATCAGGAAAATGTTCAGGAGAAAGTAGGACCTGAACTGACCTTTGAGATAGATTCCATTCTGGACCGGTATTTGGAAGACAGACAATGGCAAGAGGTCATCATATTCATGTGCCAGTAAAAAATAGTCACTTAAACAAACAGAAAGCAACATTAACTAAACAAAAGCAAAACCAAAATATTCTTTCTGACTGGAACAGAGATACCTTCGGGGGAATAGTGAACACAAGTTGGATCAGTAGCTCCGGTGTGGCCAGGTGAAGGTGGGCTCTGAAATTTAGGCAGGAAAGTTTATTGTGATGGAGATGGCCCTTGACATGCATAAAATCCTTTTAAGGAACTTGCTTTGTTTTAACCCATACCTTTACTTGAGCTTTTGGTGACTGCTGATGGTTGTTTTCTAGCTTAATTCTAAAACACAATAGGAGTGAACAAGTCAATCATTGTTTGGAATTGGACAGCTTTCTTTTTGCTTTATTTTTAAGGACGGTTTGTGCTTGGAGTTCTAACATTTCCATTACATGTGATTATTATAGTCAGATTAGGTGGCTATTCACTGCAATGATTGAGAGTACAGATCTTAGAGCCAGACTTCTGACCAGTGTAGAACCTTGAGGAAGTATTTTACTTCCCTATGTCTCAATTTTGTCACATTCAAAATCAGGATAATAATAATTTCTACCTCATAGCATTAAATGTATATGTATAGTATACACATTTCTATATATGAATATATACACATATACTTATGTATATATGTGTGTATATATGTAGTTTTTAGAATAATGCTTAACACAAGAAAAAGCAATCAATAGGTATTAACTATGATTAATAATTTTTAGTAGCAAATATTACACTATAATTAAATGTATGGACATTTTATGGTGACTACAAAGAACACCATAACTTCTATATATTAGATACAAAGATTTGAGAACCACTGAGCCAAAAATAAGGGCAATTAATGTTTTTGTTCAGAAAAATGACTTGAAAATGATTTTTTAGTAAGAATGGTTAGCTCTTTTTTCTTTTTCAATTCTTCTCATTGAATGCATACATTTTACCTGAACAATCTTATCCCTTGCCATGGCCTCAATTTTAGTAATTCTTTTTGCTGACATTTGAATTCTTATCTCCAACTGACCTTTTTCCTCTAGCTTCTAACCTGTATCCAATTGCCTACTAGAAATCTATTATTCAGGGAACTCAGATGCAGAGTTTCTATCAAATGTAACTCTTGTGCAAATCTGACACACTGAAAAATCTCTAAAGTACTGGTTCTCAGAATGGGGTTCCCACCCAGCACCAACGGCAGCAGCTGGGAACAGGTTAGAAATGTAAATGTTCAGGCCCCACCCAGACCTATTGAATCAGAAACTATGGGCGAGGGCACAATCTGTGTTCTAGCAAGCCCTGCAGGAGATTCTGATGCACGCTAGAGTTTGAGAACCACTGGTCTAAAGATAAGGTTTATGCTTTATTCTGTATCTGTTTGTAACTCTCTCACCCTTAACACGAAGGGTTCAGATTTTCAAGTAAAAAAGTGCATGGGTGGGTAAGGGCCTAGAACCAGAGATAGCTACCTGGTGACAAATAGACGAGGGCCTCACCTGCAGCAGGACAGTAAGCAGTACAGTCTTACAGCTAAAGCAAGTGTTCAGGGTTCCATTCTTTCAGGTACACTATACTGTTTTTAACTCCCTCTCTCTAGCTGTGTACTCTCATTTTTTTTTTTTAAAGTTACATGTATATGTATGTATGTATGTATTTTTAATCTCCCCCCCCCCCCGCCCCACCATGGCTCTCTTGTCTGTCTGCACGTTGTCTACTCATCTTCTTTAGTAGGCACTGGTAACTAAACCTGGGACCTCCCATGTGGGAGGCGAGTGCCCAACCGCTTGAGCCACATTCACTCCCTGCTGGTTGCGGCATCTGCTGATTGCAGCGTCTGCTGGTTGCTGCTGGTTGTGGTGTCTGCTCGTTGGGGCAGTTGTGGTGTCTGCTGCTTGTGGCATCTTCTGGTTGCAGCCTTTGCTCATCTCCTTTAAGAGGCACTGGGAGCCTAACCTGGGACCTCCCATGTCGGAGATGCCCAACTGCTTGAGCCACATCTGCTCCTAGCTATGCACTCTTAATGAGCTTCAATTTTTTAGTGGAGTTTTTAAAAAAATTCTAATTAAACAATTGTGAGCAGAAATCCTTTTAAAAGGTTGAGAAAGGTGTCCTACTTGCTGAATTTAAAGTAATTTACCTAGATTTTCTGGATCACGAGCCTTTGTGTCAAAAATTAAGAACAATCTTCAACCTCTAAAACTTGGCTGTAGGGCAAAGTGGAAGATTGTTTATATAATTAAGGAAATGTATCCATGGAATTTTTCCAAATATATCTTAATGAGACTGGAAATATTTTTGTATTTAAAATCAGCGTGAGAATTAGATTATGAGGGAAATTAGGCTTTTAGCAATATATTGTTCATATTTCTAACTGTTAAAAAATAAAGTTACAGACATCCTGGAGGCTCCTGTTTTCTGACAAAAATTGAATATTTTAGATGACAATCTTTGCAAGCTGTCTGCTAAATAATTTCCCTTTGAAACAAGAATTAAAAAATCTCTCTCTTTAACATAGGCCTAAATTAGGGCATGTGATATTTCTTTCAAGAGGATAATACAACATACAGATAATTACAATTAAAGTATCTTCTTATAACTAGAGGAGAAAAGAATAATCAAAGTTAGGTTTCAAGTCAATCTGTAGCTTAGAGTAATTAATTTTCTAAAAGCAGTTATCCTAGGACATTTAGGAGATTTGAGGGAAAATTATATAACTAGTTATTTCACTCCTTATTTATTTACTTACTGTTTTAGTTTGCTACAGGGCTGTTGGTACAAAGTACCATAAATGGGTTGGCTTTTATAATGGGAATTTTATTTAGGGTAAAGCTTACAGTTCCGAGGCCATGAAATAGCCAAATTACCACCAGAGATGCTTTTTCACCAAAGTCAGCTGCCACGTGGTGAAGCAAGATAGTGGGCTATCTCTGCCTAGGTCTCTGCCTTCCCCTCCAGGCTGTCAGAGCCCAGCTCCAAGAGCTCAGCTGTAAGCAACCAAGCATAGGGTTTGTCTCTTTCAGGCCTCCTTCCTCAATCTCAGCTGCTCCACTTTCTTGCCAAGCTTACCCATGAGCTATCAGGCCTATGGCAGGGCTGGTGTCCTGAGCCTTGAACTACTCGGGCTCAGCCTCTTTCCATGCTTCTGTGCTCTGCTGGTTCCAGACTCTAGGACCTCTCTCAGCCCTTGGAGCTTCTCTTTTTCCCTGCAGTGATCAAATACGGCTGTGCTTCCTTTTCCTGTTTGTCTCCATTTATATCAGACCCAGCATGAGAGCAGAGACCCAAACTGGCTCACATCTCACAGACGTAGTCCAATCAAAAGGTCCTATACCCACAGGAATGGATTAGTTCAAAAACATAATCTTTTTCTTTTTGGGATTCATAAAAGAACTTCAAACCATCACACTTACTAGTTAGCTTTTTAATTTATTGAGTTTAACTATAAGCCATGTACTTTAGTTGGCATTGGCTATAAAAATTGAATAAAACACTGTTCCTGCTTTTAAGGAACACACAATCTAGATGGAAAATCAAACTATAAAATAATGAGTACAACATGGAAAGTCTTGTTATGAGAGTTTATTCAAATTATCATGGTAGAAATTATGGTAAAAATTACTGGGAAGTTTTATAATGGGTTCAAACAGACAGAAGATATATGAAAACAAATTTAGAGATTTAAATAATGGCAAAGAAAATTCATGCTTCCTAATATTAAACTATATATATACATATATTCTTCATTAAAAATATAATCAGACGATCAAGGATCACTGGACATTTAATGAAAACCAAAAGCAAAATTAAGTTTTGATGAGAATAAATGAAAAAAAACTGATAGAAACTGAGATACATCAGTGAACAGAAGAGAAATGAAAGTGTTTTGGTTTTTTTTTTTAATTCTCAGAGTAGATTGGCAATAACTTTGTATCTTTAAAATGTGACTACAGTGTTAAGACAAAAATGAGCATTCAAAAAACAAAAACTTTTGTGAAAAATATGATTGTTCAATTTTTAAAAATAGAAGGTATAGGAAGAAAAAGAGTTGGAAAATTGGGGAAAAAAGGTCAGACTTGACAGATTAATTCAATATGTAAACATATGATTAAGAAAAAATCCCAAAGTAAGAAAAGAGAAAATGCAGGGGAAGAAATAATTGAAGAAGTAATACAATCAGAGTCTTCAGATTAGGTGCTGAACTGGGTAAATGTGAAAAATAAAAGCAGATAGAACCAAATACATTATGATGAAACTTAGGAATAGCATAAGTAAGGAGATGATCCTATATGTTTGCATTTTCAGAAAGTAAAGGTTTATAAAGTTAATCTCCTATTCCCCATTTGTTGTAAAAATTATGTGAGAATAGACTCTAGCAAAGTAACAGAAGAATACAAGAAAAAAACTGGAGTGGGAGTTGAAGAAAGAGGGGAGCTAATTCATGTGTGCAAATAAATGACAGGGAGATTATATGCAACAAACTTAGAAAATATTAAGCCCAAATTTGAACATATATACTTGCTGCTCTGAGAAAAATTATTTTAAAATGAAAATATTATGCATTTAATTAAATGGTGTGATTAAGAATTTGGGATATCTCATTCATGTACAAAAGTAACATATTTCTTTTCTCAATAAGAACAAAATTAAAAAGGAATAGCAACCAGAAAGTCCATGAAAAACCTAACTTTTTTTCAAGCTAATTATAATCTAAATATGAAGCAAACAAATATTTTTCATGATTTCATGTGTGGTGAATGAAAATTCACATATGGTGAACGAAGAGATGTTCCATTTATTCTTGTTCTTGTAAAATTCCAATTTGAGTGGCATTGATTGAAAAACAATTTCTTTCCTTCTTCAGTCAGATTCCTTAGTTTTACAGCGAACAATATTTCTGCAATCATTACATTCTTTTTTATGGTTTCCACTTCTGTGATAAAACTCTTAATCTTTTCTTTGTACGTATTAAACATAATAATTTTAAAGTTTCCATCTGATAACTACTTCTGGATCCCTGTAGATCTGTCTTTTGTATGTTTTTTTCTTCTTCTTCTTTCTCCTCTTCCTCCTCTTCCTTTTCTTTCTTCTTTTTCTTCTGTAATCAATTATTGTCCCCTTGGTTCCTGATAATTTTTGTTTGAGTGCATGGCATTGTTTATGAAAAACCATAGAGTTAATTTGAGGGCTAGGATGATATTATATACCTCTAGAGAAGATTTATGTTTGCTTCCAAGGGATTGAGATGTTTACAGAGCAGAGGGTCAGTTTCAGCCTATTTCTGGTTCACTCTTTCTCCAGGATAGCCCGTTAGAGTCCCAAGTCAAAGTCTCAATGGTTTATGAGGGCCCGCCCAGCTTGGCAAGCCCTAATCTCTGATTTTTATCCCTTAGCCTGGTAAGACCATTGAAAATTCAACTCACTTCAGCAATCTTCACTTGAATTAGAAGATATCTCTGAGGAAAAAGCAATCCCAAATGATAGGTTGCTATTATTTGCTTCTGAATTACCTTGGATGCCATTATTGGAAGGAGACTCCCTTTTATTGGTTTCTGTTTAAGACAAAACATTGTATATAAAGTATAGAACCTAATGTGGTGGTTTGGAGCTGTAGGTACCCCAGAAAAACATGTTCTTAAACTTAATCCATTCCAGTGGATGTGAACCCATTGTATGTAGGACCTTTTGATGAGGTTATTTCAGTTAAAGTGTGGCCCAGGATGGGTCTTAATCCTAATCCTGGAGTCCTTTATAAGCAGAATGAAAGACAGATAGAAAGAAAGCTGCAGGAAGCAAGAAGCTGAAATTCAGCAAAACCCAGAAGAGAACTGAGAGGCCAGGAAAGGCTGCCATGTGCATTGTCACGTGACAGAGGAGCTAAGGACCAAGGATTGCCAGCAGCCAGCACCATAATGCCAGTCTTCAGGAAGGACACATCACCTTGATGATGCCTAGATCTGGACTTTCTCTTAACCTCAAAACTGTGAGCTAATAAATTCCCCTTGCATAGTATTTGCTTGTGCAGCCAAGGAAACTAAAAAGACTTAAATGTACCTTGAGTACTAACATAAACCTTGATAATGTAGAATCTTGATATGAAAAGTTAGAAAGTGGAGCGTGAAAGAATAATAGAGAGTGGTATAGGAGTCCTAATTTCCTCATCTTACTGCTGAGTAAGTGTTTCGGATATACCAACTCAAGTTAATGAAACTGAAATATAGGTTTTAAACATGCTAGTTAAAGTTATAAAATGGTAGGTGAATTTATAAGCAGCAACATGTAACTGCAAAGTTTAGGAGTTTTAGCAAGATGTGAAGAAGAATAAATGAGCTAAATCCTCCTCTTTCATAGCAGTGGTCAAAAATAATGCTGAATGCTGACTAAACAATTTTACTTAGAAATGTGGTAATAAGCACATATTTAAACTCAAAAGGGTTAAAAATGGTTTTCTCTTGGGCATGGGCTTGGGGATTGGAGGAAGTGGTGGGAGACTTTTTCTTTTTATTTATACCCCGTCTGAAATGTTTGACTTTCTTTAAAAATTATGACTTAATTCTGGGGAAATCAGGAAAGTTTTACAGAGATGTAAAACTTAAGCTACATTTTAACGAATAATTAGACTTATCCCCCATCCCCTACACGTGGAGAAAAGGGATGATCATTCTAAGAAGAGAGAATGGTTTAGGAAAAAACATGGGCATATGACATGCCTGTTTTAGAAATGGTAAAAACATTCTGTGTGATTGGAAGATCCCAGCGAGGGAGGGGAATAGTAGGAAATGAATCATATGAGTCAGGTAGGGACCAGAGCATATAGGGTGTTAGAAGCTCCAATTTTTTTTTTTTCAATCTTTTTCATTTAAGAGTCTGAGAGGCAGGGCTCTATTAGTGAAACAGGGGATAATGGTGGCAAAACAATCTTAAGAGAAGGACATAATGGAAAACAACCCTTCAAATATTTTGTTAGAAGAGTTTATAAAGCTCATAAAAAAGAGCCTTGCTTATTGTATAAAATATATTGAAAATTTAACTATTGCAGACAGGTAGAGGAACTCAATCAATATTTGTTGATTACTTTGGCACAATAGTTCATTGGGAAGCTTCAGTTAGATGACTTATGTAGAAGTCTCTACTTGTACTATGCTTTCTGAAAAGATCTTTTAAAATATATTGGGTCTCAGTTTGGTTTTTGAAACATGGCTTCATTCTCATTTGGTCCAGATATTCATTCTCAGCCTTCTCAAAAGTATATACAGGTAATCTTAAACTTTGTATGTAATGAATAAACATCCATACCACGGTGGCCAAAAAGAATTTCCTCCTTGATAATTGTAAACTCTGTGCTAGTCTGATGGACCCCTCAGATTATGAACAACTTCAGATCCTCTCTTACCCCTGAAGGGGGAACTAGGAAGAGATTTTTGTAATTAAAAGCCCCCCCCTTTTTTAGAGGATATCAGTTTACAAAAATGGTTTAATCAGTATGATCACTTTTAGCTTGTTAAGAGTTTCCGTTGTGTGGAAGGAAAGTTTGCAGAGAAATGGAGGAACTAGCCATGTGTGTTAATCTCTCACATTTCAAAAGGGTGAAAGGCAGAAGAATGAATCCTTTTCTTGCTTTGCAATCAAAGTTGGTGTGTGGTTCTACTTTTTCATCTAAGTAACTGAGGGCTCAGAGGTTTATAAACAAAGGCTCTGAGACTGCAGACTAGGCAAAGTGAGGACACAGATGCTAGTCTAGTCATGCAAGTACTAAAACCGCATTCCCATGATAGCACTTGGATGTCTTTCAATACTGGGCTAACTGCCATCCAGGCATATAGGACAATCATTCCAGAACCAAAGACAAAGGCGTCTCTTAATAGACATCTATTATCACATCTTTTCAGTGAACCAAGATTATAAGTGTATCTTGTATCATATATCTTTTCTTTCTTGATACCTAACTGTATATAACTTGAAATATAAAGTAAAGCTTAAAGAGAAAAATAATCTAAATTCACCAATCTCAAAATATTTCTTTGTATTTTGGTTCCACTACCTACTAAATATTTTTATCAACACCAAAAAAAAAAATTTTAATATCTTCCATAAAGGCTAAATATTTTTCTGCTTTGTGGACATAGTAGTTCATTTTATAATTTCTCTGTTAGATATTTAACATTTCTTTCATCTTTTTTTCTCTTTATTTTTCTTTGCTCTTTAAAATAGAGTTACAAGGAATATCTTAGTATGCAAATGTCTGTCTACTTTTTTTAACTTAGGGTGAATATGTAAATTGGTGTTACTGGATCAAATGGCATGAAATTTCTTAATATTTTAAATATAAGCTTTCAAATTTCCTCCCATAAATGTTGTAGCAATTTATTACTTGTACCTGATATATAAGAAAGGGCCCTATTCAGAGCTATATCCTAGCATTAAAAACTTCATTAAAATAGTCTCTGCAATTTGACTCGTAAGGGGTTTATTGGTTTAATTTTCATCACTTTAAATACTGAGCTGGAACTTTTTTTTCAAATGTTGATTAGATCTTTGTATTTCCTCTGAAACGTTTGCTCTTGTTGTTTATTCTTTTTTTAAAAAAAATACGTTCTTTGCATGAAATCTGTTCCTTGTATATGGTGTATATTAAGATTTTTCAGTGTCCTCATTTATAACATGAAGGTAAGATTGACTGTTCTCTAGTGCAAGAGTAAGGACGACATGTACTGAATAAACCAAGTACCTGGCACCTAACGGATTCTTAAATGACAACAATTCATTATAATTTCATAGGAGGCTATAATCAAACCACCTTATGTACTTTCACTTACTTGCTCTCTCAGATTTGGCAGGATTATTCCCTTAACTTCCCAAATAACGTTCATTCCCATTCGTGTAGTCACTTTTGCCATTTTCTTTTGCGCGTTCAATATGTTTTGGTGAATTTGAATCTGAGTGGAGGAATATGCTCGCCTGGAGATGCAGCATATGGAGACGCACACAGGTGCAGAAGTGCATGTGCTGTGTGTTAAAGATGAGGTGCTACACTCAGACCACCTGGGTTCAAATCCCAATTCCTTGTGGTAGTAACTGGGTGTCTTTGGACAAGTGAATGAATCTTTTTGTCTCACTCTACTCTTCTGTAAAACAAGGGTTACTAATCTCGCCTATCTCATAAGATTACTGTGAAAATTAAATAAGTTGTGATAGTCATCTCTTGCTGCATAACAAATTATCCCAAACCTAGCAGCTATGACAATAATAAACAGTTATTATCTCACAGTTTCTGTGGGCCAGGACTTCAGGGGTGGATTAGCTGAGTGGTTCTAGTTCAGGCTATCTCATGAGTTTTAGTTATGATGCCACCTGGAGCTGCAGTCATCTAAGGCTTGATGGGCGCTGGAGCTTCCACTTCCAAAATGACCACTACATTCTTTGCCCTGTGAATCTCCTTACAGTGCCGAAGTGTTCTAACAGTCATGGCCGCTGGCTTCCATGTGATTCAGGAAAGAAAGCAAAGAGGAAGTTGCAGTGCCTTTTTGACCAAATCTCAAAAAATCTCATACCATCGCTTCTGCTACTTTTTAGATGTTAGAAGCAAGTCACTAATCATCGGCTATACTCAAGGGAAGAATTATGCACCACCTTTTGAAGAGAGGCGTGTCAGAGTTTATGGCCTTATTTTAAAACCACCACATAACCTAAGGCACGTTATACACTTAGAAGCGATACCGTATAGGAAGAACTCAAAAGATGCTGTCTGTTGTATCATCATAATCATTATCATTATCCACAGCACTACCATTAAGGAACTGCAGGTTGTTCTGTATTGATAACTCTTGGGTACATGTGGGGTAATGGTAGAAAATGAGTCTGAAAGATAAACAGAAGATAGATCAAAAAAGGCCTAGCATGTCATAACACAGGGTTTGAAATTTTCCCAATAAATTCCTGCTTTTCAAACTGGGTTAGTCCCAAGGTACTTAGGCACAGGAGATAAGTGCTACTTAAAGTGAAAGGATAAACATCATGTCTCCTGAAGTACTATTTCATTTGAGAAAAATAAAAAAACAAAAGTAGATGTACTGGGAAAGAGCGTAAAATTTCTTTGATTTTTCAAGAGGAAACATAACTAAATGGAATGTTGGCCTTCCGATGAGCTGTTTTGGACTTTACTCCTTAATCTGGATAAAGTATTCAGTTTCCTTTCTATTAGTGTACCTTAGTGGAGAAATTAAATGACTCAGTTAGTTGATGATATGCTACCAAAGGATATTAGGCAAGGGAAGAACTTGATATATTAAGAAGATACCTTAGCCAATAATAGCCAAGAAATTCATGATAAAAGAAGAATGATGAAGGTCTGAATCTATTCTGAAGATATTAAAGATATTGCAAAGTCCTACTATTTAAGCATTTTTTAAAAATTAGGACAGAAATAAACAATCTATGGATGAGGGTAGTTATTCCAAAAATAGATATGTGTGTGTGTGTGTGTGTGTATTCTTAATGTATTAAGACAGCATCACTAAGAAATGGATTCAATACATGCTAGAGGGGAAAATGACACTTTAAGGAAAAAAATCAATCCTAGCCCCACCATACATTATATACTCACATAAATTACAGAGAGGTGTGATAAATGTAAAAAATGCAATAATAAGAGACTTGGCTATTAGATGAATATTTACTTGTTCTCTGGATGGGGAAGGAATTGCTAAATACAAAAACATTAGGAGGACTCATTAGGGAAAAGCAATAGATTTATCTAAGTAAGTATTAAACCTTTTGTTTAACACATTTAAAATTTTAAAACAAACCACAAATGCTGATTGATAGCTGGTCTTCATTGTGTACTATGTACCAAGCACCATGCTGGGAGCTTTACCTAAATTATTTACCCTTAATATTCACATAAATTACTGAGGGCTTGGTATTATTATCTCCACTTAGTATATGAGGAAACTAAGACTGCAGGAGATTACCTTAAGTCACTAGTTCACAACTCAGGCTGCACAATGAATCACTGAGGGAGCTTTAAAAATGCAGATGCTTGGGTCCCATCCCAGAACAATTTAATTAGAATTGCTGGGAATACGAGCTGGGCATCCAGTGCTTGGACCAAGTTCCAAGCTGATAACTGCAAACAGAGCAAAGACATTTCTGCCTTTTAAGCATCTGGACTTTTCCTACACCACATAGAATATAAACAGAAGCTTATTTCTCAAAGTTTGCAAAAACCTCAACAAAGTGTTAACTTAAAGCAGAAGAGATTTTGCATGTAAGGATTGACTTGTTGATCCACCTGCAATATAGACTCCATAATCCATCTTTTGGGGTATCTGTAAGAAAAACTCAAGGCTATAGTGGATGATGCTTAGGAAGAAAGTGGCAGGATGACTAGGGAAAGGATAGCATTTTGATGGGCTAGTAATTTTGAAACAATTGGCAATGCATAGACAACATGTAAGATGTTTGCATTATTCTACTTTCTGTGGTTTATTTTGGCCATTGTGACTTCTCCACCAAGTAATAGCTAACAATATGAATGTGTGACTTCATTGCATAGCTTTTAAGAGCACAGATTTTGGAGCCATACCACCTAATTTTGACTCTACTAGTTGTGAAACCTTAGGTAAGTTATTTAATTTCTTTATGTCTCAATTTCCTCAACTGTAAAATGAGAAAAATATATTAAAGCTGACACACAGATGGCATACAATTTCTCTTGGTTTCTGTGGGTGGGAATTCAGGCACAGCATGGTTGGGCAGTTCCAGCCCAGGATTTCCTAAGCTGGGGCTGCTATCATCTCATGGCTTGGAACCACAGAGGAACCACTTCCAAGGTGGTTTGTTCACATAGTTGAGACAAATGGTGCTTATTGTTGGCAGGAATCTTCAGTTTCTCTCCACAAGGGCCTTTGTACAGGACTGCTTGAGAGTCCACATGTCATGATGTCTAGTTTCCCCCAGAGCAAGTGACGCAAAAGAGCACAGTAGAAGCTGTTGTGGCTTTCATAACTTAGCCTTGAGTTCCCACACCATCACTTCTTCACTCTTAGACCCATAGACCAACTATGATTAAGTGTGGGAAGGGACCAGACAAGGGTGGGGGTCATTGGGGGCCATCTTGTAGGTGGCTACCACAAGTTCCTCATTTAGAGGCTTATTGCAAAGATTATGTCTCTATCTCTATATCTCTAGCTATATATCTATATAACACATTTAGACTTTGGAAAATAATAAATATTTTATAACTAAGAAACTCTGGGGGTAGGGCCTGGGCATTAGCAAAATCAGCTGTGGTGGGAGCGGATGTGGCTGAAGCAGATGAGTGCCTGCCTGCCATGTGGGAGGTCCTGGGTTCGGTTTCCAGGGCCTCCTAAAGAAGACAAACAAACAACAAGCAGACAACAAGCAGACAACGAGCAAAAACAATGAGCAGGGAGCAGATGTGGCTCAAGCAGTTGAGTGCTCATTTCCCACATGGGAGTTCCTGGGTTCAGTTCCTGGTGCCACCTAAAGAAAAAACAAAACAGATAATGAGCAGACAGTGAGCAGAAACCAATGAGCAGACAAGTAAAAAAAAAAAAACAACAAGCAGACAACGAACACAAACAAACAAGCAAAAACAACGAGCAAACAGATGAGGGAGCCATCTGGGGTGGGGGGAGGGTTGGAACCACCTCTGGTTATTGTAATAAGCAGCCAGGTTTGAGTACCACAATTCTATCCCAATACTTAGGTTCATTATCATATTCAACCTTGAAACTCTAGTTGAGATGTTCTCAACCTTGGCTGCAGTGGAATCATCTGGAGAGATTTTTAAAAAGCAGATGTCCAGGCTACACCCCAAATCAATTACGCCAGAATCTCTGGGGCATGGGACCCAGGCATGGGTATTTTTTAAGCTTTCTAGGTCATTCCAAAGCACAGCTAAGTGTAAAACCCACTGCTTTAGTTATCTCATTTAGATTATGTTACAATTCCCCCATTTCCTCAGTGAGCTGATCTCTAACTCAGCATGTAGATCCTCAGGACCTAACTTCACTTGTTGAAAACAAAGGGAAGACCTTTGACTCGTCCTAATGTGCTGGGAATGCTGAAGATGGCCGGGAATGCACAGCATGGCGCCAGTTCTCTCTGTCTGTGTTGCATGTGTCTGGAGGATTTGAGCCTCCAGCATGTCAGCCAGGCTCCTTTGGCCAGAATTTGTCTTCATGCAAGAGTAGAAACCTCCTAGGCATGTGACTGCCGGGCCAGGAAAATGTCACCCATTGCCAGAGAAAAACCAGCCTTCCACACAACTAGAGTGAATGGCACATGAAACCAATTTAGCCAAAGTGGTTGGAGAGGCATCAGAAGCATCATGAGATGGCCATTCTGGAAATAATGCTCTAGAAATGCACCTGATAGTGTTCATAGGTGCTGTACAGACACAGAAAGTTCCTCAAATTCAAAATCATGGAGCTATCTACATGCTGCACTGTAAGGTTGCTTCTGTAAGCTGAGCATTCACCTGGTGTAGAGAGCAATCAGTTACAACTTGGGGAAGAGAAGTAATAGAGAGCAAATGGTAGCTGTGTTTGAGCCAGAAAAATACTAGGCGAATGAAAATTTCTAGGGAGTTATGCCATCAAACAAGACTTAGAACACTTGGGTGTTGGAAAAATCTCAGCCTTTTTTGCAAATATTTGGGATTAAGTGAAGCTCTTAACAGACTTTGCTGATAGTTTTTCCTCCACATTTAAACCTGTGTTTGTTTTAAGGAAAGTTTAATCCGTGTGTTTCTGATTCCTTTATACATAACTCATCAAAGTCTTTGTTTTGGGAAACAATCCATTTAATGACCAAGATGCCTTTGCTTTTTAGCCTTTTAAAGCATGTTCTCTTTAAAAGGGGGCTCAAATAGCATGTTTGCCAAATTTAGAGCCCACTGAGCTTTCCTGAATGCAGAATTTAGACTACTGTTTGGGATTTGAATTTCTTCACATTGCCAAAAATGTGACTTCCTGTTTGTTTTTAGTATCCAAATCCTTTTTTAAATTGAGTTTGGAACTCCCAGTGACCCCTGAATGCAGTAAATTTGCCCACCCATAGATTTTTTTTCCTATTGTGGAGTTTGTTAATGCATTTGTTTTACTGTCATTCTGACTCTTTGGAATAATTTTTGTTTGTGTTGCCTGGTAATAGGAGAAAAATATTTTGAACTTGTGATAGCACCTTTCATCAAGGATTTCAAAGCTGGCTTGTAAATACGAGCACAGAACTATGACAACATCAGTTTCCATACAATCCATGAATGAATACATAACTTGATTTGGAGAAATAAAATAAAATCTTAAATAAGAATGTAAAAAGAGAGTGTCTGGACAGAATGCAAGCCAGATGGGCCTTTACAACTACAATAACTACAATAACTGTTTTCTCATATGTTCCTTAAGAAATGTAGTTAGGTGTCAAGAAATACAGTTAGGTGTCTCCATTTCTTAATCTCTGTATTTTAGGATGAGAGAAAAAGTTACTGAACCATGTTAATTAGAGCCAAGGATGCAAAATCACCCAATGAAAACTAAAGAAATATTAGTCAATTATTCAGACTTTAGTCAATTATTCTCTATATAATATTTGTAAAATATATTTTTTTGTAAAACCTATTATTTTTCTTTAATACATTTTTAATTATTGATGCTTGATTCAGTTAGACAGAAAGACAAAGGGACTAAGGCTCAAGAAAAGTTTAATGAACTATTGTCAAGAAGTGGAAAGTATAAACAAGTATAATTTTCACAGATGCGGTAAACTGATATCTAATTTCATTCCCAGATGAGCAATTTGGTCAATACCATTTTTTGTGTTGATAGTCATTTGGTGATGTGGGAATGTTTGTACAGGAAATGGAAGTCTTAGTTCTTGCCCTTGAAGAACTTAAAATCAGGATAGTTTATAAAATGTCACTATCAGATACAAACCACAAAAATGAGAGATTAATCTGTAACAATGACAGATGTTCAGGCAACTCAGTACTTGGGGAGTGGAGAGTGCAGAAGGTCAGCAGAGGGACTGAGTGACCAGAGCCAGGTGGTGCCCAGGGCTCCAACCACCAGGAGACCCCAGGAAACAACAGGTCTGATTTTTCACACAATAAAGATTCCGTTTTGAAAACATGACAGAATCTAAGTCTTTCAATTTCATACAAGCAGTCCAAAGTTCAATATTTAAGAGAGATCAAATTGAATATTGCAGTAAAGCAAGACATACTTTAACAATCACTATTAGTGACTAGAGTTTATTTTCTGTTACACGGTTCATATTTAATATAGCTACTTATGATATCCAAATTTGAACAAAACATTGGTATATTGATCAATTTTTTTAAAAAAATGAATGTTATGAAGAACAGTTTTATGTTTGGCATAATATATAAGCACATTTCCTTATTTTATTTTATTTTTTATTATTTTATTTTATTTGCCTGTCCAGACGTTTTACCTCAGGATTCTTGAAATGCCAATGTTTAATATAAATTTCAGTTGCTTCTTGAAGAAGACACCACAACTTTTTTACTAATGAAGAAGTGTGTCAAATAATTTTAATGGAAGATTTGGAATTTTTCTCTGGGTGGCTAACCTTAATTCATTTTTTCTATCTACTTTAAACTAGGGCTTTCACAGTCAGAAAATAAATGTGGGGATGGTGAATACTTAAAAAAGAGATTGGGAGCCCACAGTTACAAGTTGTTGTTTAATGGTGAATCATAATTCCTCCAGATCTGGTTGTTATTTAAATTGTGCATTGCCTGGTAAGACCAAAGAAGTGATGCATCTAGTTTCAAACGTTGAATAGCAAACAAAGTACTATTAAACATGCTTGGCTCCCTGGACCTTTGCATATATTACCTACATCCCTTACAGCATCAGCCACAGCTTAACTGAGAGCCATTATGTAAACATACATGATCAGCAATAAATTAGGGTCTGCACGCTGGGTGGGGCACCATGTTCTTACACCCAGGGCTCAAATTCGGAGGGATTTCAGCATGTAAGTTTCTGAAATTTAAAAAAAAAAAAAAAAAAAAAAAGTTCATAAAAAAAGAAAAGAAGAAAGGTAACGTGTCCAATTTGGAATTCACTTGCATCTATTCAAGAGATGGGCACACATTTATCCAGCACTCACCATGTGCGAAGCACTGTCCTAGGTACTATTGGTACAGCAGTGGGCAAGGTAGAAGGATCCCTGACCTAGACAGCTCATATTCTAAAGGGAGGGAAAAGTTTCTAAGAGCATTTTGCTGACAAAGCATGAATGCTCTCAAGACTACTGCTTTAAGAAAAAAACTATAGTTCATGTCACTGGTAGAATTTAGATTGGGAAAAGTTTGTACATTGTGTGCTATGCTTTTGTGCTTACAGCAAAGAAAAGGAATACTGTTATGACCGTGTTTCAAGAAATAATTGTGAAAAGCACCCTAAGATACTGTTTTAATTTTTTTTTTTTTTCAAATTCCATAAACTACATGATTTTATTTATAAAACTCAACCTGTTTTTTAAAGTGTGAAAATCTGGATTAGCAAGAAAGATGGATAATAACAAGTGGTGAAATTTGCAGTAAAAATGAATAACATTAGAAACCCAGGAGCAGGTATGTACACTTGGGCAAAGTTTTGGTCCCAATAAGATTAAAGGATTTACTTAGTGTTTCCTTAATCAGTTACATGTTGAAGGAATATTGAACCATGTCAAAGTCCTAAAAATAATTTCAGCTAGGTTCAGAATCTCTATTGCTCTATTTCCTTATAGAAGTTAAATATAAAATTACCATAAGATAAGAGATGTGTTGTGAAGTGATATCATGAATTAAAAATTAAAATTAAAGCCATATTTTAAAGCAGGCCATGTAATATCTTCAACCTATTATAATCCAAAGAGCGAGGTTCTATTCCTAGCTTTACTCAGCAAATTTAGGCAAGTCATTTAACATTGTTGAGCCTTCGCTCAAAGTAAAGGGCAGAAACTCCTGCCCATCTACAGCAGGCAGTGTCGCCCCCCAAAACACTTACCCTCCAGTCGTTTTGCCCTTTGCTTGCCTCTACTGTGGGCTCTCAAAGCTAAATATGCATTTCCCAGCTGGCCTTTCAGCTAGGAGTGGCCAACTCAAGTAGCACTTCTGCCCAATAATGAGATGTAAGTAGATGTCTACTGAAGGGTGTAGGGAATTCTGGGAAACATTTACTTTTCTGGTACAGGAGGGCAGACACAGCTCACCCCTACCCCTCAACCCCACTTTCTCCATCTCTCTTCCTTGAATACAATATTATGTCTAATGTGTGACAGTCATTTTGTGACTATGAGTGACAAGCATGAGGACAAAATCCAAGGTACTAGGAAGAGCAGAATGAGAGATAAAAATAATGTGAACCCTGGAAGGTATTACTGAGCAACAGAATTGATTTCAGCGACGGTTTACCTCCTGACTTCCTGTTATATGAGAAAAATACCACTCACCCCTATTGTTTAGGCTTCTGTTAGTCTGGGGCTCTCTTACTTGCATCCAGACACACTGCAGTGTGGTGACCTGTCCCTCTGAAGGTTGTGAGAATTTTATATAAAAGTTATATAAAATACATTATTTACATTATTAATTTACGTTAGTGTCTTACATCATTATTTGTATTATTCTATTATCATTTTACATATGAAGAAACTTGGGCTCAAAAAGGGTAACAGATCAAAGTTAACCCAGGTCTTTTAACTGGAAGCCCTATGATCCTTCCTTATGCCATGCTATCTTTTGAAGCACATAGAGTATGCCAAAGCATTTTGTAAATGGTATGCTCTCATAACTCAAAACATCTGTCTAGTTCTTTCAAGTGTTTAATAGATTTTCAAGAATTTCACCAAGTTTGATTCTCAAAATAACCCAGTGAGGTAGATATTGTTAATATTCCTATACTACATGATTATTGTCATTTCCCATCATCTCCTCCTCAGCCACTGCTGCCATTTGGCTCAGCAATTCTGCCATCATAGATTATCACTTCCCACTTACTATTCTTTTTTGATAGGTTGTTTCCATCTTAGTCTATCTCCATTCATCTCCTACTATAAAATTCTACTTTAATTCAAAAGGGTACTTAACCTCAATATCATAGCAGTCTTAGGCCTTGCTGCAGCCAAGGAGCTCTGGAAATCTCATTAGAGAGTCAGTCCTCATTGCCAAGTTCACTTATTAAAGAAAAAATGCTTATAGTATTGGGCATGAAATGTGATTAGAGCTGATCTTGGCCTGGAACAACTTCTACAAAGGTGGTGCCTCGGATTCTGGAGGAAGAACAGCCCACTTCATTTTTTCTAACAAACATTCTTACTTAGAGTAAACCTCCTTGCCTCATATGAGCTAACTCGATTAAATCTGCCCCTTGTACAACTCCTCCCACCCACCCAAGATGGTGACTGTAAAGTGATACCACATGTAAAAACTAACACTGGTTTGTCGAAAGAGATTCTGTGCCTAATGTTACTTGTCAATTCAGTTTAGATTGGAACTGAGAGATAACTTTATCTAGAATTTATCCTATGAAGGCTTATAACTCCAGGTGTGGTCGTGGACAAGCAGCATCAGTATTACCTGGGAGTTTGTTAGATGCACAGAGTATCAGACCTACTGAATGAGAATCTGAATTTTAACAAAAACCCATAGAGATTTTATAAGATTGCTGTGAATCTATCACGTACTTGCATCTATTACATGTGTCCATAAGTCAGTCTTTGCTAGACTTTGCATCCTTGTATACCTTGCCTGTGGAGCCTAAGGAATTTCTGTGACTGAAAGTGTACTCCCTTCATCCCATGTTTTTGTTTTCTTACTGAAAAGTGTAAATTGGCCTACTGATACTTGCTTTATACTGAATATGTTTAAATATATCCACTTTGAATACTGGTAGATACTTCCCTCTACTATTTGTTCTCCCTGATTAGATTTGAACTGAAATTCAAAGCTGGATTTCGAGATCTCACTGATCCTCAAGTACAACTCCACCTTGTAAAATCAGTGGCAAAAATCATGTGAACACACGCTGCATGGTGCCTGCAACATGGTGATATGCAAAAGTGCTGTCATTATTATTTTTCTTTGTTTGATTTTATGATCTTGTTGCATTTGGGGATCCACAATTAGCAGATGTTGAGGGGATGGAGAGAGAAACATGTACTGTGGCAATTTGCCTACTAATTTTTTAAACAGTTATATATGGATTATTGTCCAGATTCCTGGCATTGACCTGGTGATGATCATGTTAAGTTTCTGTCCTGAAGCTTCAGATGGTCTGGTGGTGGCAGAGCTGGGCACAGCTCAACCCCAATGGGCCCAGTCACTCCAATTTATGTGAAATGTGCTTCCTGGAGGTGGGCCTTGCAGCCATGTTGGGGGTGGTAACAGTAAATAATTAAGGCAGAAATTTACCCAGGGCTCTGATAGCACAGTGAAGGGACACCTAATTTATGATGGGTGAAGTGCGATTATGTGTGAAGTGTTTATGGGTATGTGTGAGCATGATATGGCTGTATGTGGTAAATAAGGAAATGTGAGGTGTGGGAGATATGTGTGTGTGACTGATGTATGTGTTGTGAGATATGGAATGTGGGTGTGTGTAAAGTGTGTGGATAAGGTATGAGTGGGTGTATATGTATGTGTGTATAAATATGTTCAGTGAGTACACACTTTGTGAGTGTGTGTGTGTATGTGTTGGAGGGAGAAGTGGGAGGTTTGGGTACAGGCAAGGCTTTCCAGAGGTGATGATGTCTGCTTTAGTTTCCCAGGTGCTAAAACAAGTACCATTCAACGCATTGGCTTAACAACACGAATTTATTGGCTTACAGTTTCAGAGGCTACAAGGGCTTGCTTCCTCCCGGGTGGGTATCTTTTGGCTGGTGGGCAATCTTTTAGGTTCCTTGGCTTTTCTGTCACATGGCGGCATCTTCTCCTCTCTCTTCTGGATTCCATTGAATTCCAGCTTATGGCTGCTCCCCATGGTTTCTCTCCGTATGTCCAATTTCTTTTGTTTATAAGGATTTCAGCCATATTGAATTAAGGCCCACCCTCGCTCAGTGAGCACACCTTAACTACTAACATTTTCAAAGATCCTATTTACAAATGGGTTCACACTGAAGGACCTGGGGTTGGACTTGAACCTGCCTTTTTTGGGAAACATGATTCAATCCCCAACAATGTCTGAACCCTTTCTTCGTTCTATTCCAATTAGAATTTCTTCCCCATACTCCAATAAAACCACACTTGTAAAGGGTCATTAGAGTCCTCACCACAGCCAAATCTAATAATTGATTCTTGGTCTTTACCTTATTCACCCTACTGAATTCCCCATCTCAGTAAATGGCACCTGATTTTCCTGGTTGCTTGGATTGCAAATCTAGGAATTACCCCTGCCTTTCTCTCTGACTGCTCATCCATTCAATCTATAAATCCTGTTAGTCCTACCTTCAGTATGTATCCAGAATCTGACCAGTTCTCTATCCCTTCTCTATATTACTCTAAAGCTCTGTCTTGTGCCTTGACAATTAGCATAACCTCCTCACTAATTTCTCTGTTCTGTCCTTGCTTCCTAGAGTCTGTTTTACACTCAGCAACTGGAGTGATGTCTTTAAAAATCTAAATTTCTGAAATTCATTTCCTCAAAATATTCCAATGGTTTCCCCTCATGCTTAGAATAAAATTCCTTTTTGTTATTAAATTTTATTGTGATAACATATATACCATAAAATTTCCCATTTCAACCTTTTTTAAGTGTACAATTCAGTAACATTAATTACATTCACGTCGCATTGTGCTACCATCACTACCATCCCTTAACAAAACTTTTTCCTCACCCCAAACAGAAACTCTGTACATAGTAAGCAGTTTTCCCCCTCCCCTGCCAGACCCTGGTAATTCTAATAACTTTCTTTCTGAATTTACTTATTCTAGATATTCATATAAGTGGAATCATATAATATTTGTCCATGGTGGTTAATTTCATGTGTCATCTTGGCTAGGTATGGTGTCCCGTTGTTTGGTCAAGCAAGCAGTGCCTTGATTGTTATTTTAAGGATATTTCACGTATTTAAATCATTAGTCTGTTGATTGCATCTACAGAAGATTATATCTATAATCAACAAAGGAGATTGCCTTCAGCAATGAGAGAAGTCTCCTCATCCAGTCAACTGGGGGTCTTAAATGTAGAACTTAGAATTTCAGCAGTCAGAAAAGAAAAAAAAAAATTTCTGTCTCTGCTTCAGCCAGTCAGCTTCTCCTGGGGAATTTGCCAACTTCCTATGGGTTCTGTTTTTCTGGAGAACTGTGACTAATACGTTGTCCTTTTGTGTCTGACCTATTTCATTCAACTTAGTGTTTCAAGGTTCATCTGTGTTGTAACACGTATCAGAATGGCATTCCTTTTTATGGCTGAGTAATATTCCATTGTGTGTATATACCACATTTTGTTTATCCATTCGTCTGTTGATGGACACTTGTGTTGCTTCCTCCTTTTGGCTATTGTGAATGGTGTTGCTATGAACATTGGTGTACAAGTGTCTGTTTCAGTCCCTCTTTGCAATTCTTTGAGGTATAAACCTAGCAGTGGAATTGCTGGGTTATATGATAATTCTGTGTTAAACTTTTTGAGTAATTGCCAAACTTCTTTCCACAGCAGCTGCACTATTTTACTTTCCCACCTAGAATAATAAAGTACTGAGTTTCCTGTTTTCTCACATCCTTACCAACACTTGTTATTTTCTGGGTTTTTTTTTTCCAGTAATAGCTATCCTAGTGGGAATGAAGTGGTATCTCATTATGGTTTTAATTTATTTTTCCCTAATGACTAATGATGTTTAGCATCTTTTCATGTCCTTATATTGACGTTTGTGTATCTTCTTTGGAGAAATGTCTATTCAAGTCTTTTATTTATTCTTTGTAATTGGGTTGTCTTTTTTTGTTTTTGAAATTTAGGAGTTCTTTATATATTCTGGATATTAAGTCCTTATTATGTTTGTAATGTACAACTATTTTCTCCCATTGTGTAGGTTGTCTTTTCATTTTCTTGATAATGTCCTTTGATGCACAAGTTTTTAAATTTTGATGAAGTCCAATTTATCTAATTTTTTATTTTGTTGCTCATACTTTTGGTGTCATAACTGTGAATCCATGCCAAACCCAAGGTCATGAAGATTTCCCTCTATTTTTTCATCTAAGAGTTTTATGATTTTAACTTTTATTTTGAAGTTGTTGATTCATTGAGTTAATTTTTGTATTTGATGTGAAATAGGGATCCAACTTCATTCTTCTGCATGTGGAAATCCAGTTTTCTCTACATCATTTTTTGATGAGACAATTATTTCCCTATTGAATGAACTTGGCACCCTTGTTGAAAATCAGCTGACCATAGATGTGTGCTTTATTTCTGGGCTCTCAATTTTAATCCATTGATCTGTATGTCTGCCCTTATGCCAATACCACACTCTTTTGATTACTCTAACTTTGTAGTAAATTTTAAAATCGGGAATTGTGAGAACTCCAACTTTGCTCTTTTTCAAGACTGTTTTGGCACCACTTGATATTTTATATTAATTTGTTAAGCATCTGTCTCCTCACTCAAATATAAGTTCCATGAAGTCAGGGACACAGTTTTGTTCTTTGTTGTATCTTCAACTCATAGAAGAGTGCCTGGCTTAGTAGTTGAGAAGGTGAATGCCTGGCTGAATATATGTGAGAAAAGCTTGAGGAATGCCTGAACCACATCAGTGGCTGTGGCAGTGAAAAGCAGGAGTAGGATCTCAAGGAGGCAGAAACCACAAGACTTGGGGATAATTTGTTATGTGGAGATGGGTAAGAGAAAGGTTTCTGCTTTTATTCACAGGGGGATTGTCATTTCATTTGATGAGAGAAATAATGTCAGACAGGGAGAGCAGGTTTGGAGTAAAAATGATTAGTCCTGGATATTTTGAATTTGCAATGCCAATGGGCCATCCAGTTTGAAATGTCTAGTACAGGAGTCTGAGAGAGCTTTGAGAGTTGGATGATAACTGGTGAGAGCTGAAGTCATGGGAGAAAATGGGTTAATTTGTGAAGAGTGAGAAAAGAAAGTGCAATCAGTTACTCCAGAGTCTTGAGTTACTCAGAATCCCTGCTGCTGTGTGTAGCAATTCTCAGTGATGATGTCAATCTCATTATCAGCCTAATTGCAGGGCAAGAAATGTAGATTTGACCTGACTTAGGTCATGCATGGTGATAGCAGGTGATATTGGCCTTTAGAATACCTCATTACCTCTGTATACCCCAGAAAGTACTTACATTTGTGCTTCTACCCACTTGACACCATGGCTGAGTACTCTGCCCTTTTACATTGTGGTGTACAATGTAACACTCACTCATTATTATTATAGTAATATCTCTGTTTCATCACTACTCATTTACTTCTGTAATCCCTATAACATGTAGCTTCAGATTCTGCCACTCTACAGAAACTGGTTTTTGAAGGCCTTTAGTAACACAGTCATAATAAATTTAATGTGCTTTCATGGTCCAATTCTCTGTAACAATTCTGACATTTGATACCATCGATTGCCTGTCTTGTCATGAAGCTCTGTCTTATCACTGGGATAGTAATTATGGGCATTCTTTCTCCTTACCTGGTTCTCTGTTCTTCCCTGTGGGCTCTTTCCAAATTTCAGACCTTGGCTTTCTATTGTTCTGTTTTATACTTTCTGTATGGAATCTCTGTGACATCAAACATCCCACAGCTTTACAATCCCCAAATCTGTAGCTTTATCTCTGACTATTCTTCCTCTGGTACCTCAGCCTTGTCTTATCAGCTTAACTTTTCATTTCCAATGACATTTTCAATATTACCATTTGGATGCCATATTCCATCAATGCGACCCCATCGTATTCTGAAAGTGACCCCATCATTTTTGGCCACATTGCTGGCTCCTTTTCTTGAGCCTGTTTTCAAGAAGAGGAAATCATCACGTGAAACCACAGAATTACCTTTGTTTTTTCACTTTCAATCATTTATCTAATCCACCACGAAATTCCATAGATTGTTCTCTTTTAATACCACTTTCCTCTATCTCCTCTGTTCTATTTCTTTGGCTATCACTTTGGCCCAGGCAGTTAAGAGCACAGGCTCTGGAGCTGGACCACCTGTGTTTGGGTCAAAGCTCTACTTCTTAATATGTGATCTTGAACAAGTCATGTAATCTCTGTGTCTCCATTTCCTCATCTGTTAAATGGAGATAATAATGGTATCTATCTCATAGAATTGTTGAAGGATTAAATGAATGGATATATATATAGGACACTTAGAATAGTCTTGCCACATGGTTAGCACTGTTATCAGCATTGGATCTAATTATTATTAGTGTTTGAATAACTTTCTAAGTGTTCTGCCTACCTTCAAGTTATTCCTCTTTATAACCTCCCAGCACATCACCAGCACCTTCCTAAATTACTTCCATCATGCTACTCTCTTGCTGAAGGGTCTATAATTTTTGCCATTTCCTTTCATTTATAGGAAAACTGTTCTACTTGTCTTTCAAGATCCTCCATAACCTGGTACCATCTGGGGCGGTCACTTTATTTCCCACCACTCCCTAACACCATCTGCACTTTAGTCTCTATTCTTGGCACAATATAGTAGAGAAACTTGTAGAAGTGCAAAAGAAAAAAAGAAATCATTGATAAATTTTCACAGATCCGGTTTTGTGTCTGACACATCTGGGTTCTAATCCCAACTGTTTGTGACCTGGAGCAAGTAACTTAATCTTTATGTCTAAGTCAGCCAAAGGGGTGCTGATGCAAAATACCATTAATTGGTTAGTTTTTATAAAGGGTATTTATTTGGGGTAGAAGTCCACAGTTACCAGGCCATAAAGCATCAGTTTCTTCCTTCACCAAGGTCCATTGCCAGGTGTTGGAGCAAGACAGCTGCCGACGTTTGCCAGGGTTCAGGCTTCTTGGGTTCCTCTCTTCCCTGGGGCTCTGTTTCTCTCTGGTCTCAGCTCCTATGTTTCCTCCACAAGGTCACCTGTAGACTATGAGGCTCTCTAGCCTTTGCCTCGCTCCACAAGGCCAGCTGTGAACCATCAGGCAAACGGCTCCTCTCTTTTCTCAGAGCCTTCTCTCCTTCCTCATGACCAAGGTCCTCTGTGTGCTTACTCCCCTGGGCTCCAGCATTAACACTCAACATCAGAACTCCAACATCAAAACTCCAGCTAACTCCTCTGCTCTGCCATGTAGTTTTATCTCCCAAGTCCCCACCCACCAAGGGGCAGGGAGTCAATGTCCTACTGACGTGGCCCAATCAAAACCCCAATCATAACTTAATCATGCCCAGATGAACAGACCAGTTTTCAAGCATAATCCAATATCTATTTTTGGAATTCATAATTATATCAAACTGCCAAACTGCTACACTTTCCAAGCCTCAGTTTCTTCGTCTGTAAAAACTGGACAGTAATAACTGTGTTCAGAGTTGTTAAGAGTATTAAATGAAGTAATATATGTTAGCTGCTTCAAATCCTTATTGGAATGAGTCTGGGTATGAATAAGTACATTAATAAATAAAGTATTATGAATAGAATGTTAAAAGGGGCTTGAAACGTGTGCAAACAAATGGAATGTGTGCAAAGTACCTGGAAGTAATGCAGGTTTATGAAAGGTATGTAAAGAATTGACATAAATTATATTAGTTCATTCCCATCCCTTTGCCGAGTTAAAACCACTACTTGCTTTTGAATACTCCTATTAAACCTTTCTGCCTTACCGTCTTAAAAGTCCAACTCTGTGTTTGACATTTGGGATGTCTTTTACAACGCAGAGTTCTCTTTCTTCCTTATATTATCTACAACATCTATTGTCTAGACTACTAATTTAGGATTTATTATAAACTTTCCTTCATTGTTAGTTAATCTTTTTATGCTTGCGTGTTTAATCTACTCAGCTAAACTACATATGCTTCTTGAGCACAGAAACTATGTTTCCTTTTCCCCTCAGCATGTAGAACAGAACTTTGTAAATCAGGCCTCCAGGTTTATGTTTTAATTTAATTCACTATAGAACAAAGGAACCTTTGCCATCCTGACTTGTAATGTTACATGGATGACACGAACTCCTTGTCATCCCTCCTCCTCTGTGTGTGTGTTATGCTCAGGCCTGCTGGGGCCTCTTGAAGCAATATTGCAAATTTACCGCCCAAGTCAACACCAACACTCCTCTAGGTCTGGTGTTGACCATACAGTGGATGTGAAATCTTGTTGCTCTCTACACAGATTACAAGTGCTGCCTTTTCAGTGGGAGCATTTGAAGTGGACTTATTAGAAAATAAGATCCAGCAAGAGTAAGTCTCACTATGAATAATACATAAAGCATTTTAAAAACAATCCCTAGAAATTGCCTGCTCTTTCCTCATCTGGCAACTCTGATTTAGATTTATATGGATTTTATTAGTTTGAAATGAAATGCATTCATAGAGCCTTAACTTGCCTCATTATTTATTTCAAAGTGCAGACCACATTGATTTTGAAGTATTGTAAGTAATCATATTATAATGTTTAGGTGGCCTGAGCTAACTCAGGTTTTCTGTCCAAATGCCTTACAAAAACAGCCCTTTCCTCAGCAAATGCTTAAATGCTGACAGTGCCCTGGGTCACAGCCTCTGCATTGCCCATTAGGGAGCACAAGTTGCCATTTTTTTCACATGCCTTGGAGATTTAATCTATCATGAGGTTCAACAGTCATTTCAAAGAGCCCAGAGAACCTGAGGGAACTTTGATCCAGAGATTAAGGAACTTGAGCTGAAAGAGTCCAACCCCTGCTTCCTAGGTCTTGCTACTCAGCTTGATTAGAAACTAGATGCTTAGTACCAATGCCTTGAGTTTACCATAGCTTCAGACACTAATCAGAAAGTTGAGACTTAGTGCTTTACCTACCAGTTGAAAAGGTGATGAGACCAATATTGGTGACTAAATAACTCCATGAATATGAGTAAGAATAGCCCTCATATTATTAAGAGTAGGATTAACAGCATACTAATGCTAGTAACTGTTCTATTTATAGTTCACTCTATTAAGCATTTTGTATGTACAATCTCATTTTTTTTTTTAAGATTTTTATTTATTTATCCCCCCCCACCCCATTGTTTGCACTCACATCTGCTCTTTATGTCTGTTCATTGTGTGCTCATCTTCTTTTTAGGAGGCACCAGGAACCAAACCAGGACCTCCCATGTGGGAGGAAGGCACCCAATCGCTTGAGCCACCTCTGCTCCCACTTGTTGTGTCTCTCATTGTGTTTCTTCGTTGTGTCTCTCTGTTGTGTCATCTCATTGCATCATCTTTTTGCATCAGTTCACCACATCAGCTTGCTGTCTTGCTGTCTTCTTTAGGAGGCACTGGGAACTGAACCCAGGACCTCCCATGTGGTAGGCAGGCTCCCAACTGCTTGAGCCACATCTGCTTCCCATGTACAATTTCATTCTATCCTCATAACAACCCTATAAGATAGGTCAAAGAATGAGTCTCAGATAAGTGATCTCCCCAGGATCACCTAGCAATTAAGTGTTGGTGACATTATTTGAACCTAAGTCTAGCTAGCGTCAAAGTTTTTTAGTCCCAATACTATATTGTCTAGATGAGGATGTTTCTTGAAATGATGTCTTGGTGGCTGAATCTCAGACTCAGTGAGGACAAATGGATCCATATGATTTTAAGCAGTTTGTTGACTTTGAGGAAAGTATTTTAGTAATATCTGATAACAGTGGAGAGTTTAGCCACATGCCAGAATGAGTTATAAATCTTTGAAACTGATTTATGTATGTTCTGACTTTGTATGGATTATTTTTCTGTTTGTGCATGTTTGGTGTGTAAGGGAGCTATTGACTAGGAAGGGGTACAGGGAACTGGAAATGTTCAGTCTCCTGACATATGATTATGATTATGTAAAACTCTATTGTATATATAGTTAAGACTGGTACACTATATTGTTTGTAAATTATATCCCAATAAAAACTTTCAAACTTAAAATGCCTTTAAATTTCTGATTTCATTGTTATTTGGTGAAAGATTGATCATTGATTTAAGACATTTCTTATTTTTTAATATGAGTATTTAATGCTATAAATTTCCCTTAAACAGTGCTTTAGCTGCATTCCACACATTTTGATAAATTATATTGTAATGCTCATTCAATTTGAAAATATTTTGTTTTCCCTTATGAATTCTTCACTGACCCATGAGCTACTTAGTAGCGTGTTGTTCAAATTCCAAATATTTGGAGATTTTTCTGTTATTAATTTCTACTTTAATTCTACTGTCATAAGAAAATATACTTTGTATGCTTTCAATTCCTTTTAAAATTGCCTTATGGCCCAGAATTTAATCTTTTGTCTTTTATGTGCACTTGAAAAGGATGCATATTCTGCTCTTAACAGGCGGAAACTATAAATGTCAATTAGGTTAAGTTGGTTGACAGTGTTGTTCAGACGGTCTATATCCTTAGTGAATTTCTTCCAACTTGTTTTTTCTAATTGCTGAGAGAGGATGATATCTCTAACTATAATTATGCATTTGTCTGTTCCCCCTTGTGGTTCTATCAATTTTGCTTCATATATTTTAAATATCTGTGTCAGAATTACGTCTTCTTGACTAATTGACCCCTTTATCATTAAGAAATGACTTATTTATCTCTGGTAAGTTTCTTTGATCAGAGATTTACTTTGTCTAATACTAATATAGTCATTCCTGCTTTCTTTTGATTATGGTATGTCATCTCCCATACTTTTACCTTTAACCTATTTCTGTTTTTATATTTAAAGTGACTTTCTTAAGGACAGCATGTAGTTGTCTCTCTCTCTCTCTCTCTCTCTCTCTCTCTATTTTTTAAACTAATCTAAAAATATCTGTCCTTTACTTGGGAATTTTAGACCATTTACATTTAATGTGGTTACTGTTGTGGTTAGGTTTAAATATACTATTTGGCTACTTGTTTTCTTATTGTCTGTTGGGGATTGAGTCATCTTCCACAAAAGGCATGCTTAGGTCCTAATCCCTGGTCCTGTGGGTATGAACCTATTTGTAAATTGGACTTTTGAAGACAGTATTACTTAAGCTGTGCCCAAACTGAATGAAGGGGGCCTTAATACAATATGGATGAAATCCTTATAAGCTAAGGAAATTGGACATAGAAAGATAAGCCACGGGAGAAACAAGAAACCTATGGGACCCAAAAGAGAATGGAGAAGTTGCAGTCATGTGTATTGTTATGTGGTAGAAAAGATAAGGCACTCCAAAGATTGCTGTCCAGCCAGAAGATATGACCCCACAAGGAAGAAAGTCTTCAAGCCTGTGAAACTATGAACCAGTAAATTCCTGTTGTTAAGCCAACCCATTGTATGGTATTTGTTTTAGCAGTTGGGAAACTAAAACTTTGCCTCATCTCTTCTTTGTACCATTTCTTCTCTTTTCTAGCCTTCGATCTAGTGTTTTCTAATTCAATTTTATCTCCACTAATTGCTTATAATTTATACCTTTTTAAACAAAAATGTTAATAGAACCTTGTTGAGACAATGGATTCTGACACTTTACAGCAAAAGCACAAGCAACAAAAGAAAAAATAGATAAGCTGGATTTCATCAAGATTAGAAATTTTCAGGGAGGGAGGGGGAGTGTTTGTTAGGGCAAAAATTTTTTTTAATTAAAAAGTTTTGTGCACCAAAGGACAATATCTAGATAATGAAAAGGCAATCTATAGAATGGGATAAAATATTTGGAAACCATGTATCTGATAAAGGTTTAATATACAGAATATATAAAAACTCCTACAACTCAACAACAAAAAGAAAAAAAACAATTTAAAAACTGGGCAAAGGACTTAAAAATAGATATTTCTCCAAAGAATATATACAGATGACCAATAAGCACATGAAAAGATGCTCAATATCATTAGCCATTAGAGAAATGCAAATCAGAACCAAAATGATCTACCACTTCACACCCACCAGAATGGCTATTAGTAAAAAAGGCAGAAAATAACAAGTGCTTGTAAGGATGCAGAACCCTTGTACATTGTTGATGAAAATGTAAAATCATGTAACTGCTATGGAAAACATAGCAGATACCTTTTGGCAGTTCCTTAAAGAGTTAAACATAGAATTACCATGTGATCTGGCTATTCCACTCCTAGGTTTATAACTGAAAATTGAAAGCAGGGACTCAAACAGATATTTGTATACCAATATTCATAGCAGCATTATTCACAATAGCCAAAAGGTGGAAACAACAACCCAAGGGTCCATAATGGATGAATGGATAAATAAAATGTGGTGTATTAGTCAGCCAAAGGGGTGCTGATGCAAAATACCAGAAATCTGTTGGTCTTTAAAAAGGGTATTTATTTGAGGTAGAAGCCTACAGTTACCAGGCCATAAAACATAAGCTTTTTCCTTCACCAAAGTCTATTGCCACGGCACATGACAGCTGCCAACGTTTGCCAGGGCTCAGGCTTCTTGGGTTCCTCTCTCCCAGGGCTCTGTTTCCTCCACAAGGTCAGCTGTAGAATATAAGGCTCTCTAGCCTTTGCCTCTCTCCGCAAGGCCAGCTGTGAACTGTCAGGTGAACGGCTCATCTCTTCCTGGGGTCTTCTCTCCTTCCTCACAACCAAGCTCTTCTCTGTGCTTGCTTCCCCAGGCTCCAGCATTAAAACTCAGCTTCAGAACTCCAATTCAAAAAAACTCCAACTCTGTCCTTTGCCATGTCTTTTATCTTTGATTCCTCACCCACCAAGGGGCAGGGCTCAACACCCTACTGATGTGGCCCAATCAAAGTCCTAATCATAACTTAATCACACCCAGATGAACAGGCCAGTTTACAATCATAATCCAATATCTACTTTTGGAATTCGTAAGTATATCAAACTGCCAAACTGCTACATGCATTATACACATACAATGGAATATTATTCAGCTATTGAAAAGGAATGAAGTTTGGGAATGCCTCCTGTTGCTGCCAGCAGGACTGCTAAATGGTGGCACACCCTCTGCTGCCCTCCAGGCTGGCAGTGGCTATGTGGGTAGATGGGATTGTGGCAGAGCTTTCGGGTAGGGGTGGCAGAGTGTCATGGCAGCTACTGTGGCAGTTGCATCTGATTCCAGCACTATGGCAAGGCAAGGGGGCTACCTGCACCCTGCCTGCTTCCTCCTGGGCCATGGCTCTGGCATGGCCAGGATTATCAAGAAGCTAATCTTGAAACACCTATTCCAATTCATTAAGAAGCTTTCCCTGGACAAAGTCAACTTGAGAACCCTGATGGGAAGGGCCAGCTGACTAACCTGGAGCTGGATGAAGAGGTTCTACAGAATGTGTTGGAGCTGCCCACTTGGTTGGCCATCACTCAAGTGTACTGCAACAGGGCCTCCATCCAGATCTAGTGGACGAAATTGAAGAAGCACCCAGTTTCTTTTGTCTGGATAAGTTAGAGGTAGAGATGAATACGTGTGAGGAGCCCCCCGTGGACAGTCTCCCTTTGCTTCAGGACAGAGATGGCCAATCTTTGACCAGTGACCTATTCAAGTGGACTTTTGTATTCATACAAGACACCAATGATCTTCCTTTCTTTCATATAGAAAAAGATATTCCAGACTTTTCTTAAAATTTATGCATCCTTATCCCAGACCTGGAATCAGACATTTCTCCAATTTTAGTGAGAAATGCTCTTTAGAGATTACAGGATGGGCAAAAGTGTATCCATTGGGTTGTCATTGCTTTAAGACCTTTTCAAAGTATTCAGTTCTAGAAAGAGAAAAGTAAATCATAAAATTATTCTGACCCACTTTGAAATCTTTTAGCCATAAAATCTCTTTCTTATTTAATGTTTTTTCCTTTTGGTCAAGGACTATTTCCACATGCATTGCTGGTTGGCACTTGTCAATAATCCCTTGGTGCCAGGGAGGCTCATCCCCAGGAGTCATATCCCATGTAGTATGTGTGTGTGTCGGGGTGGGGAGCATAGTGAGTTCATTTGCTGAGTTTGGCTTTAAGAGAGGCTACATTTGAGTAACAAGGAGGTTTTCAGGAGGCAACTCTTAAGCATTAATTATTATTAGGCTAAGTTTCATTTTCACAGGAGTACAGTTCCTAAGTAGAGGCATTAAGACTAGGGGATTTTCAGACATGCCCAGGAAAACTAATGAAATGATGATGATGGACAAGTCTCATCTCCCCAAAAAACAGAGAGAGTCTCCAACTTCAAGCAAAACAGTTCCTTCCATTTGCCTCATAATATCTAAGCTCCCTCCCAATCTGAAGAAATCAGAGTGGACAGCATTCCAAATTCCTCAAGAATGAACAAATGTGGGGGTGGTGGGGTAACCACCACTGGTGGTTTATTGTAGACCACTGTGGACACTGCAGATTTATTGTTATTATAGGTATTTTCATATGGTAATGGAAGAACTTGTAACTTTGATGTAAATATGGTTGTTACCAGAGGTGCAGAGGGGAGGGCAAGGGATGAATAGGTGGAGCACAGAGCGTTTTTAAGGTATTGGAATTGTTTTGTATGATACTGCAGTGATGAATATATGACATTATACGTTTGTCAAAGCCTATAAACCTGTACAGCGCAAAGTGTAAACCATATTCTATAGACCTCGATTAGTAGCAACACTTCAATTTTGTTAATCAGGAGTAACAAATGTACCTCACTAATGTAAGATGGGAAGATAGGGGGAAATATGTATGTGCAGGGGCTAATATGGGAATCTCCTATACTTTTTCCTTTCAGGAGTTACCAGGGATTGAACTCAGGACTTTGTCCATGGGAAGCAGGCGCTCAACCACTGAGCTACACCCACTCCCCTGCCTCTATCCTTTTTTTTTTTTTTTAATATGGAACACTTCATGAATTTGCATGTCATCCTTGTGCAGGGGCCATGCTAATCATCTCTGTATTGTTCCAATTTTAGTATATGTGCTGCCGAAGCGAGCAGTGCCTCTATACTTTTGATGTAATTTTTCTGTAATCTAAAACTTCTCTAAAAATAAAGTTTATAATGAATTTAATTTTTTTTAAAATACTGTTTTAAAGTCACTTGAAATCATTTTTATATGCATAGGTACCAATTTGACATGCAGAAAGATTAGTTTGTTTCAGTTTGTTTTTTATTTTTAAAGTTTTTTAAAATTTTATTTTAAAAATATATAAAATTACAGATTTCCAAAGCTAAAACTATAAAACAAAGTGTGTTTATATATGCATATTTGTATTGTTCCCACCCCTTTTCTTATACAAAATGTAGCATACCCTATCCACTTTTCTCCACATTGCTTTTTTCATTTAGAAATATATACTGGAAAGGGGCAGATGTAGCTCAGTGGTTGAGCACCCACTTCCCATGTACTAGGTCCTGGGTTCAATCCCTAGCACCTCCAAAAAAAAAAAAAAATATATATATATATATATATATTTGAAACCAGTCCATACAATATAGAGAGATGTTCTTTATTCCTTTTTACAGCTACAGAGTACTGTTACTTTATGGATTCACCATAGTTGATTTAACAAATTCTCTACTGATGGACATTTGGGTTGTTTCCAATTTTTTTGCTGTTATAAATGGTGTAGCAATGAACGGCCTTCCTCACAAGTCACTTAGTATTTATCAGCATATTTTTTAAACATCCCAAAAAATTCATCCATACGAAGTTTACCATTCAATGATTATAGTATATGCATTGGTTGAGCAGCCATCAACAGAGTCAATTTTAGAACAAACCCCATACATATTAACAGTTCACTCCCCATTCTCCTCTGTCCTAGACAACCAATAATCTACTTTTGTGTCTCTCTTGATTTGCTGATTCTGGACATTTTACATAATTAGAATCATATAATATGTGGTCTTTTGTGACTGACTTCTTTCACTTAGCATAATGTTTTCAAGGTTTTTCTATGTTGTAGCATGTATCCGTGCTTCATTCCTTTTTACAGCTGAATAATATTTCATTGAATGGATGTACCACATTTTATTTATCCATTCACAATTGATATACATTTATGGTTTCCAGTTTTTTTGCCATCATCTTTTTGGGATAGATCCCTAGAAGTGGTACTGTTTAGACAAACGGCAAAAGAATATATAATTTTGATAGATATGTTTAAATTCCCCTCCATATAGTATTGTATCATTTTGCATTCCCACCAGCAATATGTGAGAGTACTTGTTTCCTAAGAGCCTTGACAATAAAGAACGTTACTAAACCTTAAGATTTTTGCCCAGTCTGATTGATGACATATGGTATTTATAGGTTTTTTATATAAGCTATATTGAAGTGTAACATATTACAGTGCACAAATCCTAAGTGTAAATAGCTAATAATTTTTTGCAAAGTTAATGCATCAAGAAACAGATCGTTTGCAGACTCCCAGAAGCTTCCTTAATCCTTTCTCATTACTACCCACCCCAAACATCATAGACTAATTTAGTCTCTTTTTTTAAAGTTATATAAATGTAACTGTGTAGTATGTAATCATTTGTGTCTAGCTACTTTAGCTCAACATTTTGTTTGTGGGGTCATCCATGTTGTTACATAGAGTTGTAGCATTTATTTGCATTACTGTATAATATTCCATTGCATGGATATACCACACATTCTATTGTAGATGGCCATTTGTGGGTTTTTTCTCTAGTTTCTGGTTATCAAGTATAGTGTTGCTGTATGGAACAGTTCTCCATCATACCTGTGGAGGTCCATACATGGCTATACATTTATCAAAACCCATAGATCTATAGACCACAAGGAATGAATTTGTATGTAAATAAAAATTTATATTAGAAGATAAAGGAATGAAGATCTGGTTCATGTTATCTTGGATGACTCTTGAAGACATCATATTGAATGAAATAAGCCAGACACAAAAGGACAGATACTTTATGATTCTACTTATATATAATAACTAGAATATGCAAAATCATAGAGGCAGAAATTAGAGCACAAGTTACCAGGTGCTAGGGGTGGGATTGGATAAGTGAAGAAGGGTAGTTAATGCCTATGTAGGGTTTCTCTTTGGGGTGACAGAAAAGTTTCCATAAAGATGGTGGTGATGGTGGCACAACATTTTGAATGTGAACAATGCCACTGTATTGTATGCTTGAGAGTGGTTGAGATGGGAAATTTTATGTTCTATATAAGTTACTACAATTTTTTAAATGAGAGAGACTAAAGAGACAGTGACAATTAAATGCAATATATGATCCTTGATTTTATCTAATAATGGAGGAGAAAATGCTCAAGTGAACATTTTGGGGACAATTGAAAAAAATTGGAATACAGAATGCATGAATTATATTAAAGGTAAATTTCCTAAACTTGATAATTGTACTTAATGTGGTACCATAAGGGAATATCTTTGTTCTTAGGAAATAAACATGGAAGTATTAAATGGTAAAAGAACATGATGTATGCAATCTACTATCTAATGTTTAGAAAATGGATGGAAGGGAGGGGAAGAGCAAAGGCAGAGACAGAAGCAGAGAGGCAAAAGAGGGAAAGAGGCAAAAAGAGGCACAGAGAGGCAAAAAGGGGCATGGAGAGGCAAAAAAGAGGCACAGAGAGGCAAAGAGGCACAGAGAGGCAAAAAAGGGAAAAGAGGCAAAAAGAGGCACAGAGAGGCAAGAAGAGGCAACGAGGCAAAGGCCAGGCAGAAATAGGCAAACTTTTAAAAGTTGGTAAATCTGGGTATCTGGGTAGGTTTAGATTTGGAATTCTTTGTGTATGCCTGTGTTATTTTTTACAACTTTCCTGTAAGTTTGAAACTAATGCAAAACAAAAAGTTTTAAAATATTAGTGGTTACCCAAGGATTTATAATATTTGTCTTTAATTAATTACAATCTACCTTAAAATAATGTTGTACTGCTTCAAGTATGGTGTAGATCCTTGTAACCGTGTATTCCCGATATATTCCAGTTTTTATGCTATTGTCACATATTTTATTTTCTACTTGGTATAAACCCACAGTAGATTGCTACTGTTTTTAATTTAGACAGTAACATATTTTAGAATGGTTAGAAATAAGAAAAAAAAATGTCTTTTATCTTAACCTTCATTTTAGCCATTTCTGGAAATATTTATTTATTCGTGTAGATCCAAATTTCTGTCTGCTATCATATTCATTCCTCCTGAATAACTTGCTTTAACATTTCTTATAGTCTGGATTTGCTGAAATGAATTGTTCATCTGAAAAAAATTTATTTTTGCCTTTCATGTATGAAAGCTATCACTATGTGCAGAATTACAGATCGACAGTTTTTTTCTTTCAGCCCTTTAAAGAGTAACTCCACTGTTTTCTGCCTTGCATATTTTTGATGAGAAGTCTCTGATGTCTCTGATCTTTGTTTCTCTGTAATGGATCTTTTTTCTCTGACTGTCCTCAGGATTTGCTCTTTATATTTGGTTTCAATAGTTTGGAGATAATATGTTTAGGTATATGTATGGTATATGTATGTGGTGCTTAGTGTTTAACCTACTCAGGGTTCTCTGAGATTCTTGGATTTGTGATTCTTGTGTTTTCTTATTTTTGGAAAGCTCTCAGTCATTATGATTATCTCAGCCAATGTCCACATCCTATCTCTTTGGAGGGTCCTATGTTTCCTTAGATTTCAGGCCTGTTGATTGCCTTGCAGCCTCAGCTCCATGAAAGGTTGAAGAAAATTATGATTTTATGGATTATCTTGATTTTCCTTGCTGTTAGGGTGGAAACAACTCTCTTTCCATCCTATTATATTCTGTATAGAAGTGGAACTTTCATTATTACTTGAATCAGAAATTTCAAGGCAGTATCTGTTATATCGAACTATCAAGACTGAGAGACGGGTCTGAGATTTTACCCTACTTGCAATTAAGAACAGTCTGACACAGTTTCATAAATGCTGGCAGAAGACACAAGACTCCTGGGGCAGACAGAGGTTAGTTTGTTATTCATAGCCTAAGGAACATTCATCATTTTTGTGGCCATTCTCCAAGCCCCAGTTTCCATAGGGCAACAAGAAGAGGGCCAGGTGCGTCCACACATGTGGTCGATTGTGTTATAGGAGAGGAACCCTGAACTTAAGAAAACAACTCTTTTCTAAGGTAGTAAGCATGTCTGCCGTTTGCTGAGGAGGGAGACTCTACCTCTGTCTTCCAAGACTGTTTGCTACACAAATATCTGTGAAAAGATGGTCCAAAGCAAAGGCAGTCTGCCCCTAAGACATACAAAAATACAAGAGACCTATGGATTTAGAGACGGCTCAATAGAGATGGCTTCTCCTGGGCTGATATATTTTATATCACATGTAGATTTCTCCTGTACCAATAACTCAATTCTATATTTTGTGTCCCAGGATCCATTCCCATTCATTGAACTCTATTCATTTTGCATTTCTCATGTACCAGCAAATATGCCCAGTGTTGGAGATACAGAGCAGAAATGGTCCATATTTCTTTCACCTGATAAGTAGGGTAATTGGGGATTTTCAGGGTTTTACCAAACCATACAAAGTCTCAATGGATTAAACTCCCAGTGATGGGAGAATTTAGATATTAACAGCAAAACACATTAATGCTATTTACATTTACATCACTAACCTTATCATGTCTCCTCTTTTATATATGTCCCTGTAGAACATATTTTTTTAATTTTTTTTTTTTTTTAGAAGGTACCAGGGATTGAACCCAGGACCCTGTACATGGGAAGCTGGTGCTCAACCACTGAGTTATATTCGCTCCCCTTCTGTAGGACTTTTCATACTTAACTATGAGGTTATTTAAATGGAAGAACTATATTTTGTGCTGTTTCCTTAGTGCCCAGCAAAGTGCCTGAAAATGCTTTGCTATTATACACTTTATTACTTCATAGGTGACATGAGGATTTTTTTTTCCTGTGAATTTGCTTTTAAAGGTGTCCACTAGGCTACACTTATTATTTCATTAGAAAATGATACTTCGTTCTGGTTTTCCATAGCACGGTCAAATGGCCAAATAATTTTTCTCTCGAAGTTTGCCACATCAAGAAGCTTTGAGTCATGAAGTATAACGTGGAAATTCTGATATTTTATCACCACCAACCTTTACCATATGATTTATATGGTGATTTCTATTTCTGTATATGAAGGTGAGAGATAATAAAATCAAAGAAAGTTTAGATTTGCAAACAGCTTGGAACCACATCCTGAACACTATTTTTCACCACATGTCTTTTTCCAAATAGACACAAAGTGTAATTTTTTTTTAATTGCCAGGAATAGGAATATGGTAGCATTTCATTCTCACATAACATCACAAATTATCTATCTCCATCCCCGCCCCATCCCCCAAAAATAATGCTTTTGACTTAGCCAAACTTAACCAATATGTTTTCTTAAAGAGTTGTCCCCTTGGTTTTTAAATTCCATGAATGTGTATGCATGTGTATACATGTGTATGTATATATAATATATGTATATATATGAAATTTAAACTATAGTTTTTATTCATTTATACTTGATTTACGTTTCTTGAATAGATGTTTCTGTGATGAGTTCCAAGTTGCCTGAGGTGTCTTGCAAAGATGACTTTGGAAGTGCTGACCTTTGAACCTTGGGATTATGTTTTACCAGCACTCAATTGGGAAAGGGCCAAAGTTCAACTTTAAACTCTTTGTGTGCTGCTTGCTTTAAATTTAAATTTAAATTTTAAACACTCCTGTGCCTGGTTGTTCTTGGAATGCAAAAGGTACATGTTTTTGTACTTCTCTGAGGAGCTCTTTTGTGGCTTTTCCAGAATTTAAGTCAGATTTTGCTTTCAGGGCTATGTTCCAAGGCCTAAAATTTTTAGCAGCTTCAGACAGATGGGTGCTATTTTTGAAATCCATATGGACTTTCCCGTATGATAGGGTCTATTTAATGGACTATGTTACTACTACAGAAATACACTTATTACATTTGTTCTTCCATTACTGCTAAGAGGGGTTCTGATTCTGCAATTGTCTTTGCAAGCTGGGAGAAGGATTGAAAATGAAATATATGCATATGCTATGATATTTACAGTTGGTATATTCTTGAAAGAGTTGAGTGGATTGAGGTTTTAGGAATAAAATCATGTATTAAATGCCCTAGGAGAGCATATCAGAACATTCTAGTTAACTTTAAAGCCCTTTCTGTATTTCAAGGACTACTTGGTTTATATTTTATAAATCATTATTTTTGAAACTGTGTTCTTAACTCTCTGAAATTTGTCTATTCTATAACTTTTCCTATTCAGAACATAACCCAGAGCCACAAAGTAAACAAAAGGGACTGCTCTAAGACAAGTGTTATTGTTATCAGACATACTTACCTGGCAGAAGAGAAGAGACCATGATTATTAAGGGGGTTTTCCCAGGGCAGGGCTTATCCATTGCAAACCAGATGTGCTGACCTCTGCAATTTCCCCAAATGTGGGAAACTTGACTGCATAATTTATGGTAGTGGGGACTGCATTCACATTTTTCCCTGAAATTAAAAAAAAAAAAAAATGGGATATCACAGTGTTCAAGCACTAAAGCCCAGGAATTCAACTCATAGGCAAATCTATTTATTTGTAATTTATACAAATTCATTAGCTAATAATCTTGTTTTTTGTTCATAGCAACTTTGAAGCAGAAAATTGAAGCAAGTGACTAAGGAAAGACATGACAGGGATCAGGTATGCTGGTAGTAGCAATAAGCAATAACCCAAAGACAAGAAAGGAGATAGCAAATGTATTTTAAAAGCCCATGTAAGTATACTGAGCTTCACAAAAGGCTGGTGTAAACATCCTTGTTTCTCTCAGCAGGCCCTGCAAGCATCTCAGAGTTATATCTGAGACGTCTGGTAAAAATGTTCATCATATAGAAGCAGTGAGCTCTCATAGAAAGGCAGGTGCAGGTTTAAGTCCTAACACTGTCACTTGGACCAGTCATTTAAGCTCTTTAGGTATCTGCTACTCATTAGTACCTTGAGACTAAAAATATCTGTTCGAATACCCAAGACAGGAAGTCATGTGTGGGTAAATACTCCACAAACTGATAAGCACTCTATGGAGAATATGGTCTTAGATCCAACAAGAAGGCATTCAGATATATTTTTTTAATTAAATAAGATTTAGATTTAAATATCAAATGATCAATGAGTCAAGTTTTTTAATTTTTGATGAAATATAGCCTCAGTTATCTGGAAAAGTGATTAAAAAAAAAATGAGTCAATATCCAGAAATACTCTAAACTAAGGATTCATTGCCCTGAACTTTTTTAAGACAGAAGAAGTGAGGTCCTCTGATCAAATAAGTGATGATCCAGATCCAAGCAAGAGAAGCTGAAGGGCCTAGTGGAAAGTGTTCTGCTCTGTAAATGAAAGGAACAGGATTCTGATTTGAGCTTTGTACCTCCCTTGAACTTCATTGTGTCCCCTGGGTCAGTTTCTACACCTTTAAAAGAAAATAGTAATAATAGTAAGTAATTTTATTTAACATAAATAATAAAATTATTATGAAAATAATAGTAAAATTTCTATGAAAAGCTATTTCCCTTTCCTTTGCTTTCACCTTATGGAATTAAGGAAGATCTAAAAAGATGTGCACTCACTTATCAATACCCACCTCCTCCCCACTCCCCCACAAACCACCAATTTGTGGAAATGGGGTAAGGATATAAAGAACCAGGAAGCCCAGTCTCCATCTACACAACTACCTGTCCTGTCACGCCAAGCTTAACTCTTTCAGTATGAGTCTCAGGTATCTGTTTCCTGGGTAGAGACTTCTAAGACAACACATGATTGTCATATCTAAATCCCATAATGGATAGGTTCCCACTTGAAGCTGTTAACTCCTGCTCAGCAAGGCACCAGACCCTGCCCTACTCTGTTAGGGGATGTTAATCTCTCACATTCAGAAGCAACCAGCTAATCTGACAAGTCACAGCATGCATTTAGATTATGTTGAGAAAAATGCCACTTTAAATGTTGTCAATAATTTAGTAATCATAGGAAGCCCAGAGCCCTCAGCCTTTCTCTTTGTCTAATTCCTTGTACTAGATGGAGGCACAACTAAGAGTTATTCTGAGATGTTAAAAAACTGATTGTTTAATCTTTCTACCCAAAGCCCGTAAGAATTCGGAAATGGCACCAGAAATGGTTAGCAAGCAAACACCTTCTCGGGCTCTAAGTGGTACAAGATTGGTTGTGAGATCTTAACCTTCATGGAGCTTATAAGCCAAGAGTGAAAGAACAGTGTGAAATATGGACTCGAGGAATTTAGAAAATAGAGCCAGTGCTTCTGCAGCAGTGTACAGACCAGGACAGATTTTGAACTCACAAGGGCAATTCACATTTAACAGATAGCAACTGAACCCATTATTTGCCACCCTTCCCAAACCAAATCATCCTCTAAGTCACCTAAGCCAAAAAGAAACCTCCTGTACCCAATCAGTAACTAGAATCTACTGGTTCCATCTCCTAAATATTTCTTATATCTAATCCATTCTCTCTTTGTTATCTTTACCCTAGTTAAAGCTCGGCCTACCTCTGGTTCTACCAATCTCTAAATCATCTTTTACACAATCAACAGTTACCTAAATAGAATGCAAAAATGGCCATATCACACTTCCACCTAAAGCCCCTAAATAACTCTCCATTTTCTACAATAAAAGTCCAAGGCCCTCAGAAGGAGGATATAAATCTTCCATGATGTGACCCCTTAGATAAAGCCATTCTCACTTCCTTTTGCATTTCCCACTTCTATCTCCCATTCTGACTTTAGAATGTGTTGATATCAATCCATTTGTATTTCTTCATATAGTAATTTAAAAGGCTTCATCTTAGAAATATTGCAAATGTCGATAATTTTACAGCTTAAATATCTTATGAAAATTTCATTGATTTTTCTGGAACAGATAAGTTCTGAATGAGTTTAAATAGTAAGAGCCCCTTTCTTCCACCAGGTCATCATTCACTAAGGTGAGTGTTTAGGTGCTAGGACTTTACAATGTAGATAGAACCCTGGCTTAAAGAAAGGTAACAGGAACCTTTATAAGCCTGCAAGCTGTCCTCTACTACTATAATCCTTTCACCATCCAGGCAAAGTTCTAGAGTATGAGTAAGATGAATTGATTTAGAGAATACAAGTGTAGAAGTAGGGGAACAATCTAAGAGTCTCTTGATAAGTCTTGTTTGGTGCAGAGCATTTCTGCCCATAAGGTATAATAAGCAAAACTAATATTGGGGTGTGGTTGGGGAGGTGGTAGAAAGGATGTCAGCTACTGTCCATGGTCCTGATAAACAAATGCACAACAGGGCATGGCTGTTCTCTGTAGTCCCATGTGCCCCTTCCCCATTTTTTATCATCCCTCCAGCATTAAAAAGTTAACTACATCAATACTCCTATCCATAGTGTGTTGAGTGAGTCAGTGCTTTAAATGAGTACATTATAAGTACCCCCATTTGGATTGTTTGTTTTGGTGCCATCTTTCTTCACACTCTAGATTTTAGTCTATTCATTAGTATGTATGAAGAATACTACTACTCAGCACTGAAATATGACACCTACAGAGGGAGATCACACTGTCAGCCACTAAGTCATGCTTTAGGTCTGGTTTCCGTGATAGTTCTCTATTTCTGTTTCAGTTCAGATGGCAAAGCAGGAATATATCTTTCCCTAAGAGGCGTAAAATAGACCGCTTCCTGCTATTTGAAATTAGTGGTGATTTGTGGGTTGTTTATAGAGATTTTGCTTTTTTACTTTTCTCCTTTGGTCCTTCACTGTTTAAACATTTCTCTGACCCTTACTCTACTTACTGTTTTTATGAACTTGTTAGGGAAGGATGGGAATTTCCCTTTCAAGATGTCCATTTCCCCAGATTCCATTGGCACTGCAGGAGAATCTGGTGGAGAAGTAGCCAGAGAGAGGGGGTGATACGAAGGACATACCCTGCTTTGTGGATTATAAAGGTCCTTTCTGACCACAGTGATAACAGGTTGTTTTCTTCTCATCATACATCCATTCAGCGACCAAGAAGGTTATCTTCATTATTCTTCTGTTTAGGTTTGCTGTTTTATTACTGAAGAGAACACAGAAGAATTCCTGCCTTTACTGACTTTTCATTTAGGGTGCGTATGTGACCAGAGGGCATGTACTGACTGCTCTGTTTGCTGATGTTATCAAGACATCCTATAGAGGATGCTGTGGAAGAGTTTCCTGTTCTTTCAGAACAGAACAGCCAGCGGAGTTTTCAGACAATGTGCTCTGGCATAGTTGATGCTGACAGGCAGCACGTTAGCTCAGAACGAGTCTTTTGCCTGATTGGCAAACGGGTATCTAATTCTTCTATTGTTTTTTTTTTTTTTTTTTTTTCTTTTCTTAGGGGTGTGGCTTTCCCTCGTTTATAATCTTCCTATAGATTTCAAAACACATTGTCTTGGGGAGTGTATTTACACAAGATGTCTCTGGGGAAAGACTTCCTGAGATGGAGTTTCCAGGGTACATTTTAGGACTGGCATCTAAGTACATTGTATACAGAGATCAACTTTAGTGGAGTTGCTGTCAGGTTGTGGTACAGTTTAATAAATTTGATGCACAATTAGAACTCCTGTGGGGCTTATTTATTTATTTATTTTTAAGAGGTACCAGAGACCTCGTACATGTGAAGCACACGCTCAACCACTGAGTTATACCCGCTCTGGTACTTACTTATTTTATTTTGACCATTCATAAATATATACAGTAAAACCATGGACTTTATTTCAAAATTATTTTCGCTGTAGCTAATTGAGATAGGCAATATTTGAACATAATTGGTTTTAACTTATGGAGATATCAGTCCAGATTCTAGGCCTTTTCACTGACCTCTGTGATTAAGTGAAATAGTTGTTCTTTGTCTTGCCAAGAATGCTTGTTAGATGAAAAAATAAGTAATAAAATTATTTCTGGGGAGCGGATGTCACTCAAGTGGTTGAGCACCTGCTTCTCATGTACAAGTTCCTGAGTTCAATCCCCAGTACTTCATAAATAATTAAGTAAATAAATACAGCTAGTTTAAAGAGTTAGCTCTTAAAAAAGAAACAAACAAACAAAAAACTATTCCTGTGGTTCTTATTCAGGTGTGGTGTACTCTTCTGACTGTTGTACTACAATTGTGACTTTTGGATTAACTCAAAAGTTCATGGAGAGTAGATATGGCTCAAGCAGTTGAGTACCTGCTTTCCACATGGGAGGTCCCAGAACCAAATGGTTCTGGGTGCCTCCTAGAAAAAACAAAAACAAACAACAAGCAAAACAAATGAAAAAAACCAATGCAGGGGAAAACTAAAACTAAAAATAAAAAATAGAAATGAAACAAAAGGAAAAGAAAAACAAACAATGCTTGGGAGCTGATGTGGTTCAGTGGTTGAGTGCCAGCTTCCTACATACGAGGTCCGAGGTTCATTCCCCAGCCCTGGTACCTCAAAAAAAAAAAAGACTTAAGAGCAGTAAATTCTGTTCCTATCAAAGTCATCTTTCTAAAACAAAAAACATCCCATGACATTTGTATTCATTTCCTTGGGCTGCCCTAACAAAGTACCACAAACTGTGTACCTTTAGACAACTTAAATTGACCCTTGCACAGTTCTGGAGGCTAGAAGTCAGAAATCAAGGTGTTGGCAGGGCTCTGCTCCCTCCAGATCCTCCAGGAGAGGATTCTCCCTTGCCTCTTTCAACTTCTGGTAACCCCAAGCATTCTTTGGCTTGTGGCAGCCTCCATGTTCAAGGCTGTCTTCCCTCTGTGTCTGTGCCTCTTCTCTTTTTACATGGACACCAGTCATATTGGGTTGGAGCCCACCCTAATCCAGTATGACCTTATCTTAATGCAATTACAGCTGCACAGATTTTATTTCCAAATAAGGTCACATTCACAGGTACAGGGGCATAGGATTTCAACATAGTTTATGGGGGGACAGAATTCAACCCATAACCACATTCTTCTCCTCAAAAGCCTTTGAATTGCTGACTGTACTATTGAAATGCTTTGCCCTTTACATTTATTTCTGTTTCATCTTTCCCATCCATAAAACCAGCAGCTGAATGTCTACTGTTTCTTGTGTTACAAAGATGACTCTCCCTAGGGTAGAAATGATTTGTACATAGTGATGCAGTCCAAGCTCTGGAGTAAAGAAATAATAAAATGAATCATGCCTGACTGCCAGGTGGGAGTATCTTGAAAACTGATTTGCACCTTATTTCATAAGGATATAGCTGATAAGCTTAGTGCGGGGTGGATACATATACAATTCTGATATGATTTGGATATTGAATTCAATGAGGCATTTGACAAACTCTTATTCTTATGAGCAAGATGCACAGTGACTGCCACACAAACTAATTTAAGTTTAGGCTTCATTAAAAGAAGTATAATACCCACAAAGTACATATTGGTCCCCCAAATTCTGCCTTACTCAGACAATTCTTGGGGTTGTGGACTCAGTTCTAGATGTCATGTTTTAAAAAGACGTTGACTACTTGGAGCGTATCCAGAGAAGAGAAACCGTAATGGTGAAAAGTTTCAAACTGAGACATTTAAAGGAAGGCTGAGTTAATTGAGAATATTTAGCTTATAGGAGAGAAGACCTGGAAAGAGCATGAAATGTTAAACACTATTGAGGGTCCATATATTGAAGAAGGGCTTATTTTGTATGGCTTTTTTATCTAGAGAGTCAGTATGGTAAGTTGAATTATGTACCCCAATTTAGAACATAATCTTAATTCACATCCCTGTGTGTGAACCCATTGTAAATAAGATCTCTTGAAGATGTTATTTTGGTTAAGGTGTGGTCCAAATAAATGAGGGGGCCCTTAATCTGGATTATGGGATTCCATTATAAACAGAAGTTCAGGTGAAGTCAATGACAAAGTCATAGGGAGAAGCCAGAAGGTGGAAGTCAATGAAACTCAAAAGAAAAAGGAAAGGACATAGCCATGTGAAAGGAACGCCAAGGAGAACCCAAGGATTGCCAGCCATCCAGAATGCTACCAACCCTGGAAGGAAGCAAGCCTTCAGCCTCTGAAACCATCAGCCAATGAATTTCTGTTGTTTAAGCCAACCCATGGTGTACTGTTTGTCATAGCAGCTCAGGCAACTAAGACAGCACAGGATAGAAAGAAAAGAGGAAAGGCTTAGAAGCCAAAACTGGGTTTATTTTTACACTGCTTTCTAGCTGTGTGTAGCTGGGCAAATTTTTCAACCTATCTGAATTTTAATATCATGATTTGTAGGGAAGCGGCTGTGGCTTAATCAATAGGGCTCCCGTTTACCATATGGGAGGCCCCGGGTTTGGTTCCCGAGGCCTCCTGGTGAAGGCAAGCCCGCCCGCACGGCGTGGTTAGCTGACCCAGCGAGCACAAGCAGCAAGGGGGGGATATGAATAAATAAAAATAAAATCTTTAAAAAAAAAAAAAATGATTTGTAAAGTGAAGGTAATTGTGTCTACATTGAGAGGATTAAAATTCAGGTATTAAAGCTGCCCAGCATTTGTTATGTATTGTTACTTCAAAGAACAGGAACTAATATCTAGAAGGTACTGGGAAGTAGTTTTGTTTAACTATAGAAAGAGCTTTCTTCTATTTAATACTTTCCAACTATAGAGGAGGGAGTGAATTCTTTCTTGGTGCAGTGTTTGGAGTCTGTAGAGTAACTTGCATATTCTGTGTAACCTTTCTTCCCACCTTCCTGTATTCGGTCTACCTTTGCTGTCTACTAGAGAATCAAGGCACAAACAAGTGAGAAACTGTAGAAAGAAGAGTCTAGTTGAGACACTAGCATCCTAATTCTAATCTATTTCACTGGTTTGTAATTCAATCTTGTTGAAAGAATCTGTTAATTTATTCTTCATTTGGATTTGCTTATCTTAGCCAATTATACCTGTAAAATGATTTCTTTTAATAGACTGCATCACTTACTTTCACCCAAATGACTAGAGACTTAAGAAGAATGCTCATTATACTAAACTTAGAACTTAGAGTATTGCATAAAACCTGTAGACATCAGTTTTAATTGCTTCAAACCAAACATACACTGTTTTTTTGTTGTGTTTGAGGAATTAGAGTCTCCAAAGAGAATAGAACTGAAATGCAAGAATGTATCATTTTCTATTTTCAGAAGCAAGAAGAAAATTCAACTTCATATTCTCTCAAAGGAAGAAATAAACGGTCTCTATAAACTATGGAAAGTCCTAATAGAACACTGGATCAAAATTACGACAAGTGTAATATATGCCACTAATGATGCTTATCATTTCATTAATAATAAAAAGTAAAATGTTACCATCTCTTTGTGGATAAACTATCTTTGGTGACTTTTGAAAACCATCTTAGATGCATGAAAACTATTGTGAGAGCTGCAATTTTATGTATAAAAATTAACCTGCATATATCACCCACTGTTGATTGCTCATATTATTGTTCAAGACAATGCTTATTAATAAATTGAAGCAGTTTCTACATAAGTAATAGACTAAAGAGAGGTAACTTTGTTAACTGCAGTAAAAAAAAGGGAGATTCCAAAACATGGCTGAAGTTAGGAGTCATTCAAACTTAAAAGAATAGGCATTTTAAATTTCTTTATGGATAAAAAATGTGTTCTCCAGGTATAATGTGTATTTTAGAAGTTTTGGGAATATTATCTAGAAATCAAGATAAATTAAACAGCATGGTGTGTTCTAGATGGTTTAAAATGGCTACAATTAGATTAATTTTCTCTTTAACAGAAATTTATCATACTTTCCCCCTCAAACAGTAATTGATTGAAAATCATTAGAGATGTCCCTTTGGCTGACACGTTGTCTTTTCTTAAGAAATTTTCAAAATTCTTCAAGATTAGCTGAGCCAGATTTCGCAAGAGCTTCAGGTAAGGAGAATCAACTGACAAAATATTCATCTTAGGTATGAACAGATAAATCAGCCTGCGTATTAACCTGTTCTATCTATTGCATAAATATGTCAATCATTTCTTTAGAAAGAAAACATTTTAAAATAGGAATGAGATTTTTGAGAGCATTGCATAAAACCTATGGCTATCTATTACTTGTCTCATCAGCTTCTTTAAACTTTGAGAAATGTTATTTTAATCAAATCAAAAGAGAAATTTGCCCTTGCTTTCATAGGTGCCTTAAGGAATTATGAATGATTCATTTTGAGGTTTGTGCTATGCGTGTAATACTTCCATAAGTTCACAAGTGATCTTGAGTTTCAGAGAAGTTAAATCATTTCCACACATATACAGAAATGATAAATGGTAGAGCTGGGACTTAAACCCCGGAGAGTTTTTCTGGAAACACTCTCTCTGCTTTTCTGAGAACCCCACACTCTCTTCTCAGGGAAACTTTCAGTTGCCTTGACTAACCCCATTCCCTCTATTTCACATCTAAATATGGGAGTTTCTCAGGACTCTGGACTGGGCCTTATTCTCTTGGAATGCTCTGAACCAATCTCATCCAGCTCCACAAGCATAAATACTACTGTAATATTGACAGTTTCCCAATTTTAATTTGCAGCTCTGAGTTCTAGAGTCATACATCCAAATGTCTTGTAGTCACCTCATACTTAAAATTTCAGAAGTTTGATTTCTTTCCAAACCAAACTTTATCACCTACAGTTTTTCCATATCACTAGTGACACCTCCATTCACATAATTTTCTCATGCCATGAGCCTAGGAATTATCCTGGATATGCTTGTGTCCCCACATTCAACTTACCACTATGTTCTGTTGAAGTATTTCTTAAATATCCCTTGAGCCCATCCTTCTCTCCATCTCCTGGTGATGGGGAACAGGAAAATGACTACTGACTCAAAAGAGTCCAGTCAAATAATCTCATCATAAAAATGATGTGTTGAGTTCTTTTTTCTGCCCTCCTGGCACCTACAGTCGAACTTGACTTCCTTACTTCCCAAATTCCGGAGGCTCATTTAGAACTGTCTTCAATTTTATGAAGGCAAGGATAAATTAAGATTGTTTTCCCCAACCTAATGCCTCTTCTTCTCCCTTTCCCTATGTGTCATTTTTCTGTGTTTTCCAGAAGCCCTTCCAGTCCTTACTGGGGCCTTCTTTGTTCAAGTATCCTGTAAGGGCTTCTCTCTATCTAGTCATCCTTGAATTCTGGTTCTCTTGGGACTGCTTTTTTATTACTGTTGTTAGGATATGAACACATTTTATATAACCATCATGTGAAAGCATTCTATTTTGGTGTTTTCCTTATTTTAACAATATCATAAAATGGCATTCTTTCTTTCTAGAGAAGGGAGTGGAGAAAAGGTATATTAGAACTTCTGTGTACCAAGATTTTGCCATAGGAGGAATTCACGCTAATCAAGTTTTTTTTAAATATCACACAAGCTCTTTTTCTCCATTACCACTCATATCTTCATTTAGCATTTCATGCTCAGAGACAGCAGTATGCATGACAAATGAATCTTACACATTCCTGGCAATTGCTGTGTTTTCTCCCTGAAAATCAACACACAGAAAGAAGGACCAAAATCCTAGTTGCCGATCTCAGACTTGACAGGAAAGAGTTACTGGTATTTTGTTTCTCATCAAACGCCATGCGTCTGCATTCAATGGACTGACTGATTTCACAGTCTTACAATACCTGTGGTACTTAAAAAAAAGAAAGAGATTTAGAAATTGTTATAAGACTGTTGTAAGGATGGTTTGATTTTATAAGTTTCCAGAAATAAATATCAAAAGAACCAGCTTCTAAGATTGAAAGATAAGGCTTAACATGGATTTTTTTCAAGGTCTGCAGGCATATTCTTGCAGCCCTGGGGTTTGATGAGAATCACAAAGTGAAATAATGGACATTTGTAGGCCACAGTATCTCTAGTACAGCGTTCTCGTTAAGCCTTCCTTTTATCTTTGGAGGGTTAAGTTCTGACCTACATTATTGTATGACAATGTTTGTGTTCAAAATAATACATGAGAAAATTTGGGTGTTTTGGGTTTTGTTTTGTTTTTTCCCCTTTTTTTAAAAGAAAAAGTGGTGAGATTTGGGCATCAAAATCCTAAAGCCAGAAACATATATATTGAATTTAGTTAGACTCAGTCCAAAAAAAGTAGAGTAGAACTCAGGAGTTTTGAACTCAAGGCCCTGCTTTTCCACTTAGTAGCTTGAGCAAATCATTTTGACCTCTTCCCTCATCTTTAAAATGGGGATAAAATGAGCTTCTGTTACGTGTCAGAAATGAAGTTGGATTGGGATGAGGGATGGTGATGGGATGGTAGCATGTTGAACATAACAGGCAGGCAGACAAATGTATGTCCTATTTTTCAGAAACTCAGTTTAGTGGTGGGAAACATTAAATAATAAAGAAAAATTATCAAGCTGTTATGGTGGTTAGAACTAAGAAGAAACAGAACAGGGAGCTGTGAGAACCTGTTGCTGGGGTGCCTGACATAGTCTAGTAATAATAATAATAGCACCCATGGTAGGCTGAATAATACCCCCCATACCAGATGTACATGCCCTAGTCCTTGGAACCTGTGAATTTTACCTTAATGGCAAAGACTTTACAGATGAGTTAAGGATCTTGAGATGGGGAGATTATCCTGCATTATCTGGTGGGCCCTAAATGCACTCACTCACAAGTGTCTTTATAAAAGGGAGGCAAAGGGAGATTAAGGACAAAAGAAAAGGAGGCAGTGTGACCATGGAGGCAGAGGTTGGAGTGATGTCCACAAGTTCAGGACTGCTGGCAGCCCCCAGAAGCTGGAAGAGGCCAGGAAAGATTCTCCCTAGAACCTGGGGAAGGCGTGTGGTCCTGCCAATACTTGATCTAGCCTCAGTGTAACTGATTTCAGACGCTGGCTTCCAGAAATTTGAGAGACTATATTTCTGTTGTTTTAAGCCACCAAGTTTGTGGTAATTTGTTACAGCAGCCAAAGGAAATTAATATAGTACCCATGTACCAATGGCTAGGGTATGGCAAGAAAAGGCACAGAGCTTGGCACATAATAAGTGCCGAGTTTTTGTTTGTTGCCAGTATTAACTGAACCACCCCAGTTATTGAAACTCTGTCCTGTCTTTAATAGTCCCCCCCAAAAAAGGAGTCTCCTCCTCAGGGAGAGTGTGACCAACCTTTTACTTATCAGTCAATAGCAGTTATTTAGAATTTGTTGTGTGCAAAATGTCCTGGATGTGTTCTGTTAACAAGGTGGTTACAAAGCAAAAATATTCTATCAGATTGTTTTTGCTCTGGCTGCCTTCTATTCTAGTCTGTGTTGCACCACTTATTTTTATATTGCTGTTTCTTTTAAGTTTAAATATCAACTCCTGAGAGTGGAGCCCTCTGTAGTTTGGCTTTCTGTTCCCAGCACAAACCAGAGTATCTGGTAGACTATTGACAGACTGAAGGAATGAACACATCCAGACTTTCAAGTTCATCTCATTCAAATAGAGAGCCAGGATGAAGGAAATTGACCATTGACAGATGTGATGGCAAGTATCTGTTTGGAAGTAGCCCAGGCTTTTAAGGACAACGACTACAACCAGATTACTGAGCAGCCTTGGGGAAGACTTTAAACTCTCTGTTCTCTATTTCCAACTCTGTAAAATAAGGGGGCTATATTGGATTAGACTATTTAGTCATAAAAAAGCTACTTTTAAAATACTCTGAACCGGGTTCTATTGTAAGATACAATGGGTATACCACAGTGAATAAGATAACAAGAGCCTTTATCTCATGACACTTACACAGTGGAGGGAGACAAGATACACAAGTAAGAAAATGTTGATAGGGATAGCTATTTGACAGCAATTAAGCAGGGTAACATGATAGAGAGTGATTGATGGGCTTCTCTCTAGGTAGTCAAGAAAACCTTTTCTGAAAAAATGACTTTTAAATGAACTTGAATATCAAGAGAGAGGCAGGCATGCAAAGATTTGGGGGAAGATCACTCCAGCCAAGGGAGAAGCTGATGCACAGGCTTGAAGATAGGAAGAGCTTTGAGTTTTGCAGAATGGAAAGAACATGAGTATGGCAGGTGAGGATAGGCCAGAGACAAGAGTAACACCAGATGACAGCAGAGAGGTTTGTAGGAGTCAGATTATACAGGGTCTTAAAGACGGCCTATTTTTATGTTTGTTCTTTTAAGCTCTGGGGTGGGGGAGGAGCGGGGGGGCCATTATGAACTGACTTAAACTGGGCTATTTTTCAGAATCATGTTTTTTAAGGGTGGGCCATAGTGACAGCAGGAGCACCAGTTGGTGCATCATTGCAGGAGTCCAGGTGAGAGGTGACAGTGGTTCACATAGGGTGTCAGCAGTCGAAATCGAAAGAAGTGGACAAATCTCAAGTTGGTTTTGGAAGTAAATTTGACAAGACTTACTAGTGAATTTATTGGATATAGGGATGAAGGAAGGAGAGTATGGTGGTTTGGAGCTGTGTACAGCAGAAAACATGTTCTTAAACTTAACCAATTCCTGTGGGTGTGAACTCTTGTAAATAGGACCTTTGGATAAGGTTCCTTCAGATAAGATTTGGCCCAGGATGGGTCTTAATCCTACTACTGAAGGCATTATAGGGAAGGCCACAGAGAGAGAAAAAAGCTACAGAGGGAGCAGCCAGAAGCTGGAAGTCAATGGAATATAGAATAGAAGGAAGAGGTCACCATGTGCATTGCCATGTGACAGAGGAGCCAAGGACCAAGGATTGCCAGCATCTAGCTCCAAAATGCCATTCTTCAGGAAGAAATCATTGTCTTGATGGTGCCTTGATTTGGACTTCTTCCAGAGCCTTAAAACCATTAGCCAGTAAATTCCCATTGTTCAAGTCAACCTATTGCATGGTTTTTGCTTTAGCAATGAGGAAACTTAAACAGTTTTTGGTACCAGGAGTGAAGTGCTGCAATTGCAAATACCAAAAAATGTGGAAATGGCTTTGGAATTGAGTATTGGTAGAGGCTGGAAGAATTGTGAGGTGCTTGATAGAAAAAGTCTAGGTTGCTTTGAAGAGACTGTTGGTAGAAATGTGGGCATTTAAGCTACTCCTGGTGTGAGGCCTTAGAAGGAAATGATGAATCTATAATGGGAAATTAGAAGAAAGGTAGTCCTTGTTTTAAATTATCAGATAACTTGGTGAAATTGAGTTCTGATGTCAGATGGAAGACAGAACTTGAAAGTGATGAGCTTGGATATTTAGCTGAGGAGCTATCCAAGCTAAGTGTGAAAAGTGCAGCCTGGTTTATCCTTGTACCTTATAGTAAAATGTGAGAGGAAAGAAATAAGCTGAAAACTGAACTCTTGAGCACAAAGAAACGAGAAATTAGAAAATTCTGAGCCAATCCAGATAGTGTGCTTGGAGACCAGGGCCAGAAGCAACTCTATCAGGGACCTCCCTGAGCTTCTGGAAAATGAGTCCCCAGAGAATAGGGCTCCATTTGGGAGTTTAAGTGAACATAGATCCAGTCGGTTATCTCAGTGGAACTCAGGCTTGGAAACACAGTAATGCAGGAAGGATCTACAGAAGGTTCTATTGTCTGATGATTTAGACCCCTGTGAACTGTATGTAAAGCCAACAAGGTTTTTGCAAAATCTCTATGAACAGCACCACTGTCAGACTGGACTGAAAGAGACAGAGAAGGGAGGAATTGTAGGAAAAATAGCTTCAAGGGTAAAACCATAGAAGCCGAAGTCTGGTCCAAAGATATCTCCTCAGGCCAAGAGAGTGGGTCCACCCATGTTTGTGGAAAGGGCAGGTCTGCCTCTGCACTTGAAGGAGGCAGGTCATCTGTCCTGGTGCTTGGAGAGGGTGGGCTTTCTGCCCCAATGTTCAGAGAGCATGCTTCTACCCCAATGCTCCGAGATGGTGGGGTCTGTGCCCTGGTATCCTCAGAGACCCTGGCTGCCACACCAGTGCTCAGAGAGGGTGGCACCTTTATCCCAGTGTTAGGGGAGAGCATGGCCACCACACAAGCACTTGGAAGGGGTGGGTCTGCTGCTCCATCAGGCCCAGTGGACAAAACATTGATCAATAGATGACTCTCAGACCTTGAAATCTAATGGAGTTTGCCCTGTTTGGATCCTGACTCCTATTTTCCTTCTAATTTTTCTCTATTGGAATGGGAATGTCTATTCTATGCCTGTCCCTCCCTTGTATATTGGAACTAGATAACTTCTTCTCTAGGTTTCACAGGCCCACAGACAGAGAGGACTTGTGCCTCAGGGTAGACACACCCTAATTAATTTTGATGAGTCTTTATACTTAGCTTGTTTCTGAAATGACTTAAGGTTTTAGGGGTGTTGTGATGGTATGAATGTATTTTGCATGTGGAAAGAACCTGTCTTTTTGGGGTCCAGAGGGCAGACTTTGGTGGCTTGGAGCTATGTACCCTAGAAAAACATGTTCTTAATCCATTCCTGTGGGCATGAACCCTTGTAAATAAGACCTTTGCATGTGGTTACCTCAGATAAAGTGTGGCCCAGGATGGCTCTTAATCCTGTTACTGAAAGCCTTATAGGGAACATCTCAGAAAGAGAAA
>JAKSZT010054399.1:4875173-4943694 GCA_026826555.1 Tolypeutes matacus | reverse complement strand
GCTACCCAATTGTATGGTATTTGCTTTAGCAATAAGGAAACTAAAAGAGAGAAATCAAGAATGACTCCCAAGTTTTTATCTTTAGTAACTGGGTAAATCATAGGATATTTACTAATAAGGGAGAAAAAAAGAGAAACATGGTGGGAATCCTGATTTCTGTTTTGAGATTATTATTAGACATTTAAAGATGTGTCAGGTAGGTAATCATATGTGCAATGTGGAGTTAAGAGTTGGTTGGGTCTGGAGTTAACATTTGGGGATTAATAGTTTATAGGTGGTATTTAAAGTCATGAGGCTGGTTGAGATCACCTTGGAGAAGTGTTGAGGTGCAGAAGAGGTGCTAAGGCTGCCTTAGATGCTCCAACATTTAGAGGTTCAACAGAGGAAGAAGAAGCCTGAGAAGGACGTAGGAGGAAAATCAAGGGAGTCTGGTGTCTTAAAAGTTGGGGCTTGAGTGTTTTAAAGTGGAAAAGAGGATTTTTAAAAATTAAAAACAAACAAACACTAGAACACTGGATTCTGTACTGTGAAGAGTTGGTCTTGAAGAAGAGAAGACTTAACTGCAGGAGTCCCAACCTTGAGAAGGCAAGAAGGACTGGACTCCAGAGGAGGTGACCTTGGATTGAAGCAGGGGAATGTCATCCTCTGTAGCACATCCTTTGAGACAACTTTCCTTTTTGAACAGGAGAGAAGGCAGATTTGATGGATCCACAGGCAGGGAGTTTTAGATATGATGATGAAAAGGAGTGACAGCTCTCTTCTGAAGCCTTCAATTTCTCCTGTAATGTGTGAGGCCAAGACATCCATTGAGAGTGAGGCAGGAAGAAAGAGTGTAGGTGGTATGAAGTGAGAGGAGGAGGAGGTGTGAAGAGAGGGGAATGGGCAATTGAAAATACTAAGGGCAAGCACTTGCATTGGTCTCTGAATGCTTCCAGTTTGGATTCCATGGTTCCAGCCAGGGTTAGTTTCCAACACGTATACCTCTGTGCTTACATAGAGTTACTTTTTAAAAATTGATTTGTTGGAAGCAGATGTAGCCTGCTCCCATGTACAAGATCCCAGGTTCAATCCCTGGTACCTCCTAAAAACAAAACAAACAAACAAATGAAGAAACCTTCTCTCATTGGAGAGCAGATGTAGCTCAGTGGTTGAGAACCTGCTTCCCATGTACGAGGTCCTTTGTTCAATCCCCAGTACCTCCTAAAAAAGAAAAAAAAAAAATTTGATCTGCAAGCATACTTTTATGTATTAATGGTATTGATACTGGCTTATTGTCATGTTGTTAAACTTTTTATGATCAACTGTTTATTTCATTATGGTGACTTTTAGCTTTAATTTTTTTATGCCATAAAATCTCACACTTCTTCGTGGCTTTTTCCATTAGTTTTTCATACATAGAAAGTCCTTCTTTTAGACTAGCATTGTGACTACTTTTCCTTCATATTAACCTGCCCCCATTTCTAAGGTCTTCCTAATTTTTGATCCTCTGTCTATTGTTAGGCTTATCACGGTCCTAACCCTCTTCCTCACCTACAGCTGAGTGTGAGCAGCTGAGAGCCACACAACACTGGGTTGTACACTCAGAGAGTGTGGAAAAAGACACCGTGCCCGACCTCAAATTAGTCATCAAGTATTTTATGCTCTTTATTTTTCTATACTTGAATATTCAGCTTTTTCATATGGATCCTCAACTTTTCCTCCCAGAATCGAGTTAGGCGTAGGCCACAAAAAGTAAAATAGTAAGTGGAAAAGAAGAGCCATCAGGTGAGTTAGTGGAGACTCATCTGCTCTCTCCGTTGGAGAGAAAAGAGCTCAAAGAAGCTATGGAGTCAAGATGATACTCTCCCTCCTTTTGCCAGATAGACCCCAGAGCAGAAATTTGAGGGGCTCCCCTCCAGGGGTTTTCCTGGGGCCTGAAGATCAGACCATCACGTGTCATTTGATCTAATTAACATGAACTGTGTCACTCTCATTTTGAGAATAACAAATCTGCCTTAGGGTGAATTGAACTTTGCTGCTAAGAAAAGAATGTGGAAGCCAATAAACATAAAGCATTTTGCCTGGGCATGTGCTTTCCTACTGGACCTGGGACAGTCAGGCAAATTCTTCCTTCAGTTTTGGAATTCATGAATCAATAAATTATTTACTGAGCACCAAGTTTGTACCAGGCATTGTTTTAGAAGTGGGAAGTCTTGCTCATATTACTGAGCCTGAACTAGACATTCATTCCTTCAAAAGAAAAACTAACTGCACCATAATTGGCAGACTGGACTCCCAAATTCCTTCAGCACTTTATTCACTTTATCAGATATAATAACATTTATTATATCATAATTATATTTCTTCAATGTCCAGCCATTTGTCTCTGTTTATATTATTTTTGTTGTTGTTAATTGTTATTATTATCATTCACCCATGTTGGCAGGATGATATAGAAATCATTAGTGCATCCTCTAGGATGTCACCAGAATTGTTTTTACTTCTCTATGTCTCTCTCTTTGCTCTACCCTCTTTCTCTTTCTACCTTCTTTTATGTTGTCCCCCTCCTCTTTCTTTCCCTGCCTGCCTGGTCCCCATCACACACACACACACACACACACACTCTCTCTCTCTTTCTCTCTCTCTCTCTCTCTCTCTCTCTCAGAATACACACCTGGCTTTCAAACATTGAAATTCTCTTAACACATTACAGATAAAGTGTTTTTGCAGATTTAGCTGCCATAGAGGGTTCATAGTCCACTGTCACGTACAATTTTATTTCTTTTGTGGAGTAATTGAAATGGAGATGAGGCTGACAGATTTGGAAAATACTGGAACTCCTACCCTACCCAGTGCTGTCTTTCTGGTCCCTTAATCAGTTGATATCCTTGCTTGGAGACTCTTTTCCCTACTTAATTTAATTGCATGATTAGAAGTAATGAGGAGCCTAAGCAAATTGCAGATTGGATATGGAAAAATAGTGCTCTATCTTCAGAGTTAATTAATTCTAAAAGCAAGAAGATTCTTAAACGAGAATCTCTGCACAGGAATCGTTGGAAAATATCAAACAGATTTCTAATAAGTAAAATGATTTTGATGCTGGGTTATAACTGATCATATAGAGTGTCTGTGGTGAACCATTTTAAGTAGTACTAATTAGGTGAAAACCTGTTATGAAGGTTATACATTTTTATTTATCCCTTGATTAGACATCTCTGCTTGTGTAAGCCTCTTCATTTCTCCCGACCTTCTTTCCATTGCTCATTTTTCACAGGGAAGAAATTGAGATTCTGAGAGTTAACCTTAATTTATGCATTTAGCATAATTTTATGATAGAGTAAAATGAGATTTGAGATATTTTGGTCTGTATAACTGAAAATCCCAGATCAAAGATAGTCCCTGCTCAGCAGTCCTCTACCCCCCCAATACTGTGCAGTTAGCCCAGCCAGAGCCCCTTTTCTCTGGCAATCCCTAGGGGGCATCACCATCCTGACCCCTAATTGCTATCAAGCTCCTCAATTCTGTTTTTGTTTTGTTTTTTTCTTATACTGCCGGGTTTATATTCATTTAGTTATATAGTCAATGCCAACTAATTACTTGTAACTTATTTCTATGTATTCTTAGCTCTCATTCTCTCTCTCTCCCTTCCCTTTTTACTTCCAAGTCCATCTCTCCTCACTGAGGTACCCAGAGATTGAGTATCTCCCAGCTTCTTTGATGACATTGTCTTGATTTTGCCTTGTCATATTCTTGGGTACTCACTGGTGCTTACTGCTTTGATGTCAGAGCTCTCGGCACCTTTTGCATTTGCTCTAAATCAGGTGTTTTCGATATCATCGTGTGCTCTCCTCTCCATGAAAAGCACTATACTATTGCTAGTATTGAGTTCTCCCTTTTTGCAGGCTTTATGTTGCTTTCTGTCAATCCTGATTCCATCCCGTGCAGCATTGGTTTCTCCAACTGAAGGCTGCCCTGTAAGGAAAGGTCCTGAACTTTATGGTCTGCGAGGGATTCGACCCTGGGCCACAGGGCTGATGACTTTGCTCATCACATTCCTAATTCTCTCTGGTCCATCCAGATTGCTTTCAGGTTTTATTTTGATCCCTGGTCCCACTGAGCAGACCCTGGCTCCTGTGCCTGCTTGTCCAGTCCATACTGAGCAGCTTGGCCTCAGACCTGCGGCAGTCACCTACTGGCTCTCAGATCTCTGTGGTCTTTCTTTGGCTCCATTGACTCCTCTCAGCAGGCTGGAAGGACCATTTGTCTTGTCCTGTGGTTGTGTGCAAAAAGAATTGTCTGTCATCAGGCAGGGTCTCTGGGACCCTCCTGAGGTGGAGGGTGGGCTGCTGGCCTGGCTGCCTGGTAGTTGATGGTTTCACTCCCCCCCCCCTTTTTTTTTTTTTGAGTTTATTCTGATTGATTATTTTTTTTCTCGGTTTCTGGATAAACCACCCTTCTGGGGACAGGATAATAAAACATGTAATATTTTTAAGGAAAAAAAAAAAAAAAAAAAAAGAAATAGCTTCCTGGTGGTCAGGCTGCATGGAGACCAGCCCTCCAGTAAAGAATACATTCTCACTTCATTGCTTCTTCCTTCTCCCAATTTCAAATTCTCCTGCAGTCCAGACATACAAGCCTCCACTAAGGAGCCTGGGCTGCTGGCTGGGCCTGGAGCAGAAAGTTTAACTTGTTTCTTGCCTGCTATGTGGGCAATACTTATGCATGAAACCTTATTTTGTTAAGTTTTAATTCAGTCTAATTTAGAAGCCTCTAGAGACAGGTAACATTCTCCTCCACTGAAAATCATTGTCCCAGGTTCCGGGGCAGGAAGATGGAGGATCCTGACGTTGAGGCACGTAAGTGTTATTATGAACACATACAGTAATAAACACACACCCACATATGCACCACTGTAAAGACCGAACACACACTCTGTGGCACTCCCTTTCACACATACACACCAATGGGACTAAGACAGGGAAATAGGATTATTTTCAAAATAATCACTCTGAATTCAAAAGTGTTTTTCTTTTTTTTTAATCGAACTTAAATTTTTAAATAATGCCTGATCATGCTTTTCCTAAATTCCTTTTTCAGACCAATTTGTTTCAAGCTTTCCTGACTAAGGAGTGTGTGAATCCTATTTATTCCAAAAATACCTCACCTCTGTTCACTTGCTATGCTAAGGGTCACCTGAGGAACCCCGCCAAGTGCTCTAGGATCATTTCCCTTAGATTTCCACCCCAAGTGTGGTTCTTCTCCTCTTGCTCCATAATCATGCACTACTTTGTGTGTTACTCTTCTGTAGTACTTTTATATGGGATCATAACTATTGGTTTACACACTGTCTGCACATTATACTGTGAGGTCCTTAAAAAAAAAAGCTGTTCTTGGTCATCTCAGTGGTCCCAGCACTTAGCATAGTGCCTTGAACAGAGTAGACCCTTAATACATTTCTACCGAATCTCTGACTTGATGAATTCTTAGTTTCCAATTGACTTGCCACTTCAGTTATACTTTTATATGTTAAACAACAAGATGGGTCAAAACCTGAGGTTACAAATAGTGATGAAATGGGCCCAGCATAAGGGTCTCTGGGTCTATTGGAGGATCAATTGCATATTGCATTTCCAGATATATGATTTTGCTTGACCTGATACTATGGCTTGAGCATGCTGGCATGTTCCAGAATATCTTTAGATTTGGTTAATTAAGCAATCCCCCCTCTCTTTTAAGTTTCCTGTAAAGTTTTCTGTAAGTACTTAATGAGCTACTGTCTACGGTTTTTCTTTCCCTAAATGATTAGTTGGGAAATTTTTTCTTTTAATTAGAAAATCTAAGGCCTTGTCTATCAGTGTTGGAATTCTGTTGAGGTGACTGTTTTGCGAGTCAGGGATTCAGGACATTTTGTCATTTATACATAAACTGTGTTCTCTCCCGTTCTGCAGTGTGGGAGTCAATGAAGACATTTCTGTCCTCTTAATAAGTTACAGATAACCTGTCTCTGTTGGCATATTTTTTTGCCTCTAGCTTGAAGCCAAATTTTACTCACACTGAAAAAAATGATGTCTGCTTGTTTGTTTTGGTACTAACTATTTTGATATATAGCACAATTTTGTAATTTGGATTGTCACTCCTACCACTTTGCTACCACGTGTGCATTTTCTTTCTTCCTAGTCATGGCTGTGGTTATCTTGTCTGTTTTTTTGTTTAATGTGTTCTGTGTGTGGATCTGCATTGAACTTCATTTATTTGGCAGGAAAAATCAGGTTTGGCTGCAGTTTAACTTTGTACTATCTCTGAATATTGGGCTTCTTAAATAAACAAACCTTAAGAGTAAAATAGTTTAAAGGAATAGTGAATCTACTTAAGAGAAGAACTTTTAAAGACACAGTCATTTGAAAGCAAAGGAATTCTCCTAACCAAGCATAGTTTTCTTTAATCATGAAGTTAAACAACAAAACTTGTATCTGGAAACATTTTGCTTAGGTTGTCTGCATTCCTTACATACATGAAAATTAATATAAATGCATTTTAAAATGTTTTTGTATTTCAGATTTGGGCTTATTTTGTTTTCCTCTTCTTATTAATCCAAGTTAGAGTTTCTGCAGCCCTCAAAACTGAATGGAAGGGTCAAGAAATGAGTAGAGTACAGTTCTCGCTCAGTTTGTCAATGATTTTCTTTTCCTTCAAACCAGCACTGGCAAAGGACCTTTCTACAGTTTGCAACAGAGACTCAGGAAGTATCCTCAGGAATAGGCCTGGAGTGGGCAAACATTTTCTGCAAAGGGTCACGTGTAAATGTTTTAAACTTTGCATGCCACATATAGTCTCTGCTACATATTCTTCTTTGTTTTGTTTTGTTTTTTAAAACCTTTAAAAATGTAAAATCCATTCTCCGCTCATGAGGCCACAAAAGAAGAGGCAATGGGTTGGATTTGGCCCATGGGCTGTATTTTGCAAACCCCTGGAATAGGGATTGCTTATTTATTGTGAGTGCATGTGATTGTGTTGTGAGTGCATATGAGTGTGTGTGTGTGTGTGTGTGTGTGTGTGTGTGAAAATTTAGATGGTGGCCATTGAGAGACTGGAAAATATTTTTTTGTTTGTGTGTGTGTGAGAAACATCTTTATTGGTGTTCAATTTATATTTTTCTAACCTCCTAAAACCAGCCACTTTAAATCATTTTCACAGCAAAGTAGGGTATAATTGTATGCACACATAACTAAGTTGAAATAAGATATTAATAGCCTTTGTAATTGATTAAATCATGTACGAATGTATCTAGATAAGGGATTCTTAACCTTTTTTGTTCCACGGACCCCTCTGCCAGTCAGGTGAAAACCACGGACCCCTTACTAAGTCCATACTATACTGTGTATTATTTAATAAATACATCACACCCACACCAACACATCCCCACAAGAATAATATGTTTTTGAATTTCAAGTCAAGCTCACAGAACCTTGTTAAGAACCCCTGATCTAGATGAACACAGGTGTCACTTATGCCACAACCCAGCGAAAACAACTATAATGTCATTTATGTTGATTTATTTTCCAATTTTGTCTATATATGTACACCTGTTATACATATACATCTATGCACACATATGTTTATGATATGGACACATAGAAAGCTATGTAGGCACATAAAAAATTCAGACTTCTGTATTAATCATTTCATTTCCATCTATTTGCACTTAATACCTTTTCTGCATTTTCTGATGCAATCATTGATTCTTTGAAAACATAATTTTAACTTACTAGGCAACATTCTATCCTACAAAAATGCCGTCATGTAGTAAATTATATTCTACTAGGTTGTTTTCACATATTTTCACTGTTATATGTAACGCTGCAAGGAACATCTTCAGAATTGCAGTATTTCTGAGTACATTTTAGAAACTCGTAGTTTCAGTCTCTTGAATGAGGGCCAAAGATTTCACAAATGTATAACTAGAGAAAAGCATGAAACAACCACATTAGAGTTTCTTGGAAGCCTATGTGTGTTGAGCAGGCAAGGGAATGAAAGTTTGCCTGTTTCTTACAGAGAAGTAAACAACCTTAAAGAATTTACAATGTCTGTCTCACTGGACATGATATGCCAAGCTCTTCATGGTACTTTTCCCCCTCATTTATTTCTTCAATCTCCAAATTCTTTTTTCCACTAGACTTAACCTCCCACTTCACCAGGAACCCCTTAGGCCTATGCTATACACAAAGTGTGCTAAGAAACTAGAACCTTAAATCCTAAGTGCTACTTCTTAAAAGAGCATTTTCTGTTAGCAAGTCTACCTATGGTAAGCCACAAATCTCAAGTTACAGTGAAACAAAGGTGATTTGAACTACAAAAATTGAACTTAGTAGAAAAGGTATGTTTGTTCATGCCTTTTTAGCTCTACAGAAACTTCTTTTAACAGAAATTGCCTGGTAGTAAATGTTGGTAGTAAAGGTTTGGATGAAAAATACAAAATTTTAACTCATACCTAGTGGTTGTCATGGAAGCTCAAAAGAGAAAAGAAATTCACATTGCTTATACATCATAACAAGTGCTATAAAATATTAGCTTAAAGCCTGGCAGCCAAAACAGTGAGAGTATATGACTTTGAAATATATATAGTAGTTTATCTAGCAAAATTATATATTGCATGCAAAAGAAATAAGAGGGAGTATTCCCTTTAGGCAGGGACAGTTTGCTGACTGATAATAACCAGGATCTAAACACACATAGACCTGGCCTGCGTAATCAGGCAGGTTCATTTAGAGGGCATTTTCAGAGCTAATTCCATTTCCTGTCCACAGAATCCACGTTGCCTAAAGGCAATTGCAAGGTCCTTTGGGAACCTAGCGTGTATGGAGGTGGTCCCTGAACCAGATGTGAATTCTGAATGATCCTCCTCCTTCCACCCATTGTCTTCACTCCGTTTTATAGTTTATGAAGCATTTATATAACATGGGTTTCTATTAATTGTAGGTAAGGAAACTGAGGCCCAAAGAGGTGACATAATTTCACTAGGTTCCTACACCTAAAAAGTGGAGGAATTGGACTTGAGGTCTCATACTCATTTCAACAGACCCCACACCCACACTGTAGCAGATGTTGAATCAACTATCCCCCAGGAGTTGAATGAACATTTCCTCATCCAAAGAATCTCCTTCATGTGTCTGTCAGGATATGCCATTCTACTATAAGAGATATTCATTTAGTTTTTTCACTTTTTTATTTTTTAGTTTATTCACTTTCAATGATAAGAAAAACATCTTGAAATTCTGGACTGCCCACAATACTTTTTATGTGCTATCTCTAACCTTTACAAAGACCCTGCAAGGTGGAGGTTCTCTTTTTTTCCGTGTTGTAGTTGAAAATATGTGGTTTGAAGCAGTTAAATAACTTGCCTGAGGTCCCACAGCTAGAAAAGATCTACCTGGCACTAAAACCCAGGGCTCAAGGAGGAACTCTCTCTTTTATCTCTAGCAATAATTGTTCAAATATAAATTCCCCTGAAGGAGCAACACGTTAACACCTTCTGCAGAGTCATTTAGCTGGTTAAAGATGCAAGGATCATTGGCCATAAAAGTTTTATGGTAGATGTAAGGAGAAATCCAGAAGTAGGGGTAGCAGATGTTAATGGACTGTTGAAATGTTTTAACTTGGAGGAGTATGTGAGCGTTTGGGGGAGGGTGTTGGCGGCATTGGTGATGAGCTTAAGGATAGTGTGTGCCCTAGGCAAGTTATGTAACCTTTTTCTACATCTTTAGAAATATTTTTCTCATCTGTAGAAATAATACTCTCTACCTTCCAGTGTTGTTGTGTAGAAGGATACTGAAAAAGATTATAGGGGAACAAACATAAACTGCAGCTATCTAAAAATTTTGCCCTTGGCTGGCCCTCTGGCTGAGCAGATTCTATTTTTCACTCTCTACTGACTCTTTGGCATGAAAACAAAGCAATACACAATTTAAAACCCTTAACCCTTTTCTTGACCCCATTTTCCTGCAGCTACTGCATCATTTCTTTCCTTCCATTAACAGGAAAACTCCTCAAAAATAGATTCTCTCTATCTCCAATTTGTCTCTTCCCATTTCTTCTTAAACAAACACCAGCCAGGCTTTTACCCCATTATGACACTGGAGCTGTAATTTGACCCCCAAGTTGCTAAATCATCAGTGGTTAATTCTCCATCATCACCCTACTTTATCAGTGACACAGTCGTTTTTTCTCCTTGATTCATTTTCTTCCTTAGTTGCCAAGACATCCTGGTCTCTTGGTTTTCCTCCTCCTCAACTGGTCACTCCTTCCCCAGCTCTTTTTCTGGTCCCTTCTCTCTGCCCCAGATGGTGAATGTTGGAGTGCCCAGGACTTTGGTCATCTGTTTTGTCCCTCTTATCTATTCAGTCTTGTGGTGGTCTTATTAAAAGTCATGAATTTCAATGCCATCTGTATACCAAGAATTTCTTGTCTATAGGCCCAGACCAGATCTTCTAAGCTCCAGTCTCAGATAGCCAACTGCCTATTGGGCATCTACCCTTGAGTGTTTAACTGACATCTCCAATTTAACATGTCTGAAACAAAAGTTCCAATGCCCTCCATCCCCAGATATCAGCTTTTCCTGCTGCCTTCCCTGTCTCAGTTGAAGGCAATTAATTCATTCTTTCAGTCACTCAGGACTGAAATCTAATCCCTTAGGGAATCCTGCCTTCAGAATGTTTCTAGGATCAGACTCGTTCTCACCGCTGCCACTGCTACTACGATGGTTTGAACTCCATCATCTCTCACCTAGATTTTCTCAATAGTTTCCCAGATTCTACTTTTGACCCCTACATGGAGGCCAAAATGATCTTTTAAAATGTGAGATGATCTTGTCACTCCTTAGCCATTTGCAATGTTTCTTTATTACATGAAGAATAAAAGCCAAAGTCTTTAAAATGGCCTCCAAGGTCGTGGGTGATCTGGTTTACCTTTTATCTCATACCATTTATCACCTTTTAAACATTCTATATAATTTACCCTTTTTTTTTTTTTTTTTTTTTGGCTTATTGTGTGTTTTTTGCCTTCACCTAACTAGAATTAAAATGTAGGCTTCTTGAGGGCAAGTATATTTGTCTCTTATTAAATGATTATCACAAGTGCCTAGAACAGTGTCTCTACACAGTAGGCACTTAATAGCTGCCAGTGGAATGAATGAATGAATGAATGAATGAACAAACGAACTGGAACTTCACTGAATCTGATGTAAGACCAGGATGGAACCATCTCTTCTACATTATTCTCTGGGAAAATTACAGGCACTAACCAGAGATTCTACCACAACCCAAACCTTCACTTTATTTTAAGTGAGAGCTGTAGGTTTTTCAAGGAAAAGTTAAGCTTATTTATTTTTGTACATCAGCCACCTGGACACAGAAATCAAAAGAAGTCAGGCATGCAAACAGCATCATCCTTAGAAATGGACTTTTAAACAAATTTAAACAACTGTGCTAGCACAATGTTTACACAGAAAGTGAATCAACATTTGAATCCAAAGTTTGTTTATAAAAAAGCAGTAATATGAGAGGCAGTATCCTGTTTTAAAATGCAGTTTCCCAAAGCAGACATTTAGTGTCCTTGCATCAAGTAAAATAATAAATGACTCAGTGGAATGATGAGGCCGCTCACACAGGTGTGCAAGAGTTGACCGTGTACATTTCCTCCCAACTCCACACTGGTTGCTTGAAATCTGCTGGGCTGGGAATATTTACACCACAGAAATAGGCAACTGGCAGTCAGCAAATGCTGCAAGTCAAGACTTGTTTTCCAGATTAGGTTTAAATAAATAAAAGATTCCATTGTTAAACATTGACTATAACACAAAATCTACCTTCACATGTTAAAATTTTATAGAAGTCTGTTGGGAAAAAACTATTTAAAATGTTTTTCTAGTCTTACTAAATGTGCGTAACTATGGGATTAGCCTTTGTACTCCTTGGAACATATGTTAAAACTCTATAAAATAGTGGAAATAGCATGGGCTTTTTGAGTCAGAAAAATCTAGGTTACAAAATGTGTGATCTTGGGCAAAATATTTCAATCTCTTTGAACACTAGTTCTTCATGTGAAGTGGGCAAAATATCAAACTTACAAGATTTTTTAAAGGATTAATATGTTTTAAAGTATGTGACAGTTCCTGATACATTTTAGGCACTTAAAAATGTTATTTTTTCTCTTCCCCATTCCAATCTCCCTAGTTGATTTTTGGAAAGTATAAAATGGTACCAGAGAACTTCCTATTGCCTGAGTGGAAATTAGAATCCAGAATCTTATTTCTCTTCATATAATTCAACATACAAATTAATGATGAAGAATAAGAAATTTTTGTACCAATATTTCATTTGTAATAATATCCTTAAAGCTATTTATTATCAACTTAGGTTTAAATTTAGATTTACCATAATACAGTTTGTATGATAACTTTAAAAAATAAGTTTTACTATAAAATTAAGACCAGGGGTTATTTCAGAGTTTTTATTTTATTTGTTTGGTTGGTTTTTGGCAAGTTCTCTAGTCTGTCTTCTCTTTTTATTTTCCTGATGTGTTTTCATATGCCCAAGAATCATGGAGGCATCTTTGAGGGTTTTTTCTTTGAAATATTTAGTCTATTCCCAAATTAGAAGTAAGTGCTTTGGGCCCAGAGACCTCCAGTTCGGCATAAATTGTCTTTAAATCTGGAGGGCATTTTTTCCTAGTAAGTGAATTGTTCTCCATATATGGAATGGCTATTTCTTAAGGCACTATAAAATCTTCTTAGGTAAAATAATTTGGTCTCTCTAACTTATTATGAAGACCAAATGGTTCATTGCAGAAGTATCTACGAAACTTCACTTCCCAAACAATCCCAATCCCCACTCAAGAAGTTGTTGCTTGCCAAAGTCAACCTGCCTTGTACTAAAGTGTATCCGGTGAAACTAACAAATTGTATCAGAATAATAAAGATATTCCAAATGATGTTTCAAAACTACTATAATAAAAATTCCTTTTCATGTGCTAGCAGAAGGCATAGCAGCAGACCATTCAAGGAAAAAGATCCTTTCTTCTGAAATGGTCTTTCCAGTGGGGCTCTTAGTTGGGGATGCATCTTAGCTGGAACGTTTCATTTGATTTTCCATGGGCATCAATCTCCTGACTCTGAGGTGGTTGAGTGAGCAGGTGTTTTAGTTTCCTAGGCTGTGAAAGCAGATACCATGAAACGAATTGACTTAAACAATAGGAATTTATTAGCTTACAGTTTTGAAGCTGAGAAAAATGCCCAAATCCAAAGCATCATCAAGGCGATGCTTTTTTCACAAAGACTGGCTGCCGGCGACTCTTAACTCCTCTGCTACCTGGTAAGGCACTTGCCACTGTCTCCTGGTCTCTCCCTTCTCTTCCGGGTTTCATTGCTTTCAGCTTCTTGCTTCTATGGTTTTCTCTTTCTGTATTCATCCATTTTATAAAGGACACCAGTAAGAGGATTAAGTCACATCCTGAATGAGATTGGTCAAACCTTAACAGAAATAGCCTCATCAAAACATACTACTTGCAATGTGTCCATACCCACAGGAATGGATTAACTTTAAGAACATGCTTCTCTGGCACATACAGTCTCAAACCACCACAGCAGGGAACTCATACATTTGACTGCAAATGGAAAAACCTCTTGGCACTAATAACAGAGCTTTTGCAGTGACATTGGAATCCTGGCCATCCTATCCATCAACAACAATCTAAAGGACCTCCTTCTCTGGTCTCCAACTGAAACATGAAATAGTAATTTTCAGAAACACAAAATGATCAGCGCAAGCCATTAGGTGGATTGCAGAGATTTTGCTTTCCTGTTTTCTCCAGGATTGTATTATTTTAAGATCTCTCCAATGTGTGTACATTTCTCTGAAGAGGAAATAAGCACCTTCAAGCCATCCACAAAAAGCCTTCCTAGAGATCCAGGTGTACTCTATTACATTCTGCTAATTTGGCTCCAGCTAAAATTCTTGTATACTTAGCCAGTTTGAATTACATTTAATTTTTAAGCAAAAACCTTTGCCAATGGAGAATTATAGATGGATCATAGACATTAATCAGCTACATAAATAACTACAACAAAGTCTAAACTGTTCTTTTTTGTTTATGCTGTTTTAGTTTGCTAAAAGCTGCTGGGAGCAATATACTAGAAATTGGTTGGCTTTTACAAAGAGCATTTTTTTAGGTTTAAAAGCTTACAGTTCTGAGGTCATAAAAGTGTCCAAATTAAGGCATCATCAGGAGACTGGCCACCAGCAATCCTGGGATGCTCTCTTACATAGCGAGGCACATGGAGGCATCTACTTCTCTTCTGGGTTTTGTTGCTTCACCTTCTGGCTGCTCTGTCTGTGGCTTCTTCTTTCCTTGGTTCTTCTCTGAGCTCCAGGGTTCTTCTCCAAGCTCATGGACTATTTCTTTCCATCTCTTGTGGCTTTTTTTCTATATGTCTGCAGCTGTTTATTCCTCTGTTTATAAAGGAATCCAGTAAGAAGATGATTAAGATCCACCCTGGGCTACACCCTACTAGAGAAGTCTGATCACATGGCCCTTAGCTGAGCTAATCTAATCAAAGGTTCACTATAGGGTCAATTTAAGAACATAATTTTCTGGTGTCCATATAAAAGACTCAAACCGACATATGTGCATTCTTGCTAGTATTTACCAATATTACCATTAAAAAACTGTTAATTTTATAGATTCAAAAATATACTTTTCATTCCTTTCTTTTAATTATTAATGAAATGGAATGTTTTCCATGTTTGTTAACAAGTTATATTTCTGCTTTCTAAAATTTTGTTCATATGCTTTGCACATTTTTTATTGAGTTTTACTGTCATTTCTAAGAAGTTTATGGAAGCCCTTTATAAATTAATCCTTTTTATATTGAATATCTGAATTTGAAGTTTCCTTGAATTTCACTTTTTTGTACAAAGTTAAGTTTCAAATTTTTATGTAATAAGATCTATAACACTTTTTTTTTCTAATTTTTTTCCTATCACATCTAATCTTAGTATGTTTTCTGCTCCACAAATTTCTAAACATACACTCTCCTCTCATTTTCTTCTGGTTTTCTCAGGTTTAAGCTTATATTTAATTTCTTAATACATCTGGAATTTATTTTAATCTCTTGTGTGAGTTAAGTTCTAAACTGACTTTTCAAAATAGCTTAGTCATTGTCCCAATCAATATTAACTGAATAATCTTTTCTTTCGTCATTGATTTATGGTTCACAGCTAGATGGATGGCGTAGGACAAGGAGTCGGTGTTTTAGACCCAAGCAGGCTATTTATTGACCAATTGATCCAGGGCAAGTCCCTCTGGGCCTCCTTTTGCCCACCTGTGAAGTAGGGAGAATGCTATTTAACCATTAGGATCATTGTGAGGCTTACATGGGAAAACGCAGGTAACATGCAAACACAGTTCCTGGGAAGTAATTAGTGCCATTTGGCATTGTTAATAGTGACCATCTCTCCCTTGTGCTAAAAGGCAAAACCCTTCCAACAGTTCACGGGCCGAACCCATTGTCTTTTTCCCACTTCTCCCACCTTGTAACTCTCTGCCCTCATCGCCCCCTCAGCTCACAGCCACACTAGCCTGCTGCCAGCCATGTCTGAGCCTGCCGGGCACTCTACTGCCTCATACCTTAACTCCTTCTGTTCCCTCTCCCTGGATGCTTTGCCTGGCTTGCTCCCTCACTTCTGCAGTCTTTGCTCAGCTGACACCTCATTGAGGCCTTTCCTGAGTACCCTATTTAAAATTAAACACCATCCCCATCCCTAGCACTCTCGATCCCCTTCCCTGCTTTATTTTTCTCCATGGCACTTATCATCTCAGTATAGTTTACTTTCCTGTTTATTGTCTGTCTTCCCCGACTGGAAAATGCTCCATGGAGTCCGGGCTTTTCATGTTTTGTTCACTGTTGTGTCCCTACAGCCAGCAACAGGGATACAAGGTGCTCGAGACATTTCTGTTGAATGAATGATTGAATTTTTAAGGTTATACTGCTTGCTTCAGTTGGCTAAGGGAGAAAAAGAATCACACCAGAGAATAGAGGAAGTGAGGGAAAAGGTGGAAATGCAGCCAGCCCTTCTTCTGGGAAGGGGTCACTGGAAGCAGCTTCCCAAAGCCCCAGATCCGTGTCTATGCAGGCTTGCCTGTGGGCCTGCCCTCTGGGCACAGGGGCTGGTGAGAACCAAATGGTTAAATCTAAGTTAATGGAGAAGCCAAAGGAGGATCACTGACCCTTCAGTGAGTGAGCCTTGTCTCTGAATCTGTCAGGGTGATGAGGTAGCATGCGTGCCCAGTTATTAACCTTAGTGATAAAGCATTCTTCCTAGTTTGCTAAATACTGTAAGTCAGAAAAATCTGTAGCTTAATACTCAGCAGTCCTATGTACTGTGGTTCTTTAAAAAATAGTTTAAAAAGTAGCCTGATTGATGGGTATCATCTCTTTCTGTAGACGTGAAAAACAATGCAAAGTGTTTGGAAACTGCAGGTTGCATCAAGTCTTTTGAAATCAACTTCATTTTGAGACATTTTCTGCATGACTATTGGGAAAATAATTAGATTTACTCCTAGCTTCCTGTTTACAGTCAGATGGGGGCTCAAGAGATGGCTTCATACTTCATTCTAATGGTCTTCTGTCTGTGTTGTTCCATTTACCTAACAGAAGTATAGTGACCTCCTAAACTGTATGAATCGTACAACTTCATTTTCTAAGCTGCATCTCTTTCATAACTCCTCTTAGACTTGAAACAGAGCAGACATGCCAGAGAGAGCATTTTGCTGTTGCTATGGCAACCTCCTGACTCACTAACTACTGGCCGCACCCAGTCCTTAAATAGCTGAAGCAGATGTAACCTTCTTCAGAATGCCCCCTTTGGCCCATGTTTACTATTGAACAGCCAGTTGAAATGCATTTTTGGATGAGGGTGAGACAACCAGTGATTGCCTGTCCTTACACGAAGAGGCAAGTTTCTCTAAATCAGAGTGCCTTGCCTGGTACAACCACAGGTGTGTCTGATGAGCAGAATTGGGGGGCAAAATACTTGTTAAAATTTTATAACCCAGTCAGCAGCACGGTCCTCATTTCACTGACTTAAGAGTTTCTGTATATGATATTGATTAAGGCACATTGGTTCTGTCCTCTAGAAACACTAAAATACCTTTAGAAGTTCTTGTTCATTGTGTTCCCATGTTTTTTTTTATCATTTAGGTCTTGCAACTACCTTCAGTTGCTGATTGTTCATAGCAGTGAAGGCATTTATTAGTGTAGATAACCAGTCAACAGCATTTAATAAGCCTCATGTTGTTTGACTTGTGAGTGTTGTTGTGGAAGACACAAAATAGGAACTGAAGACAAAAGCCAGAAAAAAGGGACTTTGAGAGATACAGAGGCTCGTACAGAGCTGCTCTGAGTCTTTGGTGACAAATCATAGAACATAATGGGGACAGGTAGAGCATGAGGAGAGGAATGCTCTCCCCTTATCCCAGTGGAACACAAATAGCACGTTTTGGGTGCCTGCAGCTTTGCAACTGGGAAAGCACTTGAAATATATACGCTGACAGTGGATCGAGATTCTGATGGGGGCACAGGCACAGGTTTGTCCACATGGGTCAGTATGGACAAATATAAGAGGAATGTTGGTGAGCAAATCTGAGAACCACCAAAGGAATCCCAGAAATAACTGAGAAAGATTTAGGGTGTGGGGTGAGGTCCTCATTATGTAATTAGGTACAGTGAGCCAGTGAATTTTGCCTTATTACTCAGTGTTACCTTATATGTACCCACATGTTGGAGATAATCTTGATTTTGGAGTCTCTCCAGTATGGTGGTGAAGCAGTTCTTTCCAGGACATGGCTAGTAAGAGAAGGAACAGCCTGGGTAGAAAGAAAGGAGAGGCTCCCAGTATTGGTTCAGTCCTGAATAAGTGAAGTGAACAGTGTTGCTATAAATTGAGTTAAATTTGGAAATAGTATCTTTCAAGATGTTATTATTTAGGATGAAGCCAAACTGGATTAGGATGGGCTCTAATCCAATATGACTGGTGTCCTTATAAGAAGAGTAAGTCTGACCACAGTTAGACAGACAGCAGAAGACAGCTGTGTGACGGGGCAGAGTTGAGTTACGCCACAAGCCAAAGAACACCATGGATTGCCGGCCACCACCAGAACCCTACAGACCCGAGGGAACATAGCCCTGCTGACACCGTGCTATTGGACTTCTAACCTCCAGAACTGTGAGACAATAAATTTATGTTGTTTTAAACCATCTAGTTTGTGGTACTTATTTTACAGCAGCCCTAGAAAACTTAGGTGAGAAAATCATTTTCTATTTCTCTTCTCTTTACTCTCTTTAGAAGATTTCAATTACTAAAATGACTTAAGAGTGTTATATAACCTCTGGACTGATCAGAATAGGAGCAGAAGAAAACATCATCATGGAGGTTAGGTAACAGTAGTCAAGTGAAATAGTGCTCCCATCTGAAAAACAATATCTACTTGAAGGGGAACTCTCTAATACCCATGCACCCTCTGCTGATTATTGCTGCTCTCTCCTGGCCAAGTAAAGCAAAGGTTACCTGGTTGATTGCAGTGTGAACAAAGTAGGTAATAAAGTTGGGACTTAGTCAATACATGCCACACTTAATTATTAACAGCTGCATTATAAGAGTGTATTTTGTCTAATCAAGTGATCACCAAGTAAAGAAATATTTCACCTGTTTAAATAAGTTCTGCAATCTCCACCTTCATTTTTCTCTTTTATCATCTGACATTTGATCTGAATTCTATTTATGTTAATTCAATAATCAGAAACCTGCAAAAATATGGTCAGCAAGCCATCTCCTCTTTACTGTGACTCCAGCAAGATAAAAAATGCCTGGAATTGTTTTTGCTGCTGTGTTACTTGCTTCTGGAGAATACATCATAAGTAGATTAAAGCCAGCCTGCAAGTTAAAACTTTTTTAGGTTATGTCATCCTCTACTTCTTTTTATTGCCTCTAGACATAATTGTGCTTTTTAGGTATATTCCACTACTGAGCTTTTGGGAAGAAAAGTCAATTGCTAAATTGGTATCATTATTCTTCTCTGAAATATGATTTGAAATAAAATAAAAGATCTCATATAGACAGGCTCTGAGAACATACTTTATGTTTGATCTTAAGAGTGCCTATTCAAAATGAAATTATTTACATATTCCATGTGTCAAGACTGTGAAGGGTCTAAGATTTTACTTTACTTTCAAGCTAACAAAGGAGCCTGCCACAGTCTCATGGAGGCTGACAGAAGACACGAGACTCCTGGATCAGAGACAGAGAATCACGTGACTCACAGCAAGAGCAGTAGCCAATTCCCACAGGGCAATGCTGAGAAGGCCAGGTGACACCTCTACATGCAGAGGGGAACCCTAAGCTTGGGAACCCACATCCTTTATCATGAGCAGAAAGAATGCGTGTCTTTTGCTCCAGAAGAAGACACTATATCCTTAAAGGCTGTTCACTATGCAAACATCCTTAAAGATGTATCTCTGTTCGTGAAGTGTGCAGAGCATAAGAGATACATTGAAAATTGTCTCCCAACCATACACATTTTTTTTTGGATTTTTAAAAAAAAATTTATTTTTTTAATTTTATTGAAGTATATCATTCATACATAAACATATCTAAACAATAAGTGTATAATAAAAGTTATGAACTTACAAAAACATCCATAAGATCATACAGGGGTCCCACACATCACTCCATCACCATCAACTTGCATCCTTTTGAAACATTTGTTAAAAATTATGAAATAATATTGTCAAAATATTACTAGTAACTATAGTCCATATCTTACATTTGGTCATGCACATATTTTTAAAAGTAAATATTCATGCCATGTCAAATTATATAAATTATATGCAATAGCTTCCCCAAGGAAACGTAGTATGAATTTTACCTTAAAAATATATAATCTTAATTCACATAATGTTAGGATTCACTTATCGTTTAATAGTCTTATAAATAAAGAACATTGATGATTATAATATAAATAAAATTAATTGGAAAAGACCTTTGCAAAATACATTCAATTACAAGATTTGAAAGAGAAATAGATAAAATTGTCTGTTTAAAGTATTTATTTGAATGTAGAGACATCAGGATAAATGAATGATCAAAAGGAAGGCTGTTTACTTTTTAAACTGAGCATTGGACAACCTGGGACATGACTGAATGGTGGGAAATTGTCCATATGATGGTGTATTAGTCTTCCAAAGGGGTGTCAATGCAAAGTACCAGAAATTTGTTGGATTTTATAAATGGGGTTTATTTGCAGTAAAAGCTTACAGTTCCATGGCTGTAAGAAGTCCAGTTTAAGGTACCATAAGAGGTGCTTTCTCACCAAAATCAGTTGCCGCATGTTGAAGCAAGATGGCCGCTGATCTCTGGTAGGTCTCTGCCTTCCCCTCCGGGTTCACCCTTTCCTCTTGAGCTCGGTGGGCCCAGCCTCTTGGGGCTTCATGCTTAAATGATCCTGCAGTCCCCTCCCTCCTGGCACAGGGCTTGTTTCTTTCCAGGCCTCCTATCTCAGTCTCAGTTTTCTGGTCTCTTCCCAATCTCACATGCAAGCTGTCAGGCAAAATGGCTCATCTCTCCCCAGGGCCTCAGCTGTTTGTGCCTCCTCTTCTGTCACATGGCAGGATTAAAAAATGATAGAGCTCTCTTTTCTTCTGTATGTGTCTGTCTGTGAGTCTGTTTATATCAGACCCAGCAAGGGGGCCGGGATTCAACCTGAGTTACACCTTACTGCCATAATCGAATCAAAGCCCTAAATCTTATCAAGTAATCTAATCAAAGCCCACTCAACTAAATTTAATAATCAAAGGGGATCACATCTGGAGGAATAGCTTAGTTTACAAACATAATCTTTCTCTTTTTGGGATTCATAAAATAATCTCAAACTGCCACAAATATAGCAAAGGATATCTTAAGAATGCAGGGTGGAAAGAAAAAGAATTGGTACAATGCATATCTTTCCAGTGGGGTATTAATACTAATTGACTAGTATTTTTTTTTAATACTAGGAATACTGGATAGCTAAAATGCCATGAATAAATTTTGTGTATTCAAAGTTTATAGGATTGTTTAGTTTGCTAAAAGCTACTGAGAGCAATATGCTGGCTTTGTAATGGGAACTTACTAGGTTAAAAACTTACAACTCTGAGGCTGGGAAAAATTCCAAATCAAGGCATCAGATGAAGCTCTTGCCCCGAAGATCAGTTACTGGTGATCCTGGACTCCTGCCATGTGGCAAGGCACAAATGGCAGCTCTACTGGTCTCTGCCTTCTCCTCCAGACTCACCTCCCACCCCCCCACCCCACCCCCCGCCTCAGCTGTAGGCAACAAGGTACATGGAAGGGCATAACAGTGGCATTGGCTCATCTCTCCCCTCTCCTCTGGGCCTCGTTGTCATTAGTGCTTTGGGCTCTGCCTGTGCTTTTCTCTCTCCTGGGTTCATTGATTTCAACTTCTGGAGGCTTCTCTCTGTCACTGCAGCTGTTTTCTGTGTCTGTGGCTTTCTATTCCTCTGTTTATACAGGACTCCAGTAAGAGGATAAAGACTCACCCTGGGTCATGCCTCACTAAAGTGATCTAATCAAAAGGAATTCCCTTAATTGGATCTAATCAAACTGGCCCGTCTGCAATAGGTTTACATGCACAGTGATGGATTAGCTTTAAGGGCATGATCTTCTGGGACCTTCAAACTATAACAAGGACTATTAGTTTCCTGGCTTGGGATGGGGAAAGCATAATGAGGAAGAAAAATGAAAGAAACGATAAGAACATGCATTTCAGCTATCCAGTATTCCTAAGTATTAAAAAAAAAAAATACTAGTATTGCTCCACCACTGGAAAGATCTGCATTGTATCAATTGTACATCATATGCTTTTGTCTGAATTCCCCCAGTTATAAAGAGGGGATTATAATAGTCTCTACCTTACAGTGTTTTCTGTGAGGATTATATGAGTTACTATGTGTAACATGTTTAGTACAGTTCCTGGCACATAGGAAGCACTTCAAAAGTATTTGCTGTTATTATATCAAAAAGAGCATTTTTCTCCTTTATTTTCTCAGGTCAGAGTGATTTAAGCGTTAGCAAACAAAAAAATATTTATATCAACATGCATTCTGTAAGCACAGTTTCAAGAACATGATAATCATTCAATAATTATATGGATAATTAAATGAGTATTGTGATAGGTTGAATTATGTCCTCCAGTTCAAACATGTTCTTAATCTTAATCCACATTCCTGTGGGTGTGAACTCATTATTAATTTTGAAGATATTATTTTAAATTAATGTGTGGCCCAACTGAATGAGGTTGGGTTTTAGTCTGATTACTGGAGGCCTATTTATAAAGAGAAAAAAATCAGAAGCCAGTGAAAGAGAAAGCCATGGGGAGGAGCCAGAAGCCAGAAGTTAACAGAACCTGGGAGAAAAAGGAGAGGACATCACGAAGTAGGGATACAGCCAAGGAACTCCAAGGATTGCCAGCAGCCAGTGTTATAGACCTTGGGGTGAAAGCATCTCCATGTTGATGCCTTGATTTTGGATGCCCCTTAGCCTCAAATCCATGAGCCAATAAATTCTCATTTAAACCAATTCATTCTGTGGTATTTGTCATAGCAGCCTGGCCAAAACTGAGACAAATACATAAATGAATAATCTTCACATTCTCATCTTATTCTCATCGTACTATAAATCCAATACTTAAATTTAAAATTAAGTGAAAGGGCTAGAGAATAATCCAGAGGAGTGTGCATCTTTTTTTTTTCCTTCTCTTACTGTGTTTAACTGTTATGGAGGCCTTCTAGATAGAAAAAGACAGATCTATGCCCTAAGCTATAATGCTAATTAAGATCAACAGTAAAATATAATAACATAATGTCCTTTGAGGTCATGTGAAAGGAAAATTTAAAGTATATACACTTCAAGTGCTCTATGGTCCGTAATTTAAAACTCATAGAGTCATGACATTTAGTCCATGGCTTGATCCATAGATTTTACCCTCCATCACCTTCAGGTGAAACATAATTGTAATGTCATTTGATTAGAAAGCTCTTGAATAGAAAGGACTGTCTCTGGGGTGTGTTTTGTTTTTAATTCCATTTAATTGCTCAAGATGTTCTGTTTCAATGCCCGATTGAGTGTAGACGGAGATAACCTGACAGACATTTTCTGACATGTCTTGGCAATTCCCTGACTCCCCACCAAAGGCTTAGGTATGAAGAAAAGCCAGGTGTAACCTGGTCCCATTTGGAGTGGACTCAGTGTTGGAAATTGAAGTAGCACCAACTCCTCAGCATCAGAGACTATCTGAAAGGCTATAGGTGGAGGCTTAATAGCATTAAAAAGAGCAGAAAACTTTTCAAAACCACAGTAACAGTGCTACTTTTATTAGAACATGAACCCACTTTCTTCTTAAGAAAATCACACTGTAGGGAAAAAGTAGCTCCTGATATTGAACTGACTTGGGGCGAGAGGGCACAATATGTGTCATTTAGATTTATTTTAATAGCTCCAGAAGGCCTCCTCTACACAGTAATTAGAAAAGAAAATTTTTAAGGGAAGAGCAGGTTAAAGACATTTAGAGGCAGAAAAACTATGAATCAAACTTCCATGGTTAAACTTTCATAAGGGTCATGAGGAAGATAGAAAGTTTTGATAAAAACCAGTAGTACAACATTTCCACACTCAAGGGTCTGCCATTTAATTCTACATAATCATTGTCAGGTTACTTAATCTTTCTGAGCCTGGTAGGTTTACTCATCTCAAATGGGCTGTGAGGTCCTTCAGGAAAACAGAATTTTTTCATGTTTGTTTAATATGAATCTAGCCCACCAAAAAAATTTTTTTTCTTTTATAATGAATGAATTAGTGATTCTAGGAAAAGAAAGCAAAGGGGCCCTCCCTGTTTGGAAAGCATATAACTCTTTGGAGGGAGATACATTGTATGTCTGTCAAAATATAACCAGAAGGTACTAAGTACTGAGCACTCAAAAGACTGAGGGCTTTATTTAAAGCTCACCGGAGTTGCACTTTAGATTAGGGTGCTCATGGAAGGCTTCAAGGAGGAAATGAAATTGATTTGGTCTTTGAAATTTGAGTAGCGTCTGCATGTAAAAATTAAAGAAAAAGGAGGGAGGCAGATGTGTAGAAAGATGCAGTGTGTGTTTTAGGAACTGTAGAAGGAATAATTTGCAAATATGGATTCTTTTGCACACAGGAGAGAGCAAGCTTGGGTGTTGGTGTGATAGGTTAATTCTTTATGAGATGCCATTATAACAGGCATTAATTCTAGAAACTGGAAAGGTGCTTTTGGGATACTGAAAAGGTAGGATTAGTGTGGGGCAGACTTCCTATGAACTAGCAAATTGATGTCTCTGAAGTGTGGCATATCAGCCATGAGTTTAAAAAAACAATAGGCTAATTTGACTGATTATTGGAGGCAGAAGGAAGTTGTCTAATCATTAAAATCAAACAGGGCTATTATGAATTCTGTTGTTGCCGGTGAATGTTTTACCTAATAGAAAACACTTCTTTCTTCTCTGCCTGACCTACATAATGAAACCTCACAGTTCTGTTCCACTCCATTTGTGATTATTTAGACAGGGACTGCACTCCAGTTACCTTTGCTCTATCTAGAAAGAAAAGATTTGCCTAAGAAGTGAAACAGGAGTCCAAAAGGAATGCTTCCAAAGCTTTAAAATACCAGCTCCATTCAAACAATTAGTATTCTAATTATGAATCATCATGAAAATGGAATCCAGAGAATTGCCATTTAGTGTGGCTCTGTAGGCCCATTTACTCCATTGTATGTATCTTTGAAAGGAATGACTGTATTAGTATAAATTTTTACAATTAAAACTTTTCAAATTGACCTTTACCTTAGTTATCCAAATGATTATATTTTAAAATACTGTCAATCTTATCTGAATTAAATCAACAAATATTTATTGAACATTCACTGTGCATGGAATTAGCTTTAGGGAAAAAGTAACCATAAAATAACTGATGATAATGCTGGCAATGTACGTATTTTCTATTGAAAGCCACAAAGGTACCAAAACCTGGCAGCTGAAAATCGTTTTATTCAAATTGAGCTGAGAATTGGTAGGGGAGGCTGGATTTTGAAAATGATGAAAGAGATTAGGTCATGGAACATGTAACGATGTTAAATGGAAAACTCTGACAGCTCTGATGCTCATTAGCACCTCTAGAAATGAGGGGAAGGGGAGTGAGGAAGATAAAGCTTTAATTAATAGCATTGGAGTCATTAGCACCTTGGACTAAAGCTTTATGTGTGAGGCTGTTGAAGGAAGCTTTGTTGGCAAAAGCACAGGGATAAGAGAGGGAAGTAACTCTTCAGAGGTGGATGTGGAGAGACCAGCTCATAATCTTGGACTTGGCTTTGATCTTGAGGGTAATGGGAGCTGTTGGAGTCCTTGGACGGTTCTAATAAGACAAAAATTATTTTAGGAGCTGTTGTTAAGAATGCATTTCAAAGAGAGATGCAGGAAGGCATGCCGGTGAGATTTTGTTCATCTGAGTGAGAGCTGATTGTAAACTGGGTGAGGGGGAACAAAAGTAAGACTCCTGAAGATCCTGGCATGCAAACTGAATGGAACAGAAAATGTGGGGGAAAGTGGAGTAAGCGCATCAAGGTGACTCTGAAGGCCCCAGGCTGGTGGGCATGGATGATAGAGGAACTGCCTATAGGACAAGCTATTGCAGAGGTCATTAGAATAATTTCCAAAGAGCGGAATAAGAAACACAATAAGCCAGTGCCTTGTGGCTATTTTAGTTTTGCATATGTATTACAAAGGTTCCAGAAGTTTATACATTCTGATAATATGTGGCTACAGTTCTATGAGCAACAGAACCACTCGCTGTTTTATGAAACATCCTGAATATAAATAGCTTTATCGCTCATGGTCTGCAGAATCCAAATCTCTCTCTACAAATTCTCACTTCAAGTTAGGTGAAATTGTGCATTGCCTTTGTGTTCTCTAGGGTTCCTACCACCCATGACACATCAAAGAAAGCAGGAACCCAAGGAATATTTGTTGAATGAATGAATTTGCCTTAAGTGGGTATTTGAGCTTCTAAGACCAGATTATGGAACCAAGTATAGGCTATTTTTTAAAGTAAAAATAAAAGCATGCTCAAAGAACAAATACCATCTGGAGAATACTGTTCCCTCCGGTTTTCTTATCCAGACAAGAATTATGAAAATTCTTCTTCTCTCAAAGAATAAAGTTCAACTAGCTGGCAGTCTGTACAGTTGATAGGGAATCAAATTAGATTCAGAAGACCTGGTTTAAAGTCTGAGCTTTGTCACTTTTTAGGTCTAAGGCCCTAGGAAAGCTACATAAACATCTGAGCAATAGTTTCCACTTCTGTAAACTGAGCTCCTGTTTGTGGGGCTTATAGGAACATTTCTTTCTCTGGTCTAAGTACTACTTATGTGGCAGATATTATTACTCTAATTGTTTTTGTTGTTATTCTTCTTACGTCATTGCCTGGAGTAAGCATGAGGTTGTGTAACAAAGATGTGACGTGTTTCTTAGCTATTTGCTACACCGAGGTAGAAAGAGTTAAAGTCTAAGGTATGTCTTAGTTTTGGCCTATTCCCTGCTCTAACTTAATAGGTCATTTTATTTTTATGTATTGTTGAGAAAGGAGCAGATTTATTTTTGTGAAAGTGCTTTGTAAACCCTGAAATGCTCTAAATGACAAGAATCTTTTGACAGGAAAATTTTGTTGGAAATGCAAAACTTTGGATGTAGAAGCAATGGATGATGGTGTAATAGGACAGCAGTTAGAATTATAGTAAAGAGAGCGAAAACAAAAACTAATAAAATTTTTAAAAGGAGAATTACAGTTGATGTATAATTCACAGGACTTCATAATAATCAATTATGAGAATTGATTATCTCAGTAAGAACAACAGCCTGGGATAATCAATTCAATTACTGAATTAATTATCTCAGTAAGAACAACAGCCTGGGATAAAAATGTTTTCAGGCTTCCAATGTGTTTTATGGATTAGTACTGAAATCTGGGAACTTCTTCCTCAGATTATGGAGACCCATAGTTTGGATTGGATCCATGTGGATTCTTGGATTATTCTTCCTAAAGCAGTAGTTCAGCTTTACAGTTTGGTCAGCAAGCCATGGTTCACCCATGGGCAGCAGCTCTCATTTCAGATAAGCAATCTGCATGCTGATATTTTTGGCAGAAAACCACATTCTGGGCAATAGGTCTGTTATCTGTAGGAATCCTATCTTCGCTCTATTTTGCTGATCTCACCCCCTTCTGTGACTAAATCCACATTAACGGCTGAAGTGCATGCTTCTGGGAAAGAACACTTCTGGCTCCCTCAGTGACTTTCTGACCTTGGACAAGCCTCCAAAGTACTTTGTGTCTTGGGGACATGTCACTTCCCATTACTTCCGTCTGACAGGTGCTGTCAGAATTGGAAAGCTCTGGAAGTTCTTTAAAATATAAATCAAAAATATTAATTATAATTAATCATAGTAATTAACTTTTGTGACAGGTGAGTCATCTATACATCTATACATATACACCCATTTTAAAAGGTAAGGTACATTTTAATTAAAATATTCTTAGATTTTCAAGAGAGCAGAGAGAAACTTTCCTATCTTATATTTAATGTGTTTGGATGGTGGGTATTGGCAAAGTAATTTTTTCTTTAAACCACAAAGAAAAAAAGTAAATGTTCTCTAAAGTAGACTGATAGCTGTAATTGTGTCATCACTGATATTTTTGCTTATAAATTATTTCGATATTCAACAAGGTAGCTTATCTCTATGAAATATTTCCTTCTTCCCTGTGCAATAACAAATGGATGGGAAGTTCAAACATTTGTATGTTTTCTTTGAAGCAATTGCCCTAAGTTGGTAAGAGCTATCTTACCACCTACAACTTTGAGTATTTTTATTTCCCCCTGATAAAGTTTAAGGTTTATGCCCATGAACAAGATATATAACTGTCAATAATCATCTTTTCAGCCTCTAGAGCCAAAATTAATTTATTAAACACAAGCTGTTCTCCCCTAATCTTTACACATTCTTGTAGTGTAAAATAAACACGCTGTGTCTGTAGAGATACTCCTGTGGTTATTTATTTTTCAAAATTTAATAAGAAGGAGGGGAATGACCTTCCCCCTTGCACAGGAAACAAAATTATACCTGACAGTGATAATTATCAATTTTCATAACTATGAAAATATTCTATAACTCAAGCAGTTTCTCTGCCCACCAAGGTGGCTGCCCAAGCTGGTCAGTTAAGACATAAAACCCAAATCCTTTTAAGTCAGTTCTGAGTTAACTTTTCACTTACTTGCAGGGTTTCATTTACTCTGGCAAGTTTGATAACCATGCATAATTATAGATGCTTTTTTCCTCATCAAATTCTACTACATTTCCCGGGCCTAAAGGGGCCTATGATTCTCTTCTTGATGCCTGTAAAAGAGCATGGGGGCTCTAAAAACAGGTTTTAGATGATGAATATGCCATGGTAAATTTGCTTCATGAAACTGAGCCAAATATATTCCAAATATACTCCATTTCTTTTACAGTCAAAAGTAATGTAAACGGGTTCTCTTAACCGCAATGTTATAACCATGAAAATGCATGATAAAGTTCAAGTAACCATGTCTACATACATGCACCAACCAAAAACATTGTGGGTCGTCCCGAGAGAATGTAACACATTCAGATTCTTCTTTCATTTTCCTCTAATCACGCTTGATCTTGGGTTTGGTTTCAGGCTGTGGGTTCATAGTCAGAGGCTGTATGTGTGCAGGGCAGTCAGGGGCAGCGGCATCTGAAGATTCCAATACATAAAATTATTTAGAGTCAAGAAAAATATTGCTAGACCTCGAAAAGATTTTGCAAATTCTGTGGCAAAGGGAGAAAATTAATGAACTAGGCAAGATGTATATAAAAAGCTCTCCTCTGAGAACTTGAATAAATAGAGATACCTCTTTATATCAGTCCTCAATAACATTCTCTCATTTTCTTCTCTCCAGCTCCCTTAGCTTGAATTATGGTTTCATTTTGTTTTAAATGGGGGAGGATGTTATGGAGAGGAATGGTTACTGACTCCCAGATTTATTTTTTTAAAAAAATACTCCACAGGGAGAATTCTGATGAGGGAATCATGAAACTGGATTCACTGTTTTCTTCTCTCTGGTGGTGCTTTGATGAAGAGACAGAGCCCTGTCATCATGATACTCTTTTTCAGGGTTTGCTACTGTAAGACTTCATGAAAACTGGTATAGAATAAAGAAGCTTCATAAAGGGGATACATGGAAGATATTGTCTATAGCACTGAAGTTGAAGCCTGTGGGGTAAACATATGTATGAACTAAAGTCAGACTTTTGTGTGAAGGTGTGGATTTTCAAGGCCAATGTGTCAGATTTCTATATGCTCCTATTTACTTAGGATGTAATCCAGGTTAAAGGTAGCCCTGGAAGATCCAACAGAAAACAATCCTGAGTCCAAATCGTTCCAGACTTATTCTTATTACTTCCAAGTTATTATTATTATTATTATTATTGAAATATTTTTAGGCATTATTTACAGCAAAGTAAGTCAGGGTAATAACTCGAGGATTATGTTTTTATGCTTTTCAATTTTAATAATACATTTCCCAGTAATATAAAATACTCTCTTTTTTTAGTACTCTTAAGAGTTATACAGTTTCTCCTCACTTTACTCTTCTTCCCCAACTCCTTCATCTCCTCATCATCACATTGTTGGCCGGTCTCTAAATTTCAGATATGAGCAAAAGTTTTCTTGTATGAATGAGTAGAGTGCTCTGTTCTCCATGGGGGTGGGTTTACACACTTTATGATAAAATTCAGTTTTGATTGTGCATTTGTATTTGTGATTTAGATTTCAGGCTTTTGGTTACTTTCCTGTCCAAGCAAAGCCTTTCTCATTGCTAAAACAGCCAGATAACCTTTTCAAAAAAAATTTAGGCCACAAAATTTATCCATTTCTACCATGAGTAAATAACTTCCCTTCTCCAAATTAGTCATTTCATCTTTTAGTCATTGAAAATTACAATATATTGGAGGTTGACCCAAGACAAAATATCCTAATGTTAGCCCACCTTTTCTTTGTGATGTTTTCTTTTTTTCATTTTGTATCTTGGATAAATCATTCAAAAAATCCTTGATGTGAGAATAAATCCCATTGTGGTTGAGACTTATTCTTTCTGGGGATGAAAGAGCCAGTAAATAATTATGAGCAAGTTTTCACTGAGAGAACAACAATGTTTTTCAATTCTCAAGCAACCAAGACATCTGTGCCCTGGAGCCCTCTTCCCTGTTCTCTGAAAAACAACTATCAGTGGGATAAGAACTGTTCCAACTTTCAATTCTGTTAGAATACAGTCTTATATGATGGCTCCTTGTTCTTAGGCAACTCTCCAGTGAGCTGGTAAGGCACATTTCAGTCCAGGATTTGGCATTTAGTGAGGAGAGAATAGTTCTGTCAGTTCTCAGTGAGATAGAAATAATTCCAGAGAGGAGCAGAAGAAAAAAATAGCAGTCCCTTTCTAGTCTTTGTCATGAGTTTTATACACAGCCAAATTTCTAACATGTCCTATGATTGATGTACTGGCCGAACAGGGTTAAATCAGACACAGATGGAGATGAAAGTTGTCCATAGAGAGAGAGACCTGATTCATCCCACTGTTCCCCAATCTCTCTCCTGATGGGACTCCAAGAGGGAAAATACACTAATGATGCAGAGGGGAGCCAGCTCATTGAGAATGTTCAGTGAGAACCCAGGGATCTCAGACAGGCCTTCCCAAGGCAAGAGGCTTCTCAGAGAAAAGGCTCTTGAACCAAATACTATACACTCAATTGATGACTTAATTAATATATATATATATATACACACACACACATACATATATATATGTATGTATATATCAGAACTCTTGGTTACAAGCGACATTCCAACTAGCATAAGCCAAATTGAAAAAAAGAGAGAGAGAATTTCTTGGAAGTCTAGATATAACTAGTTGCCAGAATGTGAAGGCTAGCCTTAGCAGTGTGCATCTTTACTCTCCTCTTGTATTCATACAGATCCCCAGCAGCCCTGAATCTATGTAGATCTTTAGATTTGTGACCCCAGAGAAAACAATGCCATCTCTTCCATTAATTCTGCCAGGGGCAAGAGAGAGCTCTGATTATCCTGGTTGGAACACATGCCCTTCCCCAAATCAATCTTTGTGGCCAGCAAGATAAGTAGCCAGAATTAAGTCGTGTCCATCCCTGAAGCTAGTGGGAACAAATGAAGAGGAGGACGTGGGGATTATCTGAATCACTTAAACTTTAAGGTATTAATAATCAAGGGGTAGTTGGTTCCCTGGGGGGGACGGGCAGGAGACACACATGTCAACTGCAAATGTGGGAAAACATTGATGGGGCACTCACTGAAGAAGCCCATAAGCATCTCTGTTTGGGGAAATAGAGTCCCTAATTAGCCTTGCATAAAACTTAATGCAAATTGGGAAATGGAGCTGTAGGCTTGATTTAAAGCATACTTATTTTGAGGCAATTTTATTATACTTTATGGTTGATCTGGTCTTGGACGAGATTGTGAACTTAGTTATGTTTGGGTTCAAGGTCACAATCTCTTGTTTTTGTGGCCCTATTTTCTTTCCCTTTCTACCCACAGTTCACCAAAGCACTTAAACTTCACAAGCCTTATGACCGTGATGACCCATACCTGGAAATGACATTAACATTCTACCCCTTGTCCCTCCCAACATGACCTACCCTTTATTTTAAACCCTAAAGACCTTCAGGGAAATTGGTGATGAATATACACTAAAATGAATATTATATGTTACCATACAGATACTACTTTCATTTTAAGAAAACCCATCTTTTAACCATAGCTCCCAGACTTTGGGATTTTACTGGCTGATAAAATTGTATGTGTGTGTGTGTGTGTGTGTGTGTGTGTGTAGAGAGAGAGAGAGAGAATTTAGAAACTGGTTTAGGATTCTTAGCTATTTTATCTTGCCAGGTTAAGGACCTTAAAAATAGCTACAATAAAACTACTATTTAATATTACCATAATTTTAAAAGCAAGGATTTTTGTATTCCCCCCAAAATTGGAAATGGATTAGTTCCATATTAAAAGAAAATCCCTTAAATTTAAAAATGTTACATCTTTTTTGGAAAAGTCACTGAACTGTCCTGAATTATTCAGAGAACATTTAATACTTTATCCCAAAGCAGCCCTTGCTGAAGATTAGTGTTTGTAAACCTCAGCTTCACCCCTTTGAAGAGTTTAATGGGAGTTTCAGGGCTGTCAGTATTAGCAGGAGAATTTTAAGCTACCATATCCTCATACCATGGAGATAAGTAATTCCTTTATCTCTAATTCCTATACCAGGTATTGGTTCCAGGCCATGGATTCTGATAGAATCATTCCTGATAAGGATCTTTTCATTGCTCAGTACAACCATTTCTTCTTATAGGATGGAAAACTGAGGCCTGCGAGGTGAAGAGATTCAGCTAAGTTCACGCTCAATAAATAAATAAATTTTTCCAAATCAGAACTCAGCTGGCATTCAGACAGAAAGCCATGAAAAGGGTCAGATCCTGAAGACTGACACATCCCTGGATGAGCCTAAGTAAAGAATGGGCTGAGTCGGACATAGGCAATGGGAGGGAGTCCAGATCAGCAGGGGGAGCACTTTAGCTGATGGGAATGGTGTCAGGGAATGGGGTCCAACCTGGCCATCAGTTTTGTATCCTGGGTGTGCAACGGTAAAAGGGGTCCCAGGCCTGTGTCTTGGACTTAGAAGTCTCTGGGCAGACCCCTTGAGATCAAAGCAAGACCCTACTCCCAGAAACACTAGATTACCAGGCAGGTTATCAAGACATGGGTTTGGGTACTATGTCAGTTTATATATATTTATAAATATTTATTTTAAGGAATTGGCTCATGAAATTGTATGGGATCTGGCAATTCTGAAATCTGTAGGGTAGACTGGTAGACTGGAAACTCAGACAGGAGTTGACATGGCAGTCTTGAGACAGAATTTCTTCTTTAGGAAGCCTCAGTTTTTTGTTCTTAAGACCTTCAACTGATTAGATGACATCCATCTATACTACTGAGAGTAATCTCCTTTACTTAAAGTCAGTTGATTGTAGATGCCAATCACATCTACAAAATACCTATACAGTAACATCTAGGCTAGTGTTTGACCAAACTGCTGGATCCCATTGTCTAGCCAAGGTGACAGATAAATTTAACCATCAGAGGAAAAGCCAGGGCTTGAGTTCCTGGAGATGAGGTTAGTTGAAGCAACAGCAAGATTTGATTGTCTTCAGAGTATGAGACTGGTAGGGGACAAGTTAATTTGATATGAGAATTGGAATGTCAACAGTAGAAAGAATGTTTGATGTTTTATTTTATTATTTTTATTTTTTAAGATTTAATTAATTTATTCCCCTCGCCTCGTTGTTTTGCACTCACTATCTTCTCTCTGTGTCTGTTCATTGTGTGCTCGTCCTCTTTTTTTCAGGAGGCACTGGGAACCGAACCCAGGACCTCCCATATGGGAGGGAGGCGCCCCATGTCTTGAGCCACCACTGCTCTTGCTTGTCATGTCTCTCATTGTGTTTCCTCGTTGCATCCTCTTTGTTGCATCATCTTGTTGCGTCAGCTCACCATGTCAGTTTGCTGTCTTGTTCATCGTCTTTAAGAGGCACTGGGAACCGAACCTGGGATTTTCCATCTGGTAGGTGGGTGCTTAACTGCTTGAGCCACATCTGCTTCCCTGTTTGATGTTTTAATTATAGTATTTTAAGGGGAGAAATGTGTAGGATTTTCCCCGGTAAAACAGCCATTGTTTTTAATATTTTCACGTCACTTGAGTTAAATTTCTGACAAAGAAAGGCACATACCACTGTGTTAGAAAAAGTAATGTCACAGTTTCATGAGGGCACATTTTTTTATGAGAATGGGAAATTTTAAGGAATTCAAAAAAGAAAAAGAGGACATTTTGGTGAAATTTGGTAAATTTCCTAAGAGTGACTCTTAGGAAATCTGGAAATGAATGAGTGGCTGGGTTTGATCAAAGTACTTGTTGGAAAAAAAACACAAAAAACATTAAGGACAGGCCAAAGTAGACAGGCAATTTGGGACTGATGAAGCTTGAAATCCAGACTATGTAAATCCAGATAGAGGTTCAACCTTTGCAGCTAGTTAGAGATTTGAAGTCTAGGATCATGGAACCCTGCCAAGACTATGAAGATACAAAGCACAAATTAGCCCCAAGGGGTGGCCTGCTCACTGGATTAGGAATGATATAAATGGTTCAGGGACTTGAGAGACTAAAAGAGAAAGGTCAAACTGAGGAAAACATACAGAGATCCAGTGGGCATAATACCCATCAAGAAAAAAAGAACAATAGGAAACAACTACATTTCTTCAGTGCTTTAAGACTATAGAAAGTTGTGCCTCAGAATTGCTAAACATTGTAGTAAAATTTAGTCATGACATTTTTTTTAATTGATTAATTTAGGCTTGGAGGTATAGGGACAGAAATGTGGCATTGTCCACCTGTTTCTTCTGGAACACAGCAGTCCCCTGGATATGGGCACTTTTTGGTTAAAGTATCTGCAATCAAAACAAATGAAATATCTCTGTAGCATTAATAATTAAACTTTCATATCTTTTATGACAAAAACAATACTCAGAGCACGGGCATTACTGGAAATTCATGAAATGAACCCTATTTTTTGGGTCAGTGTTTACTACAATCCTGATTGTTTCAGAAAGAAAACTTTATGAAAGGAAATCAAGAGCATTTCTCCAACTCCACGAGTACTGCAAAAACAGGAAACTAAACTCCTATTTCTGTAGTTTGCCAGATAAGAACTGAATAGTACGTTTTGTTTTTTTTTTGAAGGCATGTGGCAAATGCTGTTAAAGACATATAAATTACTGTCTATTGCCCAGTCTTGGCTGGGTGACTTACATTGTAGCTTCTATTTCTGTTGGGGAACACTTGCATACATTTGTCATTACTCCAGAAAATGGTAAAAAAAAAAAAAAAAAAAATACTTTGGCAGGGAAGAACATGTTGCCCACAATATGGCTGTTTCAGCCTTGGTTGAGCTACTCCACCCCAAGAACATTCTAGACAGTGAATGTGAAGCAGACCAAAGGGCAACTTAGTAGTTGGAGGCAATTTCTAGTGGACTCCTAAGATGACTGCAGTTCATATGCTCTCCTGGAACTAGGAGAAACAATGGCAAGATTAACAAGGAGTCATTAGCCTTTACAAGGGCACTGCTGGGGTGTTATATACCTAGCACCTTTCAAGGTGTGCTAGGGCATGCCAGGAAGGAAGGAAAATTGCTTTGACTCTGTTTTCATTTTCATACTTTTTCACTGAGAACATAAGATGGAAGCAAAGATCTCGGTACATAATGATGGAGAAAATGCTTTTAGTGAACACTCATATTAAAGGGCAGGTGCTCAGAGGATAAAGCAAAATCAGTTTGCAAAATTGGCAGTGATTGCTTAAAATCACAAGACTTTCTTGCATCCTCACAGCCTCCTCTCAACCAGGTATCCCACCTGGGATAGCACCCAGTGGCACCCAGTGGCCTTAAATGGCCACTTTTCTCCAAATATGCAACGACATGTTCTACCCAGCTTATTTCAGGGTATATTTGCTTACTACAACAAATTATAATTATAATTCATGTACAATAGCTAGCTGGTCTATGACATATATATAGTTCCCCCAACTTTTCACAAGTCAAGTTGTAATAGCAAATGTTTTCTAATTAGGGAGGCATATGCGCTTGATTTTAAAGATTATCCTCTTTAGCAGCTTTGCAAAGAACAGGAAAGTAAGGTCAGAAAGCCAGTGGGTCATTCAAGTCACAAATCTCTCAAAACACACCTACTCGGCATCTGCTGATATAAAAATCTGTACATTCTTTAGTTGATAATCTAAAGGTTCTTTCATGGTCCTGGTTTTCAGTATTTTAATCATGACACCTGATTATTAGCTTCCTTGTTTGCTAAGACATCACTGACGTCACCCATTGTTGACAAGGCTCATATGTTGACATATGTGGTTATGTCAACAATTGTGAAATGTAACTGAGACCATCCAAGTCGCAGAGGGTGTGATGAGTCCTTTTGTTCAATGTCTTCTTGCTAGAACCATTAGGGAACTGGAAAGATGCAAAATAGTGCACCTTCATTGAATCCCTAAACCCAGATTCAGTCACTGAATGTTTTGCTGCCTTTTGCTATGTATTTTACTGTTTACTTATTCCAGATCACAGTTATCCACGATTTTGCATTTGCTTTTTTTCCAGTTAACTTTGTCATAAGCATGTTCCTATGCCATTAAAACTGTATGTAAAGCTCATTTTTATAAAAGGCACCCACTGTTCCATTGTGTGCATTTACCATCATTGACACTTAAAGAAGGTTTTCAGTGTTTATTATAAATCATTTTGTGCAAAACATCCTCATAAACAAATCCTGTACATTTTTACTTATGATTTCCTCAAGATTTGTAGAAGTGAAGGTATGAGGTCAAAGGTGTAATTTTTTTTTAGAACTCTTGATACTTATTGCCAAATTGCTTAATGGAAAGGTATATATACTCCCAACAGAAGTTTATGAAGGTTTGCACTTAATTTTCTTTAATTTGGCCATAGTCCTATGAAAATGTATACTTAGGGAGAGCATTTGTTACAAACAAATGCAAGAAATATTTTGTTTAATATAAAATGAAGGATCTTTAAATATAACAGTAAGTTCTGGGATATTAAAAATATACTCAAAATTTATGTCTGGGGGAAACATTACAGGCCTCATTTTTTAAAGCCCTTTTTTTTTAGTAATAAAAATAGCCCCTTATATATATATATATATATATATATTTTTTTTTTTTAAAGATTTTATTTATTTATTCATTTATCCCCCCTTGCTGCTTGTGCTCGCTGGGTCAGCTAACCACGCCGTGTGGGCGGGCTTGCCTTCACCAGGAGGCCCTGGGAACCGAACCCGGGGCCTCCCATATGGTAAACGGGAGCCCTACTGATTGAGCCACAGCCGCTTCCCTAGCCCCTTATATTTGCCTCATGCTTAACAGATTGCAAAATCATCTCTTACTAATTACCATGAACTTTAGCAAACTCTCTGAAATAACTCAGGATCTATCAGCAACCCTCAGATACAAAGGCATTCAAAAATATATCACTAAATTGTCTTTCATTTTAAATTTATTTTTCTTGTTAGTTTAAAATGTATATTCTCATGTAAGAGCTCTACTTTGGGGAAAGAATAAATTCCATGGCATGATTCTTCCTTTTCCAGCCAGCACAGAAAGGCAGGCCTAGGAGACAGGCTGAACACTGTCTGCATGCTGGCACGCCTTGGCATCACCTTGAAAGCAAAGGTAGGGAAAGGGAGAAGCTGTGGTGCCCCGTCCCTTACTGTGTGGCCTTCTGGCAGTTCCCTGAACACACCAGACAGGCCCCTACCTGGTATCACTCTTCCCTTAGCCTGGGACAGTCTGTCTCCAGGTAAAGGCCTCGCTCCTTCCCTCCCTCCCTTTAGGTCTTGCTCAAAGGACCATTTCAGTTGGTCTCCCAGCATTTAGAATTGCAAACACCCACCCCCACCTCCACCAAAAGGCACTTTCTAATCCCCTTCCCTATTTTTCTAGATCACTTACCATGACTACTTCTGTTTGTTTTACTCATTTGTTGTGTCTGTTTTCTTACACTAGGATATAAGCTCCAGGAGAGCAAGGATTTCTGTTTGCTTTATTCCTGTCATATCCCCATTACCTAGAACAGTGTCTATCTAGAGTAAGTACTTAATATATCTTTGTTGAAAGAAAGAATGACTGAATGAACCTGGGGCCTGGAGTTGGCTTTTTCTGTATAGCTTTTCTTTATAAACTATAAAGAGACTACTCTTCCCAGTAGCCTTTAACTTTGATGCCCACCTACCTAGTAACTTGCATTAGAGTATATATTTGTCCCAAATGTATTTGGCTAGCTAAGGAAAAGGGGTTGGGGAACCAGCTTTTATTAAAGTGTGGTTCAGCCAGATGCTATGGAGTCAAAAAGGCCTGAGTTTGCCACTATCTTTCTGTATGACTCTGGACAGGCTGGTTCACATCTATAAGTCTTGGTTTCCTCCCCTGTAAGATAAGGATGATGGCATCTACCTCACAGGATTGTGGTGCAGATTCAGTGTAGTGATACAGGAAAATACCTGGCACATAGCAGTCAACAAATGTTAGCCTTTATGTGAGAGATACTGAGCTAAGCATTTAATGTACATTATAATGTTTCATTATGTCAGCAACATAGGAAGCAGATAAGCTCTTCTCAATATATATTCTGTGGGTCTCCAAAAAGTCTGGAAATGCTATGCATTTCATCCCTCCATTGGCGATTCATATTATGTATTACCATAAAGAAGGTCTGCAATAAGGAAGCCTGTTCAACTTTAATTTTACTTTGTTTACTTAATTAAGGATTACCCAAAAGATACATTTTTCTTTTTACATAACATGTGTTGTCATCATGTAACAATGGTGTTTCCACTAACTGCCCTTTAATAAATATAGAAGGCATGATTTTCTCCATTTCACAGAGTTGGAAGCTGAGGCTCAGAGAAGGTCTGTAACTTACAAGACAAGGACATATAGAGGACAAATAGAAGTACAGGGATTCTAACCCAGGCCAATCCAATCCAGGAGAATGATCTTATCACCTCTTCAATGAATATAACCTCCTAGGGCCTAGCTTAGATATAATTATTGCAAATAGAGATGACAAGAAATTGACATGCTGCACTTTATAGAATTGTTGACAATTCAAACCGAACTGGATAATAGATTTGAGATTTGGGGATGTATTTTATGAACATAAAAGAAATATCCCACATGCTTGACCATTGTTGAGTGCTACCAATAACTGTATTCTTTCTGACATTTATGTTGTAGGCAGGCAAATAAAAGTAAGGCCATTATCTAAAACATAATCATGATATAATTAAATTATAAAGATTTTAAAAAGGAAGCTCAAATTAAAATCAATTAAATAGAAACACATTGATATGGACATGAAATCTGAAGTTGTTGTCCTTTTGTTAAGGAGAAAACCTGGAGACTTTCAGAACATGGAGTGAAAAAAGAGAAATTGAATTTCAAAAACATTTTAGGTCTCTACCATTAGTTACCCAGAGATGACCTCATAGATGGAAACTTTTCGTAAACAGGTAGCCTTTCTCACAAATAGATGTGCCACCTCGGTTTTAGAGCTATGCTTATTTGCTTTCTGAATCAGCTCCAAATTTCAAATTATGTACTATTTAGAATTTGTAAAGTCTGACAAAATGAGGCCATGGGGCTCAGAGATGAAAAGAGGGAACTCAGAATTTTGCTGTGCTTCAAATTTATATTTGATTGGAAGTGAAGGGGAAAAGTTGATAGCAAATGGGGAAATTGTGGTGGAAGTTAATGAGATCTTTATTCTCAGTCCCACTAAGGATTTCCAAATAGGATGGGTGAAGTGATAAGAGAAGCCAGATGAGATAAGATACCAGAGAAAAATCATCATTCTAAAATGCATTTGGTGTAGATACAAATCATCCTCAATTTAGATAAATTGGAAATAGTTTATCTGCCTTTCATCTAGCATACTCTGTAAGATAAGTAAGACTGGAAGGGGTATCTTAAAGATTGGACCACATATCTGTCTAGCTCAGGTTGTTTTGCCATACTGTGTCATTTTTATGCTCCATAACTTCTCTCAATAACTGAACTGAAATAGGAATTAATAGAAAGAAGTACTCATTTTCTTTAGTCCAAACCATGATCAGCATTCCTTGGTACCTATCCCAGCATTTAGTGTTTACTTTATATTGTGTTTCTGGTTGTTAAGATAGCAGACATGTCAGATCTAAGCAGGGCCTCCTAGGCATGTTTCTATGCAGTGGCATAGTGGCAAAATAATTCCAAGTTATTATTAGTGGCAACAATGATTAATAGAAAGAACATGAATTTTTGCCCTGTAATCATTGTTTGCTGAGTCCTATAAGCAACAGAGATGGGCCATTCAGGTGTTTGGAGGGTGATGGGTGATTCATTGCTGCATAGTATAGATCATTCTCCTAGCCCATCCCACTCCCCATTAGCAGTCCTGGAGTATTATGAGGAAAAAGACCTTCTTTATATCCTTGGGGTGATTTGGATGAATTGCATGCACATTTCTAATATGTCACACTTTTAAAACTAGTTAAGATTTTGGTTTTGCCCAAAATGCATTTGAGGCAGGCCTTGCAATGTAAACCTTAGAGAGAGGTTTGTTGAATGCTGAGTATCAAGGTTTAGCTCAGTTTGCACACATTTTGGACAAGGCAGAGCTATTTATTTTGAAATCAGAATGTCTCCAAGCAACCATGAACTACAAAACATTTTAGGAGAACCTTTTGGCAACAGCTAAGGAGAATTTGCCATATATATGAATAAGCTTATGGAGATAATAGTCATGAAAACCCATTCCCAACAGCTGTCATTTCTTGTGCCTGATTTTACCTTAGAAAGAACTAACAGGGATTCTGCTACAGGCTTTGGTTTGTTAGTTTGTTATATACATCTTTGGAGGACCTTTTTTTTTTTTTTTTTTTTTTTTTTTTTTTGACATATGAAGTAATTGCACATGATATAAACTGCAAAAGCAAAGCTAAAATTTACTCATGTAGGTATATTTCTAAGCCCATATTTCAGGTCATTAATCTTCTTGGCAAAGTACCTTTAGGATAAACATTTTCTGCTCTTTCCCTTTATTCGTTGGACAAATGGAAATGCCTGTTTGAAAATACTTATCAAATCCCATGATGGCAGGGATAGGTGGTGAGAGAAGCCATAGGACATGGAAACCATGATTATTCTTTATTGTTTATTTACTTCCATGGAGCGATTCTAGAACTTTATCTCTCTGGTTGTCAAGGGAATGAGGATTGGACAAGATTATACACTACTGGGCTTATGGATATATCCACATGCTGTCCAGAATTTTTGTCTTCTGACTGAGCTAAAACAAGATGCATAAGTCACAGTTTTTTTGGTTTTGTTTTGTTTTGATTCATCTCATCTTGACTTATCTGTGTAGCACGGTCATAAGGCTAGGAAGCAGGGGTTACTCTTGATGCAGGGGTTTCTCCCTGATAACTGGCATGTTAGCAGAATACTCTGGGTTCTCAGCTCTTAGGCTCTTGGCTTATGTAGCATAAAAGAATTTAAGGACATACCATAGGGTAGGCAAGGGAGTAAAGAGTTTATTAAGAAACAAGAAAATAGCGCACAATCTGAAACATAGATTGTGGGCATGCTGCAGGGGGAGATGTGCACATGGATCCCAGGGTTAGGCTTTTTAAAAACCGTTACTTCTCCCTCTTCATAATATTGGGGCCCCAACGGTTTGCTGTTCTGATTGGTTGCCTTATGATCCCTTCCTGTAAGCTCTCAGGGGCCCAATAAGGAGACCTGTTTGTGGTTATCCGGGGCCTCTCTTTGACCCCAGGAAGAGTTCCAAATGAGACCTTGTGGCCGGGGTCTTATGGGTTTTTTCCAGCTTTGTTCTTTAGCAGCCTTCCTTTCAGGAGGTGTCCAGGGTGGAGTCTTGAGGCCATGTTTTCTGCTGGGTCTGCTGGGTCTTCCCTCTTTTCACTATACTAATTTGCCTTAACTCTCCTCTCAGAGTTTATACCCTTATTTTTCAGGGGGAGCTGAAGGGCGATGGTCATTCTTCTGTAGCTGTTTCCTGTTGGTTAAGGGGAGTAGGCTCTGCCTGACAGAGTGTAAAACCCTCTGGCTATTTTACTGAGGTTGGGGGAAGATGAGTCAGGCACTATGGTTGGAACTGGATGAAATCCTTGCATGACTAATGTCTTGTTCTGGAAGGTGCTGATTCTGGAAAAAATAAACTTAAAATTTAAGATACATGGTTCTACTAAAAGAAAACAGATGGTGGTAGGCAGGTCCCAAAAGGGGCCAGCCATGACATACTGGACTATGGGAGTGAGAAAGGCCGGGGGCTTTCAGAGGCTGCATCTTCCCAAAGTGTATGGGAAACAGTATTCTTCCTTGAGTTCTTTAATGCTATTAGTTAAATCTTGGGAGAGATTTTGGTAGACAAGCGGGGTTTGGTATAAATTGCCAATCTCAGTTTCCATGGCGGTGATTCTACTTAGGACAGCTAGGAGAGGTATGAAGAGGCACTGTCCTAGACATAAACTCACAAAGACAACATAAGCAACAAGACAAGCATATGGCAAGCAAAATAAAGTCAGTACTTAAGAGAGCCATTCCTTTGTCTTATAGGCACATTCATTAATGAAATGAATTAAGTTTACCAAGACTTTTAACATATTCAATATCCTTCTGCATATGATCTAGAATAGAAGAGATATATTCATCAGGTATATAGGTACAGCACTTAATACTAATCAATGCATTAATCAATGCATAAGTTCCTCTGTGACCTGCAGTTAATAGATCTAAGCTCCAGGTATGCAATACCATACATGCTGTCTCTCCATGGGATCAGGCCATAATGCCAATTGTGTTTAAGTTCTGCTCACATTACTCTGGTAATTATCACTCCACTTGGTATGTCCTTCACATAGCCAGCATGTTGCAGCTCCATTGATCCTAGAGAGAAGCTAGAAAGGTAGGCTCCAGTATTTCACCAGCCTTGAGCATAGTGCCCTTCAGCACTATGAAACAGAGCCAATCTGGAGACAATGTCCATTGTACATCTGGCCATTGAGCCATTGCCAGCTGCTGCAGGAGTCTGAAATTGCAACATACTCTTTTTTTTTTTTTTTAATATATTTTTAACTTATTTTAAAAAGATACTTAGATTACATAAAATGTTACATAAAAAATATAAGGGATTCTCATATGCCCCACTCCCCTCACCTCCCACTTTCCCCCACATTAACAACTTCTTTCATTAGTGTGATACATTCATTGCAATTGATGAACACATTTTGGAGCACTGCCACTAAGCATGGATTATACTTTACATTGTAGTTTACACTCTCTCCCACTCAATTCTGTAGGTTATGGCAGGATATAGAATGGCCTATATCTGTCATGCAGCATACTCTCAATTCACTTCAGGAGCATGTCCAGATGTGGTAGAGACCTTTATTGTTTTAGGGGTCATAGTGACTGACCTAGTAGTCAATAACTCAAATGGAGAGGCACCATGCAGAGTACTGAAGGCCTTGTTTGAAAACACAAGAGAGGTTTCTTTGTCTTCTTTTAGATTTATTTTATTTATTTCCCCCCCCCCTTTGTTGTGTTTGCACTCGCTGTCTTGCTCTCTCTGTCCATTCACTGTGTGTTCTCTGTGTCTGCTTGTCTTCTCTTCTCATCTTCTCTTTAGGAGGCACCGGGAACCGATCCTCGGATCTCTGATGTGGGAGAGAGGCACTCAATAGCTTGAGCCACCTCAGCTCCCTAGTTTGTTGTATCTCTCATTGTCTCTCCTCTTTGTCTCTTTTTGTTGCGCTAGCTCTCCACGCAGGCCAGCACACTGCATGGGCCATCTGGCTTTCACCAGGAAGCCCCGGGAAGTGAACCTGGGACCTCCCGTATGATAGACGGGAGCCCAATCACTTAAGCCACAGCTGCTTCCCAACACAAGAGAGCTTGACAATACTGAAATCTATCTCTTAATTTTTATATACTTTGTAAATATTTCCAATGCAGTTCATAACATGTCAAATGAACTATTTTAGTACTTTACTTTTTACTTCTATACCTTTAATTAACAGTTATTTTACTTTAGCAGTACTGGAAAAACTATTTTCTCCATTATTTTATAAAAACCTAAGATTTCCAATGGAATCAAAGTTATCTTCCCTTACCACCATTTTAATATGCAGATTGAGGTAGCCTCTGACAGCTTTCTCTGTTATGAAGCTACTTTTTTGTTACTATCAATTAGTTTAGGTTTCTAAATAGTGACTTCCTGGAATTAGCCATTTAAGTACTTCAGCTTAGATAATGCTTTTGCAAACTCCTTATAATTAACCATAACCACATAGACTAGTTACTTTACATTTATTTATTTATTTTTTTTTTTTTTTTTTTAAAGATTTTATTTATTTACTTTATCCATTTTAAACCCCCCCTTCCCCATTTGCTGTTTTTGTGTCCATTTGCTGGGCAATTCTCTGTGTGTGTTTCCTGCCATCTCTTCTCATCCTCCTCCTCCAGTCTTCAGCAGGATTCGATCCTGGAGACCTCCGATGTAGGAGAGAGGTATTCTGCTGCCTGCACCACCTCAGCTCCTGGCTTCTGGAGCTTTTGGAGCATCTCGTCTTGTCTCTCCTCTGTTACGTCATCATTCTGCTGCATGGCTCCCAGGGCCCGACAGCTCAGCGGCACACAGAGCCTGGCAGCCCATGCGCCTTCTATATATATTTTTTTAATTTTATTGGGAGGTCCCGGAGATCGAACCCAGGTCCCTCCATATGGCAGACGGACGCCCAACCATTTGGGCCACATCCGCCCCCCCGTTACTTTACATTTAAATAAGCTTATTACAGTAAGCAACCAATGAAATTTACCTTGATCCATTTAAGAGTCCTGTCTTACACTCCTCATTCTGTTCTAGTCATTTCACTTTAGGACAGATCTATATTTTATTAAACACATACTTGCAATTTTCATGTTAAAGATTTAATACACATAATGCTAATTTATTTAGTTGGTATTCTGTAACCCTAGGGAGATAACACCCAAGCTAAATAAAATGGAAACAGTTATAGTTTATGCAAGAACTATTCTTTTTCCTTCCTTCACAGGAGGCTAGAACCTCTTCTTTAATAAAATTCTAAAATTGTGACTAATCTTAAAAGCATACTGTTAGGTTCTGGAATATATTATACTTGTTTGTTTTAATCATAATTTAGAAAAGTTCTTTCCATAATTTTCAAGGACTTTTCCTTTACTTACTGAAATTTGAAAATTGGATTATTACTTATTTTCATTTTAAGGCTGTTAAAAAGGTTTAAATTGGGGAATTACAGGATGAACTAAGATTCTTAATTCCCTAGCCTAGAAGATGTCACACTTTGCCCTGCTCCCATAGTTCTTGCAAAGAAAAAGCCCTGTGGGGGCTGGGTAGGTCAAAGAGCTGAAGACAAACTTTTTCCATTTCCCCAATAGTTTCTATATTCAGATTTCTGTATGATATTTCCACCCTGCTTAGCCTAATTTGGGCTCCAGGAATATTCATTCACATATATAAGCACATATTTAATTTTTTAACAATTTGAATTGAGCTCTCTTAAGAATTTTCATTTGTTAATTTGATATTACTATTCAGATATATGAAAATATACACTAAACAGACACAAATAGACACAGAAGCACATAACTCACTAATATTACTTATAATTTTTATTCTCTTACAAAATAAGCTTGACTGTAAAATAACATTTAAAAGCTCTCTTTGAAGGCTATTTCTGATCATCTAATTTGCACTGTAACCCTGCAGTTTTGCACAAGAATGTCATTCCTTTTAATTATTGGCTTATACCCAAATTGTTCCCAATGCCTTAAAATACAATTTACAATATTTTCATTTACCCCAGAGCTTTTCTTATTTTCTATTTCAACTTTGACAGACCTTGAATGAGCAACACTAATTCCAGTATATATTCACTGAGGTCATTGAAGTCTCAGGGAAAACTGCTTTCTTCTCATGACCTGCTGCTTTTAGAATTCTTGACGCTCAAGGTGGGAGGTCCCTCACTCCTCAGTCCTCAGAGATGACAGGACTCTGGCAGCCACTGGACTGGAAGAGTGGACATCCAACCCTGAGGGTTGACCATTCTGTGAGACAGCAGTTTCCTCAAGTTTGTGGGGTCCCTCTGGGCCTTGCCCAAAGTAGGTAAATTGGAGTCCACATCTGGAGTCATGAAAGAAAGCAGGGTTATTAAAACCAGTGGCACTTGTGGGAGATGTTTGTGTGGGATGTGGTGGGAGGTGTGGGAGGTGGGCAACATGAGAATCCCAGTGGGTTCTGTGTAATTTTTTGGGTAATCTAAGCACCTCTTAAAATATATGTATATATATATATAAATAATATTTTTGTAAGCAAATACACATATATGCATATATATTTATATATCATTTTGCAAATGTTTGTATGTATTGTGAGAATTTTGATTTTTACCCACAATAAAAATAAATTTTAAAAAAATTAAAAAAATAAAAAAATAAAAAAAACCAGTGGAAGGCAGGAGAGAGGGGTGTCTTAAATTTGCCTTCCCTGAACCATAGGGGCAGAAGTTGCCATGCTACAAACAGGAGAATAGAGTTACCTTTACAAAGGTGAGCAAGTACATCCAAGGGCCAGGCCAGGCCTGAAATAACGATAAGCAAAGGCAAACTCAGTTTAGAATTACTATCACAATAGCTCAACTTTAAGGGCAAAGCTAGTAAGCTAGTCACAAAATAACCATAATCAAAGGTAAGTTCAGTTTATAATTACCATTACTATAACAAGCATGGCAAGGGTGAGGCTAGACCTGAAGTAACCATAAACGAAGGTAAATTAGTCTAAAATTGCCATCACAGTAGTAGGCCTAGGCTAAATCCACCCAGTTACAGCAATTTCAGCTTTTGGTGTTTATCATATAAAGGCATGTATATAATGATCTTAACTCTTAGTTACAGTTTCTAGTAAGTTTCCATTTAAAAACAATTTGGGCACTTTCATTCATTAACTAAACCACTAAAACAATTTATTAGTAACATTAATGTTGCTAAGTCTTCCCACTTTTCCAGCAATTGAACTAATTCTACTTGTGATTTCTATTATCCATCAAATCCATTTGCAAGATAGTATTAACATTTAAAGACTCGTTTTTAGGTTAGCTTTCACCGTCACCCAATTTATAACATGCGAACCCCAAGTCTGATTTATGAGTTCCTAGGCATAAGCACACTGACAAAGTTACACACAGATTTAAAAAGTTAAAGAGAGATTTAAAAAGTGAAGCACAAAGTGAAGCACAGATTAGAACAGAAGGGAGAATTTTACACACTTAGCATAGGGAAAGACCTGAGGGAAGCCATTTTCCAGGAACTTTTTTTATCTTAATTGATAGAATATGAGAAAGTTTCTTATTCTGCAGGGGAGAGGGTTAGTAAATGGCCTACATCTTGATTTCTCATTCACTCCTCTTATTAGGCACAACTGAGGCTAGAGGGGTCTGGAGTGCAGGCTAGGACTGAGTAATTGTCTCCCATGTTAATTAAGAAATTAACAATCTTACCTGCCACATCAAGGGTCACCAGAGGCTCCTCCTGGGTGACAGTTCCCACATGGCTTCAGGCCCCTTCTGTCCTCCTCTAGGGCAAGGCCCCGTAGTCAGAGTGTTGAGGCAGCTTGGGGCCAGGTTCCCGCTAAGGTGGATCCTGGATCTGAATAACAGTTAAAAGGTGAGCCTATCCCAGACCCTATGCCTGTGGCTCCTTACCTTATCCATCCTGGGGGTATGGTCTTCATTGTTGAAAACTGAGAAGGCTGTTTCTAAAAGGGAGTTAATGGAATTTGGGGGGCCCAGAGAAAGTTTCTTAAGCTTTCTGTGAATAGCCAAGGCAGACTGACTGGGTTTCTAAGTTCTGCCTCTGAGTAATTTCCCTGAGCTTATAATTGACCAGTTTGGTAGTGCATTTCCTCATCTCTTTAAGGAGACATGACCACATGGTCTCTGGCCCTTAGATCTGCCTGTCCGCTCTTTCTCCCTCACACAAGTTTAACTGGAATTCAGGGTCCCATGTAGAGGCCACTCTCAGCCATACTGCAGCCATGTAGTGTTGCAGGAAAAGATTAGCCTTTTCCATTTTAGACCATCAGTAGGCAAGTTGCCCCAATTCCTGAGAAAACACCCCAATGGGAGTCTGCTGGAATGCTAGAGAAGCCACCCATCGTGCTAGGGAGAAATGGGAAAAAAAGTTTGTCAGCCGATCTAGCATCCCAGGTCCCGGCCTGACTGAACTTTTAGCCTCCAAACCAAAGCGCCCAAGCCACTTAAGTCTTGGGGGACGTTTGGAGTTAGCCTCCAAACAGAAGCACCCCAGTTGCTCAGGCCTTGGGAGAAGTTTGGAGTTGCTGCTCTTGTTCTCAACAGAGCCATGCCATCGGGTGTCCCCATGGTAAACTAGGTCTAGGGAGATGTCTGGACCCAAGTTCTGGACCAAGGGTACCAAGCCACGTCACTCTTCCTAGAAAAGGGGCTGGCTTGACACCTTTCTTTTGGTCTACTCTTGCAGAGGTCTTAGAAAGGCTGGCCATGGGAGAAAGCACTTTTTATGGCCACTGCCAGGGACCAAGTTGGCAGTTAAACTGGACATTAAGAGGCACATTAAGAAGCAGAAACTGATCTGCAGGTTACAGGCAAACAGCCTCAGGGGCCCGGGAGGTAATGGATTAACTGGAATCTCAAGGCCTCCCGGGGGCTAAGTAAGGAACAAAGAGGGCACAGACAGGCTTTATTTAAAAACTCACCCTGTCTTTGGCGGGGGTTGGGGAGTGTTACTTGCCCCTTGTTTCCTGGCCTGGCTCGCCAAATATGTTAGCAGAATGCTCTGGGTTCTGGGCTTCTAGGTTCTTGGCTTATGTTGCATAAAAGAATATAAGGACATATCATAAGGTAGGCAAGGGAGCAAAGAGTTTATTAAGAACAAGAAAAGAAAAACAGTACACAACCTGAGACATAGATGGTGGGCGTGCTGCGGGGGGATACTCATGTGTGGAGCCCTGAGTTAGGCCTTTTTAGAACCATTACTCCTCCCCCTTCATAATGTTGGGGAGGGGCCCCAGCTGGTTGCCTTATGAGCCCCACCTGTTAGCTCTCAGGGGCCCAATGAGGAGGCCTGTTTGGGGTCATCCAGGGCTTCTCTTTGACCATGGAAAGAGTTCCAAATGGAACCTTGTGGTCAGGGTTTTGCGGGGATTTTTCTGGCTTTGTTCTTTAGCAGCCTTCCCCTCAGGAGGTTTCTGGGGCAAGGTCTTGAGGCCACGTTTCTGACCTATGTTTGAAAATATTTATTTTTTTCTATCTGACCATGACTATTTTGAAAACTTTCCTTTATTTGGGTTCATCCTTTAGTTGCAATTGTATTTTGGCAACATTCTATTGCTAAACCAACCAGAAAACAATTGTTCAGTTAAGTATAATGTGAGTTTTGTGCCTTCAGCAAGTCCTCTAGGGAGACTTACAAATAAGTACACCATCAAATGCTAAAATCCTTGCTAAGCTCAGCTTTCCCTATTGGTTGTTGAACTGGTTTAGCACTCAGTTCATCTAGCTCCTCATGTTCTGATTCTAAACAAATTAAAATTATGATTTGTCTTCCCATGTAGGTCTGACCACAGGAAGAAAATTCCCTGATGCTGCCAGAATGAGTATTTACCAGTTCTGTGACAGTTTTACTTCTTATTGCAAAATAATACATTGGCTATATATATGAATGATGCTGTGCTTTTGATGGTTTGTGACTGTCTGCTCTCATTGCATAACAAAATCTGAAAGCCAGACTCTGGTCCATGGAGGAACAAGGCTGTTTTGAGGGTTCAGCCTGCTGGTCTTCTCCCCTGGGGGCAATTCCCAGACATCACCATGTTTAGAGAGCCTGTTTTAAGTTCCTATAACTGTGTCTTTTTGTTCTAGGGAAGGTTAGAGGCTGTGTGGAGGCGAGAACTGTGAAATTGGAGGTGAGTGTTATAAAAAGTGAGATGATTGGATAGGACTACTGGGTCAGGCAAGGAGAGATTCTGTATCCTTCTATACAGTATCCACAACTTTGCTGGCATAAGTGTTAGCAAAGAAGGAAGGTTTCCACAGAAGGGAATGTTTATCCAATGATAGCCAAATTTTGGAGGATAAGGAAAATAACAGTTCCCTATCTACATTAACTTGGATTTGTCTCTACCCTTTTTCCTTGTCACTGCTCCTAACAAAGTTAATGGGATTGTTATGGCTCAATTTCTGTGGGCCAGGAAAGCTTATCAATGAGGCTGCCACTTCCTAGCTATTCATGGAATTTGTGTTAAATGAGTTCACTGAGGGATGTCATGAACATTACAAACTCTATTCCACCAGGGTGATGAAATATAAGAAACTAGTCACACAAATTAAGGGAAAAAGGAAGAAGAAAATTCCTGAATTTCAACTTCTTCCCTCCACTCTGTCATGAACTTCTTGCTTGAAAGACTTAAATTGGCCTTTACAATTACACACATTAATTAACATTAGAACAAAGCTTATCTATATTTTAAATGAAATAGTTTACAGCATAGCTTTTGAAATACAGGTTGTGTTTTTGTATGATACATCCTTTTAAGAGAGAATATTATAAGAGGTCGTGAATGATAAATTGGAAAAACAGGCAAAGGAGTTGCTTCTTCTGGCAGAAATCTGCCTGAAAGGCTTACAATTTAATCCAGACCACAATTATTCATATTGATGCCTGGAGTCATTTTATTCTGATATTCAAACTGTGAGTCACTGCTGCCTATAAACCTTTGGTTCTTGCAGCCAATGAATAAGGCCACATCAAGAATGCTGTAGCTGCAATACAAAGGAATGTAAAATCTTACCCAGTATTACATAGAAAACTGGTTATAGAACCAGTTCTTTCATTTAAAGGTACATCTACTAGGTTCACTAAGCTACCCAGTATTTCAAATTATGTCTTTGAGAGTGAGAATCAAATGGTTAGAGATAATAACCATTTTTCACAGCATTACTAAAGGAATATCCAAGATCCAGCTATTTGTCTTTGTTGACCTCTGTGCTATTTACATGAAGACTTATGGCATTGAGAACCTAGCTAGCTTTCATCATTTTACATACTGCAGGGGTGAGGTGGAAGGATTAGACAAGAGGGCGAGGACATCTCCTTAAATGAGGTCACATGCCCAGCTTCCTTTAGATCTTGTGGAAGAATTCCACTGCATGTCTTTCAGATTGAGTTTCTTTAATATGCAAAGGAAATAAATTTATTGAGGTAAGGAAATTTCACAGATTTTTTTAGAGGCTACAGAATATTGTGTTAATCAACATTTCTAGGCAGATAATTGTTTCCTTTCTCCTTCCAAGCCTGTATTTTCAGATAGCCACGTAAGTACAAAATGGATTTGGAAGTGACTTTAAGAAATGTTCTCCTGTTAATTAAGATACTAAAATTATTCTTTGCATAAAGAATCATTTTGCTACCAATTTTTGCTACCAGTTTTGCTAGGATGCTAAAAATGACTTTCTGTGACTCATTTTCAAGTGCTACAGGCCGAGGGTTGAATGAAAGCTCTTCTACTCACAACTAGGTACCCTTGGGGATGTTATTCAAATTCTTTGAGCTTTAGTTTTCTCATATATACAGATGGGGTTAGGAATTCCTATCATTCAGAGTTGTTATAAGGATTAAATTGAATAAAATGTATAAATTCTTTAGTGCCTAAATTATAGTAGACTCTCAGCATTAGTTCCCTTATAATTCCTTCAACCCCAATTAGATTTCAGATTTCTTTCATTTTCTAGTAACCAACTTTATTCACTATTAGTGGGTTTAATCATCAAAAGATGATATGAAAATTGCTTGCAATAGAAAATAAATATTTGTTGTAACCATAACTGAAGGCAGTAGATTGAATATGCTTTATTATTAATTTTCCAATCATAGAGTATTTAATTAACAGTCCATCAAATTCTAATGTATGTATTGATTCCACAGTCAGGATGATTTCACAAAAGGATTTGAAACATAAGAGGGAGTAAGAAATTTTAGCTATAGCTCATAGGGCTTCTTCACCTCAAAATCAAGGTAGATTTGTCCTTCACCCTTTGCCTAATAAATAGGCTCTTTTCCCCAACTTATGTATTTCATAATGGTATCCTCATTTTTGTAGCTTCTCAAGACTTCAGAATTTGATATCATGCTCTATTTTCAGACTAAAGTTCCATTATTTCAGGTTTGTTTCTTTTTTTACTCTCTCACATATACGTATATTCAAGATTATCTATCTTTCTTGCTATCTATCTATCTATCTATCTATCTATCTATCTATGTTTACCTTTACTCCTACTTCTAGCCCAATCTAGAATCTTTTCCAATTAATACCCATGGCTGCAGGCCCAGATCAATTGCTCTTCCCTTTGGCAAGTCTTTGCTCTCTTATTCAACAAATGAAGGGACTAGTAGATGCAGGCCACCATGCTGTGGAGACAAAGAAGAAGACACGTGCAGTCCTTCAACAGGAGTCAGAAATGCAGACAAGTAAGTGTAATAAAATGCCACAGGTGCTAGAGTAGGGATTTAGAAGCCATAGAGAGGACCCAGGTGGTCAATTCAACTTGGCAAGATGACAAGGTCCAGGAAAAGTTTATGGGAGGTAAATCCTTAACCTGATTCTGTGTACACCAGGTAAGTTGTCCAACAAGCAGGGTGGATGTTGATGACGATGGATAGGGAATTCCTTACAGAGTGAATCTCATATGTAGAAGCACAAAAGGTTAAAATATCCTTGTTTGTTTTGGAGCTGCAGGAACATTGGTGGGGCTGGCAGAGAGGGGTGAGACAAGAGATAAATTGGGAAAGGTAGGAGATGTCAAATCCTGAAGGTTTTTCATTCACTGTACAAAGATTGGACATTATCCTTATAGGAATGGAGAACCAACGAATGATTTTTAAACGATGAAAGCCAATGAGAAGATGTAGATTTTAGAAAAATCTCTGGAAGAAGTATGGAGGATATAGGAGGACAAGGTTGGAGGCAGAGTCTAGGTTGGAGATTGTTTCAACCCTCCAGGCTAGAGAATGGCTAATGTTCTCTCTCTGAAGGTCTGTTGTGCTTACAGCCAGTACCATTCATTTTAGTACTTAATCGTTCTCATATGAATTCACTCACAGTAGTTTTCTCTCTACAACTAAAATGCAAAGGATTCCTGCCTTGATATATCTTACCATGTTTTTTTGGGTCTCTTCTCTGCCAACCTTCTGCAACATCCTCATGCTCATACATGACTTTTTTTTTTTTTTTTAAAGATTTTATTTATTTATTCATTTATCCCCCCCTTGCTGCTTGTGCTCGCTGGGTCAGCTAACCACGCCGTGCGGGCGGGCTTGCCTTCACCAGGAGGACCCGGGAACCGAACCCGGGGCCTTCCATATGGTAAACGGGAGCCCTACTGATTGAGCCACAGCCGCTTCCCTCATACATGACTTTTTGAACAGGGACACATACAGAGAAGATGGCCAGAAAATGCTTTTAACTGAAAGTTTCAAGTGGTCTGAAACTGACTTACAGTACATAGCCAGTATGAATGAGGTCAGCAGCAGTGCATATCGTCCACAAACATAAGCTCCTGAAAGATATTTGAAGGCTAAATAAACACACCAGAGAGTTGGAATTTATTCACCTTATGATCCTTTACCCTTAAGCTTTTTATTGTCTGTAACCTTATTTTGCCTGAACATTTGCATGTAAAAATTACTAGTTATAATCAAGTAATACTCTGACTTTGCTGAATGTATGTGATGAATTAGCCCTGAAGACATACCCTCCATCTTTCAAACCCAGTTATTGTTGTTGTTTACAGCCTTATCAAACCTTGGAATTTGTATTCAAAAGTATCCATTCTTTATCTTGCAAAGCCTATCTATAAAAAAAAAATTATTTTAAGATTTATTTTATTTATTTATCCCCCACACACACCTTGTTTTTGTGCTGTCTTGCTCTCTGTGACATTTGCTGTTTGCCTTCTGTGTCTGCTTGTCTTTTCTTCTCATCTTCTCTTTAGGAGGGAGGCACTAGGAACCGATCCTGGGACCTCCCATGTGGGAGAGAGGCACTCAATTGCTTGAGCTACCTCAGTCCCCTGGTTTGTTGTGTCTCTCATTGTCCCTTCTTTTTGTCTCTCTTTGTTGCACCAGCTCTCTGTGTGGGCCAGCTCTCTGCACGGGCCAGCTTGCTTTCACCAGGAGGCCCCAGAAAGCAAACCCAGAATGTCCCATATGGTAGACAAGAGCCCAATCGCTTGAGCCACATCCACTTCCCCAAAGCCTACCTTTTAATCAGACTCCTTATCTGCAAGTATAAATTGGCCTTCACTGAATGCACCATCTGAACTGCTAAAAGATTACATTGTAAATGTGTTTAAAAAAAAAACCACATGCTGTTTAGGTGTAGTAAAATTTTGTTCTTCAACTTATATGGATATGTTTCTAGAGACTAGAATTTTTTGTTGGTTTTACAGAAATTCAGCCATTATATGGAGCTTTCACCATAAAAAGATGCATGTCTGTTGTTATGAACCTTGTGGCAATCTGCCAAAGTTTAGGTGGGAGAGTGTGTGGGTCAGTAGGTGAGAGGGGAACTGGATGGAAAAGGTAAAGAAGAAAATGGAAGACTGGGGAAAAATGACTTTCTAAAGTGGAAGGGGTAGAGCAGAAAGGGAAATATCAGAGACAGAGGCAGCAGCAGAAACTGAAAAATGAAGACTGCAAGGAAATCTGCTATATGGCAGATTCCCTCCTCTTCTAGTGTATTCTCTGGTAGCATATTGGCTAGAAAATGAAAACCATGTTTCCCAGCTGGGGATTGCTGGATCTGGATTTCTTTTGACCAGAGGCACTCATGAGAGATTTGAACTTAGCACTGGGAAGCCAGACAGTGGCAGGTCAGGCATCCATTTTTCTGATGCACGAAACAGAGGGGATACCTGGCTCTGGAGCCAGCTGTTCAAATGATGGCTCCTTCATGGCCAGGTCATAGCTAAGGTCATGTGATCCTGGAGCCTGGTGAGGCAGTGACAGCCTGAGCCCGGGGTCTAGATAAGGTTGGGATGAGGTCCTTCTGATTCCCAGAAGGAATCTATGATTTTGATTGTAGAAGAGGTAGAGTTTGCTCTTCCAACAACTAATTCTCTGTATTAAATCCCTTACTGCTTAAAATAGGCAGAGGATTTTCTATATTCTGTAAATGAAACCTGATATACACATCATTTTTACTCAGTGGCCCTAAAGGATCTGTGAGATAGATAATTTGGGAGTAATTGCTTTGGGGAAATAAAACTTCACTCTAACATGATCAGCATGCAGAAGGCATGCAATTTATACACGTTACCTCAACATTTGAAAACATAGCCCCACTCTTCAAAGGTCAACCCTTCCTCATCATCACCTTTCCTGACTATAGACTTTCATACTTTGGACTTGTATAATTCTCAGAGGTCTTCATCTGGCTCATTAAAATTAAATTCATACAAGTTGAGTTTTATAATTTTTCATTAACTAGAGCAGAAACAAGAAATATGTAGGAAAGACTGATAAAGACAAATGTAAATAAGTAGAAGATTGACACATCACAGAGGAGATAGGAAGAGTCAAAAAGGAGATTCAATATCATATTCCCCAAAATGTCTTGGGGAATGTATGACTCATGCATTAACATAGATTTTGAACTGCATTGGGATCATATGGGTAAACCAAATATCATTATCATTATCAAATGATAATGCAGAGACAACAAGACAAGGCAAAATGTAAAAAATGTTGTCATTTGGAGTGTAAAGCAAAAGAGGCAATGAAATGAAAATACCTTTTTCCACAAATAATGTAAGATAAATGAAGCATCTTAATTTCATTAAAAAATAGTTCACTTTTGAAGCAAATGAACACTTATAGATAGAATCAAATGAATGCTCATCCCACCATGTGTAACTCATCCAGAGAAGTTGGATGAACACTAAAGGAACCTGTGTAATAATTCCTGCTTAAGTAACTAGGAAATAACTAAAGTATTTCTGGAGTTAGCTTAGATTATGTGGCATAGGAGCACATTTTTTGGGGTGTGCTGCCTTTTCTATAAGCAGCAATGACCACCTGACAATAAATTATAAGTCACATTAAAATTTCCCCACCTCTTTTTCACATAAGATGCTCGACATGGTCAGTAAATCAAATTTGAGAGTTTTAGCAACCCCTCCATTCCTGGCTTTCCAGCATTGTCTAAATCAACAGCCTAAATCCATGGCATTAACTATTTTAATAGGCTGTTGATAATAGCTTATTTTCTGACCCTTTTCTCTGATCTCAAAGCATGTTCAGATAGATAAAATTCTCCAACATATCTTAGTACATGAAAAATCAATTTTCAGAATAATACATGGGGAATAATTCCTATTTTTTAAAAGAAGCTAAGAAAGATAAAGAGAAGTGTTTATGTGTATGGGTGTTTGTGTCAAAATGCATGGAGATTAGAGTGAAAGACTGCAAAGATGCATAATAAACATTTCATAGTAATGCCTCTGAGAATGGAAATTAGGATGGAAAATGAGGTATTGCAGGGCAGAGAGGGGAGGTCTAAAAAAACTGAATCATCTTCGACTTCTTGCTGCTCAGATCTGATCAGTCATCAAGTCCTCTCAATCTTACCTTCTTCCTAATTTTAGAATTGTCTATTTACAGAAGTGGCCATCCTCATCCAACCTTCCCTAGCCTAGGCAACTATTATCTCCTTTTGTGCTTTGAGTTACACTTCTAAGGGGTCCCACTGCATCTATTTTGGTTTACCCATATCATCCTACTGCAGTTCAAAATCAATGTTAATGCCTGAGTCATAATTCTTTTTCGTTTTATTTTACCCTTATGTATTATTTTATACAGTTAAGAATTATATATTATGTATGAGTATATTTTCAGTGTCAGAGATTGAGGTAATACCAAATTGTCCAGAATAAAACATGGTTTCCTTTTATAAACACTGCACATCCCCAACCAACCATTTCCTTTCCACACCCTATGTGCCATCCCCCATACAAATTCTCCATCCTAAATTCCATTTCCCTCCCCAGAGGCACTATAAGTGGTTAATTATGCATCTTTCCCGTCTGCTTTCTATGCTTTTGAACACAAACACACACTTCCACACACTTTTTTCTTTGCTAGTTTTTGCAAAAACTTGATTGTACCAGATGTATTAGCCTGAACTTGATTTTTTAATCTGTCTTGGAAATTTTTCTATGCAGTCATGTAAAGTCTACTTTATTCTGCTTAACTGCTGTAAAATATTTCACAAAATGGATATATCATGATTTATTTTTTTGATAGACATTATGCTGATTACTGTTCCTTGCTATTAAAAAATAATGCTGCATTTAAATTGTGGTAGCTAATTGGCATATTCTTATGTATAATAAGGCAAGTTCTCCTCACTGTTCTTTTAAAAAAAGTCTCTTGGTTATTTTTGTAAATTTTGTCTGTTATATGAAGTTGAGAATCAGCTGGTCAAGTTCTGTGAAACATTCTACTGGGATTCTAATTGATATTATATTAATTTTATAGAATAATTTGGGTATAATCAACAATTTTACAACACTGGCTTCTCATCCAACAGCATAAATAATTATTTAGATTATTTTTAATATTCTTCACTACTTTTAATGGTTTGGTTTTATGTGGTTTCGTGTACATTTCTTGAGTATATTATTAGTTCCTTTCTAACTTCTTGAGTTTTATGCTCTGTACTGGAGAGTGCTTGGCTCCTTTTGTGTTATCATCACCTGACTGGTCAATGATGGTGGGGTCTCTACTCCCACTTCTGTAACTTTTTTTTGTTTCTTCTGATGTATATTTTGGGATCAGAAGAGTCCATTTCTTTCTTTCTTTTTTTTTTTTTTTTGTTAGATTTCTTTTGTGCTTTCTATTTTTCAGGAATTCCTCAAACCTTCACACCCACCAATGATAGGCTTTCTTATTTTCTGATATTTCGTGGGTTTGGAAACTGGATGATAAATAGAGATGGAATTCAGTTCACCATCTTGATCACCACAATAGTTTCCTTAAAATATATATCTGACTATATCATTGCCCTCCTTAAAATATCTTGGTGGCTTTCTAGGCCCTTGTCACAAGGCCCTTCATCATCCATGCCTACTATTTGCCAAGATTTTTTTCTTAGAAGTCTTTCCTCAGACCTCAGCTCTCATTCCCAAGCTAGAGGCATATTGAGCTACTTGTGTTCCCCAAACAAACGCGATTTCGTCAGTCCATGGCATTCATTACGCCTTCTTATGGATTGAATTGTGTCTCCAAGAAAGATATGTTCAAATCCTAACAGGTGGTTCCATGAATATGATCTTGTTTGAAAATAGGATCTTTGAAGATGTTATTAGTGAACATGAGGCCAAATTGGATTGAGGTGAACCTACATATGAACCTAGTTACCACCCTGGGCAGGTGTACAAGGCTGAGAGAGGAGCAGGAGGCCGGTGGCATCTGACTAGAAATGGGAAGTAGGGCCTAAAATGAACCAAGGCACATGCTTCATTGTTCCATCAGACTTCACTTACAAAACACAAATTCAGTGATAAAATAGTTAAGAAATCCAAGAAGGAACCACAAACCGTTAAACCTTAAGCATGGGGGCCCTTCAGTGCAGCTGCCCTATAATGTATGACCCAACTCTGTGACCTCCGAGAGGTTCACCTACCTTCTCTGAGCCTCCATTTCTTCATCTATAAAACAGGGCTGATGAACTTTCCTCATCAGGTTTTAGTTGATGCAGAGAAGTAACATACCCAAAGCTCTTGGCCCAGTGCTCTGTTGTTTTTAATAGGAAGTAAAGATATCTATTGCTTGAAAGAAGGGCTCAATACAATTTTCAAGGATCCTTTTTTGGTATGCTTAAAAGTTTTTCCAGTTTACTCCATCATTTAACTCTGTTAGGATATGCTTTGGGTTGAGTTGCTGAAAGTGAAGGAAATAGAAATGGGAAAACTGTATATTTTTTATCTATACCTGAACCACACACCATGAAAAGTGGTTCTTAGCATATACCCCAGAGCAGCTGCTTCTGAAACAACTAAGGAGCCTACAAAATGCTGATTGCTGAGTTCTGCAATCAGAGTATCTGGAGATAAGATCAAGGAAACATGTTTTCTGCACGTTTCCCAGGTGATTTATATACACACTTATTTCCCCTCAACATTTTCTTATGCTCTTGTCCTAAATTCCACTCTTAACATTTTCCTATATTTGCATTACCATGGGTCTATCCATCTATCCAAACCTCAATTTGCCAATCGATCCATCTTTTCTTATTTTAATGCATCTCATAGTATATTGCAGACATTGGTGTATTTCACAAGAGTCCAGCAATTTTTACAGGGTAGTTGTTTTTTTGTTTGCTTTTTTTTCTTTTGAGGCAAAATTTGCGTACAGGGAAGTGGATGTGGCTCAAGCAGTTGGGCGCCTGCCTACCACATGGGAGATTCTGCTCTCAATTCTTGGTGCCTCTTGAAGTTGAGGAAGACAGTGAGCTGATGTGACAGGCTGGTGCAGCTAGTTGACACAACAAGATGACACAACGAGATTACACAATGAGAGACACAGCAAGCAGGGACAGAGGTGGCTCAAGCAATTAGGTGCCTCCCTCCCACATGGGAGGTCCCAGGTTCAGTTCCCGGTGCCTACTAAAAAGAAAACAAGCAGACACAGAGAACACACAACGAACAGACACAGAGAGTAGGCAATGAGCGCAAACAATGGGGGAACAAATAAATAAATAAATCTTTTTAAAAAATTACACACAATGAAACAGATTTTAAGTGCATATTCACTGAGTTTTGAGAAATGTATACACCTATGTGACCCAAACCCCCATCAATAGATAGAATACTTGCATCACCTCTGAAAGTTTCCTCATGCCCACTTCCAGTCAATATACATACCCACCCTTTCAGAGGCAACCACTGTTCAGATTTTTCTCCCACCATAGATTCATTTTACCTGTGTTAGAACTTCATATAAAGAAGTTATTTAGTAGGTGCCCTTTCATGTAAGGCTCTTTTCATTCAGCCTATTTTTGAGATCCATCCATGTTGTTGCATGCATTAGTAGTTTGTTCCTTTTTATTGCCAGGCTGTATTCCACATGCAAATATTCTGCCATTTTTTTATTCGTTATCCTAATGATATACACCTGTGTTGTTTCCCATTTTGAATAAAATGGGCTTTTATGAATAAAGCTGCAATAAACGCTTTTGTACAAGCCTTTTTGTGGGACATATCTTTTCATTTCTCTTGGGTAAATACTTACAAGTGGAATTGCTGGGTCACAGGTAGTTGTATATTTAGTTTCATCAGAAAATGCCATGTCTTTCCAAACTGGCTGTACTGTTTTACATTCCTACCAACAATGTTTGAGAGTTCTGTTTGTTCCTTATTCTCACCAACATTTGATGTTGTCAGTCTTTTAAATTTAATTCTAACCATTCTGGTAGATATTTAGTGGTATCTCATTGTGGATTTAACTTTGCATTTCCCTGATTTTGAGCACTTTGTCACATGCTCATTGGTCATTTGCATATGTTCTGTTGTGAAGTGTTAATATCTTTCTTCACTTTGAATTGGATTGTTTGGCTTTTTATTGTTGAGTGGTAGGAGTCTTTTAGATCAGGTCTAGCATCTCAGTTTGCCACAGGGCTGCCAATGCAATATACCAGAAATGTTTTGGCTTTTATATTGGGAAATTTATTAGGGTAAAAACTTACAGTTTTGTGACTGTGGAAATATTCAAATCAAGGCATCATCAGAGATGCTTTCTCATTAAAGGTGGCTGCTACAGGTTCCTGGAGTCCTGCCACATGGTGAGGCAAAATGGCGGGTCTGCCGGTCTCTCTCTCCTTTCTCCTGGAGCTCAGCTGTGGATAGTCACGCATCTCTCCTTGGGCCTCATCTCCAAGAGCCTCTCAGGTCTTCTCTGTCTTTCTGCAGCTCTCTCTCACATAGCAGGGCCAAAATGGCAATGGCAAAGCTCCCTTTCTCTGTGTATCTTGTCTCTCTGTCTGTTCTCAGTTTATGTAAAACCCACCAAGAGGGCGGAGATCCAACCTGGTTCATACTTCACTGACATCAAAAGACCTAAAGCTGTCTAATCAAGTAATCTAATCAAAGGTCCCTTAACTGAATTTAATGCAATCAAAGGACTCCACACCCGCAGAAATGGATTAATTCAAGAACATAATCTTTCTGGAGATTCACAAAATTCAAACTGTCACATCTAGTTTCCAAATAGTTTCTCCCAGTCCAGCCTGTCTTTCATTTCCTTAACAGTGTCTTTTGAAAAGCAGAGGATTTTAATTTTGATAAAGTCCAATTTATCACTTGATTTTTGTTTCTTAAGTACTTTCTCCCATACTAATTTTTTTTTTAAACAATTCAGATTTATTCTCTTACAGTTTTGGAGGTCAGAAATCCAAAATGGATCTTAGAGGGCCCAAATCTAGGTGCGGGCAGGGCAGTGTTTCTTCTGGAGGTTCTCAGGAAAATAGGTTTCCTTGCCTCTTCCTGCTTCTAGAGGCTGTCTGCATTCCTTTCCTGCTGGCCCCAAAACATCTTCAGATTCATCCCTGATGCTGACCCCTTGCCTCCTTTTTTTTTTTTTTTTTTTTTTTTTTTTAATTTATTCAAGTGTATCATTCATACATGAACTGACATAAACAGTAAGTGTTGAATAAACATTGTGAACTTACCAAACCAAACATGCATAACACTGTACAGGGTTCCCACACATCACCCCACCACTAATACTTTGCATTGTTGTGAAACATTTGTTAACAAATTATGAAAGAGCATCATCAAAGTTTTACTACTAACTATAGTCCGTATCTTACTCCCCTATACATTTTTTAAGGATTTATTTATTTATTTGCTTACTTTTATCCATTTTTATCCCTCCCCCATTTTTGCTGTTTTTGTGTTCATTCGCTGGGCAACTCTCTGTGTCTGTTTCCTGACCTCTCTTCTCATCCTTGTCCTCCTGTCTTCACTGAGATTCAATCCTCGGAACCTCCGATGTGGGAGAGAGGCATTCTACTGCCTCTGCCACCTTGGTTTCTGGTTTTCCAGCGCTTCTCATCTTGGCTCTCCCTTGTCTCACTCTCCTGTTATGTCCTCATCTTGCTGCATGGCTTGCGGGGCCTGGCGGCGCAGCTGCATGTGGGGCCTGGTGGCCCACGTGCCTTCTATATTTTTCTTTTTTTTAATTTTTACTAGGAGGTCCCAGGGATTGAACCCAGGTCCCTCCATATGGGAGACGGATGCCCAACCATTTGAGCCACATCCATCCGCCTGCTATCTCTTAAGGTTGACCAAAGATACCTAGAGTTACAATCTTTTCCCATACAGGATGGTCATATAATAAATCAGGCTTAGTTTATTACCAGCATTCTAAAAACCAGACCTAGGGAGAAAAACTAGGTCTGGGGACACTTGCATGGTTTCTAATATAGCGAATGTTTAGCCTACCCTGATTATCACAAAATCAGGACAGTGAGAATATTCTCACCATACTAATTTTTAAGAACCACTGTTCTGTATCTTCTCCTCTCTAAACTCCTAGCCTAGCCACACTTGTAATACTAGCAACATAAGTCATTTTTGTTCTGTGAAGTCACTCTTCTTCAGGCTCCACTCCAGTAATCCCTGAAAGATAACTTCCAAGGAGGTCAACTCAATGGGCACCTTTTAAAGAAAAATTCCCTTGTGTATGAGGCCAGTGTTTGGTAATTATTCTCTTTGGAGAACAGGACAGCTGTCTTTGTTGCCTGTGATTCACATTTTTCAAAGACACAAAATCCTTTTCTGTGTTTAAGAAATTCCCTCCAGCTCAAGCTCAAGACCATGATTTAAAATCTTGTTATATATGGACTCACAGTGAGTATGGGGAGAAGGGAAAGAGTCAGATGATCATAGTGAGTTTCTGAGGTTCATTTTTTTAGGCTCCACATTTGGAAACACTCATCGAAACATCTTACAGCATTTGGCAGAAAGGTAGGCAGTAAGGCCGTCTATCTTCCACAAGAAAAAGCAGACACAGAGAAAAGGCACCTTGCCTGAGGCCACCGTGGGGAGCTTGGAACAGAAGCCAGGTTCCCTATCAGAAAATCCCAGTTGCCTCTGAAATTACATGGTCAGAACAGGCAGAACACAAAAGAGAAACCCACTAAGAAGAGGAAATGTTTTCCCACAAAAGCAATTTCCTCCAATTTGTATTTCAGCAACAAATTTGTTTCCAGTTTCAGATGCCACTATTCAAAAATGACCTGTTGCCTTTTGACTATAATAGAGCCTCTCTCATTCTTCAATGATTTGCTTGTAAATATTTATCAATACAGCTTGGCCCTTTGCCCCATTTCTCTGTCTTCATTGTTGTGAACCTCCCAGCACCCCATCACACACACACACACACACCATTCCTCAAGTCTTAATTACTGTTAATGCTTTCACGTGGATCAGTGTGTTTTCTAATGTGGCCTGTGAGGTGCTATAAACATTTACAACCAAACTGTCAAAATGGATAAATAAAATACTGTAAATTTTCACAGTGCAGTGACCTTTATTGTGCCTTTTATATCCAGGAGCTTGAAATTTTCTCAAGAAATTGAAGCAGTAGATTAGATTATTTTAAAAATATTACTCAGTGGCAGTGTTGCTGAAGTCCTAAAATCATCTCATTCCTATTATTACATTTTTTTTCTTTAGCTAAAATATGGTTTATTAATTACAAAAGAAAAGTTTTGATTAAAATTTCAGTTTTCCTTTCACTGACAACCACAGTTGTCTAAGGTGGGGGTTCTGAAACTGTAGCAGGCATCACTTTAAAACTTTGTTAAAATGCACTTTGGGGTGGTGGTGGGGGAACCACCAAGGTTTCTGATTCATTAGGTCTGGGATAGGGGCCTAGAAATTGCATTTCTCACTAGTTCACAGGTCATGCCATTGCTGCTAGTCCAGGGTTCCAAAGCACTGATTTGGTTCTTTCCTCTAAAGAACCAAACATATTTACTTTTCCAGCAAGTAGTCACCTTATTTTGATTTCCAGCAAGTAGTCACCTTATTTCTACATTCTGAGCTATGCAGAACTACTTAGGCTTTGTCTTTACCGAAAGCAGGGCTTGCCTCAGACAAAATTGGAGAGTGAGTGACTCTCACACACAGATAAATACACACTCCAAGACTCCAGAGTACCCACCTGCAGCCTGTCTAGACTCAACTGTCCCTCTATGCTGAGTCCTTTCTCTGGGAAGGCTTCATGAGAACATTCTGATCTGTTCTTTGCATCCTCTACATTACTGCCTCTTTGTAGCCATCTCCTTTTTAACCTTATGTGCAGCAATGTATTAACCAGGAGACTCACTTCTCCCTCTAGCCTACACTCCACACCTGTCTGTTTAACAGCTCCTGCCCATACTTGAAGCTTCAGCTCAAATGTCACCTTCCCCCTCACATCCCTGAAGATCTAGTCCTCCCCTCTGTGTGCTCTGAGAGCATTGAGACCGCGTATTTCACATAACATGTGGTCTTGTACTTTTATGATTCTATATTTGGCCTTTTCTATGAAACTAGAGGCCCTTCTATTCAGAGCAGTGCTTTATTCATGTCCAGCACCCTATAAAGCTACATTCAGTAAATGCAGGAAAGAAACCAAGATGGAAAGGAAGAAGAGGAGAAGTTCTGCTCCCAGGGAATAAAAGTACATTGGTTATGGAGGGGGCGATGTAGCAGTTGGGTGGTTGGGGAAAGCAGTGGAGGCTGGTACCCACTGTGACAACCCAAAAGATTGACCCTTACAGCAACCACAATGGAATCGGCCCCATAAAAGATTCTCTCCACTTTGAGGACATGGACACAGTCCAGCGACAGAGAAAGAAGGGGCATTGCATATGCCTCTGTGATTCTCCTGGCACTTTGGCTGAGATAGTGCAGAGGGGGCTTCTTTTAGGGTCTTTTTCTTGGAGGCTAGAGGACCTTGAGGCTCCAGAAGAACATAGGATATGATGAAAACAAAGGCTGGAAACAACCAGCAAGATGGCGGCAGAGTAAGGAGCTCGTAGAGTCAACTTGTGCTACTGGGCAGTTGGTAACAACCCAGAGCTATCCAAAGCACCTGTTTGGAAGCTCCAGGAGACCAGAAGAGCATCCTGCAACATCCTAGAAAGGATGAAAGGAGGAGACTGTCAATCTGCAGAGAAGATTGTTAAGTAGAGCACTCCATGCCCCAGAGTCCAGTGCACATCCTCCACTGCCAGCACAAGCAGCCTTGGGAGCTATTCCACAGCTGAAATTGGAAGCGCCACTTCCAAAAAATGAGGGGAGGAAGTGATGGTTGAGAACCAATTTCAGCTACTGATTAGTAAATTCGGCGGACTAAAGTATAATCCTAAGAACAGCTAAATTTTGAACTTGTCCAAGTCAGAAAGAGACCAGTAGCCACCATTTTAACTCTGCCCCCAGCACAAGGGGAAGTGGGTCCAACTGAAAATCACAGTGCTGGTAGGGACCGCCTTATTTCCATCCAGATCATATTGCAGCTCCAGCATAAGCCCCAGCCCCACCTCTGGTAGGGAGGAACCTGGGGGACCTGTGCCAGCCTCTCTGGGAAAATACAGGCCATGCCACAGAGGCTGGTGATCATCCTGCTTTGGCAGCGCAGGCCACCTCAGGAGCTATTCTGTAGCTGGAATTGGAAGTTCTGTTTCCCAAAAACAGGGAAGGAAGAGACAGCTGGCCACCGATTTCAGCCTCTGATTAGTAAATTCAGCTGGCTAAAGTATAACCCTAAAAACAGCTAAAGTTTGAACCTGTCCAAGTTGGAAAAAGGCCGGTAGCTGACACTTTTATGCCTCACCCAGCAGAAGGGGAAGCCAGACCGACTGAAAATCACAGTGATGATAGGGACCAGTTCTTTCACCCAGATCGGCCTGCAGCACTAGCCTAGGCTTCAACCCCACCTCTAGCAGGAAAGAAGCTGGCAGGTCCTGCACCAGTCTCTCCAGGTAACTGCAGGTACATTCAGCTGGCACAGACTGAATAGTGAGAAGTCTACCATGGCAACTGTGGTTATTATGGACCTGCACAGCATAGATTGCTGCTCACCTGCAGCTCCATCCCCGCCCCAGGTAGGGGAGAAAGGGGAAAGAAGCTTTATCAGTCTCTCGAGGCAACTACATTCTAGGCCTGCATGATTGGATTATTACACATGGCTGTGGCTCTGTCCTGACCCCTGGCAAAGGAGAAAGGTTGGAGAAGCTTCATCGGTCCCTGGGGCAACATGGGCTGCTTGAGCCTCTATGGCTTACAACACCAACTACATCTTTGGCTTCTACTACGAAATGAGCAAGGGAGAAAGGGCAAGAAAGCCCTAAACTAAAGAGAGAAACTGAACCCAGAATAAATACTCTAGTAAGCCAGATACCAAGACACCAACAAAAAATTACAATCCACACCAACAAACAGGAAGATATGGCCCAGTTAAAGGAACAAGTTAAGCCTCTAGATGACATAAAGGAGTTGAGACAACAAATCATAGATGTTCAAACAAATCTCCTTAATAAATTCAATGATATGGCTAAAGAGATTAATGATATTAAAAAGACATTGGGTGAGCACAAAGAAGAATTTGAAAGCATACATAGAAAAATAGCAGAGCTTATGAGAATGAAAAGCACAATAAATGAAATTAAAAATACACTGGAATCATATAATAGCAGATTTGAGGAGGCAGAAGAAAGGATTGGTGAGCTTGAAGAAATGGCCTCTGAAAACGAACATACAAAAGAATAGATGAAGTAAAGAATGGAAAGAATTGAACATGTTCTCAGGGAACTAAATGACAGCAAGAGACATGCAAACATATGTGTCATGGGTGTCCGAGAAAGACAAGGGAGAAGGAGCAGAAGCAATATTTGAAGAAATTATGGTAGAAAATTTCCCAACACTATTGAAGGACATACATATCCATGTCCAAGAAGCACAACATACTCCCATCTGAATACATCCAAATAGACCAACTCCAAGACACATACTAATCAGAATGTCAGATGCCAAAGACAAAGAATTCTGAGAACAGAAAGGGAAGAGCAATGCTTCACATATAAGGGATGCCCAATAAGATTAAGTGCTAATTTCTCATCAGAAACCATGGAGGCAAGAAAACAGTGGTATGGTATATTTAGGATACTGCAAGAGAAAAACTTCCAGCCAAGAATCTTATATCCGGCAAGATTGTCTGTCAAGAATGAGGGCAAGTTTAGAATATTCACAGATAAACAGAAACTGAGAAAGTTTGTAACCAAGAGATCGGCTTTGCAGGAAGTACTAAAGGGTGTGCTACAGCCTGAAAAGAAAAGACAGGAGAGAGAGAGGCCTGGAGGAGGTTTTAGAAATGAAGATTATATCAATAAAAGTTACCGAAAGTGTCAAAAGAATGGTGAAAATAAAATATGACAGATAAAACCCATATATTCAGAAATAAACTTAACCAACGATGTAAAGCACTTGTATTCAGAAGACTATAACTCATTGTTAAAAGAAATCAAAAAAGACTTGAATAATTGGAAGATCCCTCCATGCTCACAGATTGGAAGACTAAATATCATTAAGATGTCAATTCTACTCAAAATGATATACAGATTCAATGCAATCACGATAAAAATTCCACCAGCAGTTTTTAAATAAGTGGAAAACATGACTATCAAATTTATTTGGAAGGTTAAGGGGTCCCGAATAGCCAGAAACATCTTAAAAAGGAAAAGTGAAGTTAGAGGACTGTCATTTCTGGACTTTAAATTATATTACCTCACTACAGTGGTAAAAACAGCATGGTACTGGCATAAAGACAGATACATTGACCAATGGAACTGAATTGATGGTTCAGAAACAGACCTTTACAACTATGGTCAAGTGATTTTTGATTAGCCTGTCAAACAGTCCCAGCTCGGGCAGAACAGTCCATTCAACAAATGGTACTGAGAGAACTGGATATCCATAGCCAAAGAAGTAAAGAGAACCCCTATCTCACACCTTACACAAAAATTAATTCGGAGAGGGGCCAAGATGGCGTTAGTGTAGGAAGGCGCACACTACAAGCTCCCAGAGCAAGGCAGATTGGGGACGGGGTCCTGCCCGGGGGTCTGTGCTGTGCACGCGTGGAGTGAGAAGCTTGGGACATCTATCTGCGCGGATCGGCGGCGTGGACCGAACGGTGGAGATTCGTGAGTTTTGAGGCTGCCGGTGGAGGTTGGCACAGGCGGCTGAGCCCCACGGTTAGGGAAAAAAAAAATAAAACGGCCATTTGGAGCCACGGGCGGGGCGAAAAAGTTTTATTTTCTGGGGATCTGGCTGCCTGGCGCCCCTTGGACCTTGTGTGAACAGAGAAAACGAGCTAATCAGCACCCAGTGAACCGGAGGGGGGATTTTGGTCGGGGAACGGAGCTGATTTCCCTAGCCACCCAGGGATAAGACCCGGGCCGCTG
>JAKSZT010054399.1:4852000-4865173 GCA_026826555.1 Tolypeutes matacus | reverse complement strand
TTAATTCAAAATGGATCAAAAACCTAAATATAAAAGTAAGAACCATAAAGCTTCTAGAAGAAAATGTAGGAAAATATCTTCAAGACCTGGTGGTGGGTGATGGATTCTTACAGGAGATAAGAGGAGAACTGAGAAGGACTACTGGGTAATGTATGTAGAAGTTTTAATTAACTTTACTGTAAAAGTGTGGAAATGTACAGAGTTGATGGTAACACATTATAGTAAGTAACAGCTGGTTTATAAATGGGAATGTGGCTGAAAAGGGTAGTCTAGGGATGTAAATACCAACTGATAGAAAGCTAGAGAATAATCTAGGGACTGAATAGCACAGTAAACCCAGAGGTGGACGAGATTGTGGTTGACGGTACTGATGCAAGAGTGTCCTTTGTGAGCTAGAGCAGATGTACATCACTATTGCAGGGTGGTGGGAATGTGGTGAAGCATGGTCAAAATACAACTGGAGTGACCTATGGACTGTGGTTAACAGTAATGATGTAATATTCATGCGTGTATGCCAAAGATGTACTTTGTTGATAATGGGGAAGTATGGAAAAAGTGTTCCAAATGTACACTATGGATCTGGTAATAATCTGATGATATTATCTCATAATCTGTAACAAATGTTCCACCATGGTGTGGTGTGCTGATAGAGGGGTGTTATATAGGAATTCTGCACATGTGCATGATTGTTTTGTAAGTTTACAACTCTGTCATAAAAATATATTTACAAAATAACAATAGGGTGAGTTAGGGGAAAATACACCAAATGTAAGATAAGGACTATAGTTAGTAGTAAGATTTTGACAATATTCTTTCATAATTTGTAACAAATGTCTCACAACAATGCAAGGTGTTGGTGATGGGTTGATGTATGTGACCCCTGTATCATGTTATGCATGTTTGCTTTAATTTCACAACTTTTACTATACATTTATTGTTTATGTATGTTCATGAATAAATGATATAAAAATAATAATAGGGTGGGTTGGTGGAAAAATACTTTGTTTAGTAGTAATATTTTAGGGATGCTCTTTAATCATTAGTTAAAAACGTTTCACAGCAATGCAAGGTATTGGTGGTAGGGTGAGGTATGATGTCTCTGTATGATGTTATGTATGTTTGTTTTGTAAGTTCACAACTATTACTATACACTTATTGTTTATGTATGTTCGTGTATGAGTGATATACTTCAATAAATTTTTTTTTTAATGGGCAAAGGACTTGAGCAAACATCTCTCCAAAGATGATATAAAGATGATATAAAAATGGCCAGAAGGCATGTGAAAAGATCCTCAACATCATTAGCCATCAGGTTAATGCAAATAAAAAACACAATAAGATACCATTTTACACCCATTAGAATGGCTCCTATTAAAAAACAGAAAATAACAAATGTTAGAAACGATGAAGATAAATAGGAACACTAATTTATTGCCAGTGGGAATGTAAAATGGTGCAGCTGCTGTGGAATACAGTTTGGCAGTTCCTCAGAATGCTAAGTATAGAATTACATATGTAGCTCGATCAGTGGGGCTCCCGTTTACCATATGGGAGGCCCCGGGTTCGGTTCCCGGGGCCTCCTGGTGGGGGCAGGCCCGCCCGCACGGCATGGTTGGCTGGCCCGGCGAGCACAGGCAGCAAGGGGGGGATGAATGAGTAAATAAATAAAATCTTAAAAAAAAAAAAAAAAAAAGAATTACATATAACCTGACAATCCCACTAGTAGGAATATACCCAAAAGAATTGAAAGCAGGAACTCGAAGAGATCTTTGTACACCGATAATCAAATCAACATTATTATTCACAGTCGCCAAAAGATGGAAGCAACGCAAGTGTCCATCAACTGATGAGTGGATAAATAAAATGTGGCATGTACATGCAATGGAGTATTATTCAGCTGTAAAAAGGAATAAAGTCCTGAAACATGCGACAACATGGTGAACCTTGACGATACCAGGTTGAGTGAAATAAGCCGGACACAAAAGGACAAATATTGTATGATCTCACTAATTTGAAACAATTAGAATAAGCAAACTAATCAAGTCAGAATCTAGAATATATGTTACCAGGGATAGGGTAGGGATAGGGAATGGGAAGACTTAAAATATACAAGATTCCTGTTTTCAATGATGGAAATGTTTTGGTAAGGTATGGTGGTAATGGAAGCACGACATTGTGAACACAATTAACAGCGATGAGATAGATATCTGAATATAATTAAAAGGAGAAAAGTTAGAGTGTATATTGTATATATGGTAAGAGAATAAAAAATTTTTCAAAAAAAAAAGCCTGAAGGGAAGCAGATGTGGCTCAAGCGATTAAGCTCCTGCCTACCACATGGGAGGTCCCAGATTTGGTTCCCGGTGCCTCCTGGAGAAGATGAGCAAGACAGCAAACTGGTGCAACCAGCAGGCGCGGTGAACTGATGCAACAAGATGACACAACAAGCAGCACACAGAGGAAACACAACGAGAGAAACAACAAAGCAAGGAGCTGAGGTGGCTCAGGTGATTGAGCGCCTCTCTCCCACATAGGAGGTCCCAGGTTCAGTTCCCAATGCCTCCTAAAGAGAAGACGAGCAGACACAGAGAGCACACATTGGATGGGCACAGAGAGTAGACAGTGAGTGCAAATAATGGGTGGGGGGCGCAGGGAATAAATAAATAAATAATCAAATCTTTAAAAACACAAACCAAAAAAAACAGAGTGAAATAATAATTGCAAGCAGATTCCCTTAGCAGTGGCTCACCAGGTGCCAGGCACTATCCTACAGGCTGGACATATAGTGACATTTGGCTGATCAAATTAGGGTTATGTAGCAAATAAAATATCTATTTGTCTCTTCTTCATATGTGAATATTCTCATGCTTTCTGCTAATGTAAGCAAAAAAAAAAAAAAAAAACGATAGACACTTGGTCTATATCATCTAATTTATCTTCAATGTTATGCAAATATATTGGTATTTTTGCTGCTTTCAAAAATAGTTTTTAAATATTTTCTTCATTTTATCCCATTACATTCTCAAGACTCCTAGAGAATGCAGTTTTCTCCCAGTTGCTAATACCTTATTTTTAAAAGCTGAACTTTTTTCTTGTATAACCATCTGTTGGCAGAGTAAATTTCATTTCCTCTCCCTTAAGTGAAAGGAGATAATATTTAATGCTGACATCACAAAGACTTTGGGAAAGTCAGTTCTATGAAATGAATATATCTTTCGAATGAATTTATTATAGTCTGAGAGGGGAATGTGATAGAAATTCACACTTACCAATAACATTTTTAGAGAATTTGGTCTACATAAATTCAATGTTGGCAGCTAGCTATTAGTGGCATTTGAACAGGCATATTTTTAGAAATGTTCTAACTTTGGTAGGATAAGGAAGGAGGAGAAGAACATAATAGAATTATTTTTTCTTTAATAAGTTTCCATTTGAAAGGATTTTAAAAGTCTGGTCTCAAGATAATTCTGAAAATGAAATTTAATCAATTTTATTGATACATATTAATAAAGCATACCGTTCATCCAAAGTATACAGCCTCTGATATTTGGTATAATCACATAGTTGTGCATTTATCACTTCAATCATTATTAGAGCATTTTCATTATTTCAATAATGATAATAAACAAAAAACAGACAAACAAGAAAATCCCTCACCTCTCAATTTCTGTTTCCCTGCTATACATAGCTGCTATTTCTGGCTATTCTTGCACAATTATTTATTTGTTTATTAAGCAGTTTTATTGGGATATATTCACACACCATATGATCTATCCAAAGTGTATAATCAATGGCTTTTGGTATAATCACAATGTTGTACATTCATCATCTCAAAACTTTTAGAACAATTTCATTACTCCAAAAATAAAGACTCCACACCCCTTAGCACTCCTTCTCCAGTCCTACGTAACCACTAATCTAATTTCTTTTTTTCTTTATTTATTTTTTATTTATTTTTATTTTTTTTACCGGGAGGTCCCGGGGATCGAACCCAGGTCCCTCCATATGGCAGACGGATGCCCAACCATTTGAGCCACATCCGCCCCCTAATTTCATTTTTATAAATTGATTTATATTACATTTTATATAAATGAAATCATACAATACTCTGTGTACTCTGTGTCTGGTCTCCTTCACTTAGTATAATTTTTTCTTGTCTGATGTTAACGTTTTGTAGTATTAACCTACATTTGTTCAGCTTCAAAGAAAAATCATATATGCAATTTTACCATATTCATATTTCAAGTAATATGTTTATATTTCTCATAATATATCTAGTTTATAATAGGGCAATCATACAGTATTTATCCTTTTGTGTCTGGCTTGCTTCACTCATACAATGTCCTTCAGGTTCATCCATGTTGTCATATGTTTCACGACTTCATTTCTTCTTAATATTCCATCATGTATACACTCCACAATTTGTTTATTAGTTCATCAGTTGATGGATACCTGGGTTGTTTCCAACTTTTGGCAATCATGAATAATGCTGCTGTGAACATCAGTGTGCAGATATCTATTCATGTCGCTGCTCTCAGTTCTTCTGGGTATATACCTAGCCATGGTATTGTTGGGTCCTATGGCAAATCTATATTCAGCTTCCTTGGGAACTGCCAAACAGTCCTCCACAGTGGCTGCACCATTCTACATTCCCACCAACAGTGAATAAGTGTTCCTTTCTCTCCACATCCTCTCCAACATTTACAGTTTTCTGACTTTTTAATAGCGGCCAGTATAATAGGTGTGAAATGATATCTCATTGTAGTTTTGATTTGCATTTCCTTAATCGCTTGTGATGTTGAACATTTTTTCATGTGTTTCTTCCCCATTTGTATTTCTTCTTTGGACAGTTGTCTTTTCATGTCTTTTGCCCATTTTTTAATCCGATAGTTTGTCTTTTTATTGATGAGTTATTTGATCTCCTTATATATCATGGATATTACCCTTATTAGATATGTGATTGCCAAATATTTTCTCCCATTGAGTTGGTTGCCTTTTTCACCCTTTTGACAAAGTCATTTGAGGTGCAAAAGTGTTGAATATTGAGGAGGTCTCATTTATCTATTTTTTCTTTTGTTGCTTGTGCTTTGGGTGTAAGATTTAAGAAACTACCGCCTACCACAAGATCTTGAAGATGTTTTCCTACATTTTCTTCTAGGAGTTTTATGGCTGTTGTTTTTATATTTAGGTCCTTGATCCATTTTGAGTTAATTTTCTTTTGGATATGGCTTCAGTTTTCCCAGCACCATTTATTGAATAGACCCAGTTTGGTGGGCTTAACAACCTTGTCAAAAATCACTTGGCTATAGATGTAAGGGTCAATTTCTAGTTCTCGATTCGATTCCACTGGCCAATCTGTCTGTCCTTATGTCAGTACCATGCTGTTTTTACCACTGCAGCTAAGTAATATGCTTTAAAGTCAGGAAGTGAGAGTCCTCCAACTTTGTTCTTCTTTTTTAAAGATATTTTTGGCTATTTGGGGCCCCTTAAGCTTCCAAATAAATTTGATAATTTTCAATTTCTGCAAAAAAGGCTGTTGGGATTTTTGTTGAGATTGCGTTGAATCTGTAAATCAGTTTGGGTAGAATTGACTTCTTAACAATATTTAGTCTTCCAATCCATGAACTTGGAATGTGCTTCCATTTATTTAAGTCTTCTTCAGTTTCTTTTAGCAATGTTTTGTAGTTTTCTGAATATGGGTATTTTATGTCCTTGGTTACGTTTATTCCTAAATATTTAATTGTTTTAGTCACTGTTTTAAATGGAATTTTTTTTTTCTGATTTCCTCCTCAGATTGCACATCAGTAGTGTATAGAAATGCTATTGATTTTTGTGTATTAATCTTGTATCCCCCTACTTTGCTGAACTCGCCTATTCTAGTAGCTTTGTTATGGATTTTTCAGGATTTTCTAGATATAGGATCATGTCATCAGTGAAGAGTGAAGTTTTACTTCTTCCTTTCCTATTTGGTTGCCTTTTATTTCTTTGTCTAGCCTAATTGCTTTAGCTAGAACTTTCTAGCACAATATTGAATAATAATGGTGACACTGGGCATCCTTGTCAGGACTGCTACTCATATTTCAGCTTTGTAGTAAACTTTGGCTTTATAAATTGTCAAATTGATAGTTACCCAGAAACTTCTATTTATAATAGTACAACATATTTTTATTGCATTTTTAGCCTGCAAAAGTGCTCTACATGTACTGTCTAATTTTATATTTAAAATCATCCTGGGAAAATTGTAGAACAGGTATTATTTAACCACTAAATAAGTTAGCACAGATTCACCAAGTAATAATACTTGGTCAAAATTTTCTTCTAGCCTTTCTCTGATAATCATGATTTTGGCAGATAGGTTTGCTGCCCTTAGAAACCAAACTAAGAAGATGGTCAAGCCACTTCCTTAAACCATCAAAAATAAAAAAGGAATCTTCTGATAACTCTCAGTCCAAGGTCATTATGAAGAATTCTTAATGTTTCCTAATTTTTTTCTTACATCTTTGGTAAGGAGCAACTCTGTATATCAAATGCTTGAAGGAAACACAAACTTATTTCTCACAGATTATAACCATCTGTGGTAAAATACTAAATACAAGAAAGAGTGAATACAAAATCAGAAACAGTCATGTCCAAAAACATGATGTACACTCATAGCAGACACTGATTTTTTGCCTTTGTATTGTTTTCTGTTTTGAACATGTAGAGAAATGTGTGTCATTCCGTGTATATCAATGTATGTGTGTGTTCTCCAGTCTGGAGGCCTCTCTCTGTGAGTCGCTCAGGTGAAGAGCCAAAGGCAACTTTGGTTAAGAGTCCCCATAGGACACTGGAGAATCTACATATTCAGAGTTCATTTCTGGAAGCTTTAATAGACAATACATTTCCTGTTTGGGCCGTTATGTGGGATCATCATCACCTTTCCAAGGAAAGGATTGATGCCTCGAGAAGTGGAGAGATCAAACCAGTGAGACCCATTTTTAAAGAGATCCTCACCTCTGATTCCCATATGCTTTCCGACTAGGTAATTCTCCAGAGGGAGGTTCAGCCTGTCTTTCAGGGTGGCACTTTCTGAGATTATAGTTGTTTGGCCTTGGCTTTAGGCCCAGACTACACAGAAATGGAGTGGCATCACTCTGATTGCAATCTTGGATATCTGTCTGAGGTTTTTGTTTTTCTGGACTACTTTAGGGAGTGTCCTCATTCTTATACTTTTAACCTTTTAGTTCATACTTGTATCTACCTATTAAAAGCTCATATTTTTGAACACCAAATATTTGCAATTAAGGATGTAATATTTTGCAAATATCAATCTTAATTTTTTCTCTCCTGATTTATTTTATATGGAGAGAAAACAAAATGGTGATTTGTTTCCTTCTCCTTTCTAGGCATGTCAAATTATAAATAGTCATCCATGAGTGAAAATATTAGAATACCACTTGATAAGCTAAAGCTTATTTATTTTGTAATAAAGCAACATTTTCTGCAGTATATTATAATCACAAAAATCCTTTTTCCCCCCTAACCTGTTGCCTGTTTATGTTACATTTATTCAAGGAGGATTCTTTAAATAGTCAAGGAAATTCTGTACCACCAGAAAGGCTGGAATCTCATAAGGGTAGTCCTGGTGCTTCAGAGCTGTGCAGGTGCATTCTTTCATTACCCCCAGAATGCAGTGGAATGCATTATCACTTTTTTCTAGAGAAAGTTCCTTTTCTTTAAAACAAAAACCCCCTAAGCTGGGAATTGTACCCAAGTGAGCGGAAGGTTGGGGGAATTGCTAGGGGAGGCTACCCAGGAATCAGCACAGGATTTCTACTCTAAAGAAACAAACCAACAGGCCCATGGAGGAGAAAGATACACTTACCACTAACATCAGTACAGGAGGGATTATGAGCAATGCTGCCAAAAAAAAAGCATAGCACGGAGGAGAAAATGATTATTTTTGACCAAGGTGGAATGGAGTCAAGGTGTCATCTTTGTCTTGAGAGATGCAGGTCTTTCTTTCTTGACAGGTGAAATTGGTGCTAGATACATCGGTAAATTCCGATAGAAAGAAGCAAAAACACAGCTCTCCATTTATATATTCCCTAGTGAATAATACTGAGAAAGATTATTTTCTCTTGGACAAGAGGGAGAAACAACTCTACAACATAAAACAATAAAGCCTCATAAAAGACAGTTTCATAGATTCCAGTTTTCCCCAACAGAGCTTGTTCAGAGTGGGAAACATTTCATGGCCTTCCAGCCCCCAAGCTGTGCATCTCTTTGGCCCTTCAGACAGCACTCTCTGCTCTACACAGGCCTTGCCTGAGATCGAGTTCCCCCTGCAGGGGCGAAAAAGGGTGAATTCTTATTATGGTGGATGTTATACTTAGTCTTACTGATCTCATTACGGATATTTACTTTCTCTACCATTGCCGTGGTGTCCAGTTGCAGCTTAGGAGTCCATAGCCCTCTGCGGTTATTCAGTCCAATTCCTGAAAGGGACTGAACTGCCCTCATACCAGGACTATTCCTCCCAAACTGCAAGGAGCAGCCTATAGACCTGTGGCGTTTGCGTATGGTGTTTGTCTCTTTAAATTAAAAGCAAAGAAGAAAATTTAATTCATTTTCATTGTCTTCATCTGAGAGATTGAATCCACTCCAGTAACACTGGTTGATATTTATAAAACTGGAGGCAAGTACACATTTAAGCCAGCTGCCCCTAGAATTGGCCTGTCCATTCTTTATCAGAAACCGCTGTCGAGGGAATGTACATAGTAAGGGGGATAGGAAAGTATGGTCCAAAATGTCTGTCTTTAACTTAAAAATCTGTTCTGAAAGAGAGCATTACACTAATTCTGTGCCATTCCAAACTGGGGCAAGCAAGACCTTTCTAAAAACTAAAGTAGCTACAATTGGGAACGGGTTCCCTATCACTGGAAGGGCATCATATTGCAATTACATGTCGACCTAGAATGATAGTAGAAGGGAGGTCATGCTTTAGTTAGGTTAGAATATTGGAGCATATAGCATCTCAGGTTACTTTCCAATTTTGATATTCTTGTTTACTATAGAAAAGTAACTACAAGTGTAATGAACTCTGCTTGGAAATACATTAAAACCAAGATGATAAATTTCTCCAGATTAGGGGATAAAGAAGACAAGCAAAGCATATGAAATGAGTGTAATTATGACTGGTAGTCCTTGCGTAATAAGGATTGAGTTGAGTGGGAAGAATTGAGAAGTGCTATTTATTGACATTTGCTCCCTTTCTAGAAATTTTATTGCGTGGGTGAAAAGAGTGTGAAAGTGGACAGGTGCAGAATCTTCTCTCCCCTGAATTTTCCAAAGAGTTTGGTCTACTCTATGCATACATACATTGAGTGACTAGTGGCAGGAATCACACTACTGGATTGGCCCATTTAATGGTTATTTGTTTTTGGAAACTTCCATAAGAATCCTCTAAAAGATGCAGTAGAAATAATAGAACAGGCACACTTGGGATACGTAATCATTTGTTCTATATCTGGAAAGTGTTATAAATCTCCTCTTTCTCCGCTATAAGAGGGCAGCTACAGGAAGAATTTGCAAACATGGCTGGCTAAAAGCCCCAGTGGCAACTTACGTGTTCTTTTCTATAACGTTAAAGAGAGTTCAGGGTTCACATTGGCAGAGCCGCTGTTGCCAGGGAAACAGAGATCCCCATCCTCTGAATGCAGCTGTGTTAAGTCTCAGTCGCCCAGTTAAAGAGCCTTTTGATTGGTCTACATCACGAATGCTCTCTTTATATTTAAGATCATTATTTTCTCCATATGAATCTATGGCACAGACAGATTTGTCAGTTGGGTCTAGACAGAATACTCTATCTGGTTACCTGGTGGATGGAAAAGAGTCAAAGCAAAGCTGGAGGATAGTTCATTGGGGCCCTTTCTATTATGCCTTCCTATTAGGAATTCTCCGGAGAGCACGTCATTGCCCGAAGCCCCTTAAGAAAAGCATTTCTCACTTCTTTAATATTGTGCCTGACAGGTAGATATTTTATCCATTTTTTATGACTGGTAAATTCAACATGGGCCAGTTTTCAATTAAAATTGATACTAAAGTTATCTAAATCTTCTAAGCTGCTGACCATTAATTTGAATTTCTTGGCCCCCAGCGTTTATTGGAAGGTCTTGCAGAAGAAGCCTAAATTCTTTTAATAATTTCCTTAGAAACAGGTTTGTTCCAGGACAAACAGGTTACTCACGTGATTTCTAGGGAGTGGATGAGCTAACCGTATGGTAAAATGGTGCAGACTACATTTGGTCTGCTTGGAGTTTGACAAAATCCCAGTGAGATATTGTCCCATTTGGATAGACGTGAGTCTATCTGTGTTGTTCAGTAACTCACTTGGCCAATCTTTACCTTGTAGGAAAGTGCCCTTCAAGGAGCCATCTTCCTCCAAGTCACTTTTTTTAAAATATATTTTTTATTAAAGTATACCATTCATACATGAACATACATGAACAATCAGTGTATAGTAAAAGTTGTGAACTTACAAAATAAGCATGCATAACATCATATAGGGGTCCCATACATCACCCCTCTACTAACACCTTGCATTGTTGGGATACATTTGTTACAAACAATGCAAGAGCATCATCAAAATATTACTACTAACTGTAGTCCATACCTTACATTTGGTGTATTTTTCCCTCAACCCACCCTATTTTTCAAAACAAATTAATTTTATTGATACATTTTAATAAAGCATACAATTTACCCAAAGTATGCAATCAACGGTATTTGGTATAATCATAGTTGTACGTTCATCGCTTCAATCATTATTAAAGCATTTTCATTCTTTCAATAATAATAAACAAAAAGCACAAACAAGGAAAATCCTCCCCTCTCAATCTCTGTTTCCCCTGCTATACATAGCTGCTCTTTCTGGCTATTGCACAATTATTTATTTGTTTACCAATTCACTTTTTATTGGTGATAAGTAACCTTGACTTCCCTATCCACTCTACAGAGGATGCTTTAGTTGTGAAACATTTTTAACTTTTCCTTGACAATGGCTTAGATTTAAAATAGTATATTTTCAATTAAAATACATTTTCATTAGTCGAAGGGGACAACTGACCCATTTCCCTGATAGGTTAATTCAGATTTAGTTGGGTCTGAGGGGCCCTTTGTAATCAAAGCTTTCTGGATGCTGATCTCCTTTGAATGTTTAGCCCATATTCTTATTGCTGGGGCTGTTTGCCAGATCATTTAGCAACTCCACAATGATTGTTTAAAGCAAGACACTGTGCTTATGTGGTGCAGTGTACAATGTAAAGCACTAACCCAGAAGATTGACACTTAAAACTTGACAGAAGCATTCCTTTTGCAGCAAAATAAACAGTTTTCTCTTCTCCTAGATAAGGTGGAGGTAATTTTTTTTATTAATCCATATGGTTTGTCATCCTGCATAGGAAACCACTAAAGACAACAATTTTCCAGATCTCTTCCTCCAAGTTTTCATTATCAATAAATGCCTGTGATATCAGCTGAGATTTTTTAGCCCACACATCCGGCTTATATCTTAATTGCAATAACTTCTTGTCACACACAGCCAATGCAGTGATGTATGGAAAAACTTGTTTTTTTCTTCTCCTCCAGTGTTCCCCTCTGCACCTCCAGCCCCCTTCTCTCTCCATTCCCAACCTCACAGAGCCCGGAAAGTCTTTCAACATTCCTGAAAAATTACATAAGACACCAGAAGTAGATAACATTGTATGTTTTGAGTGTAAAATGCAGAATGTTTATGCCTGTAGAAAGAGAAGAATGAAAGAATGTCTCTTTCAGGGATTCATATCTACAATGACAAGGAGGCAGACAAGTGCTTCCCTTATAGTGAAAATGTTTAAGAACTTTAGGTGTTCTTTACTAACTGGTAAATAGCACATTTTTTTGTTCCTTAAGAATAAATAATAAGAATTAAGAATCCATGCTACAGTAAGCTTGTTTCCAAGGCAACAAGGAAACTATAACAAGGTTTCATTTGGGGCAGGGGCAATGGGACTCTTAGAGCCAAGACTAGTATCTTTGTCCTGAGATCCAAAGTCTTTTTTTATGGTATGGAAGGACAAGGATGAAGGACCCAAGTCTTGGTTTGTCCTGAAGGAAAGACAAGCCAGTTTCTATTTTTGGCATTTGATCTCCCCTCTAATGCCTAACTTGTAAATATCGAGAGTCAGGTCTGCCCAACACTCAGAGTTTCTCTCATTGGGATCCCTCCCATCTAGCATGGAACAAGCCTTTCTCTGAGAACAGAAGTGACTGCATTGTAATTTAAAAGAGGAGAACATTCAGTTGGAGGCACCAAAAAAGGAGGTTTAATGTGTAAACTTATTTGCCCAAATCAATGCACTACCCCCAATTGGTTCTTCCAAGGTTTCCTCTGACCTTGCCCTTCCCTTTGGCAAGGTCGTAGCAAGAGACATGCAGCCTAATGGTGGATTTCAGCACACTATAACAGTCTCCAAGACATCATTGACTAAAGGTCTTTTTCATGCTGAACAACTTCCAGGAAGTTTTGGGGGCGCTCTGTTCTTTGTGGTCTGGCATCAGGGTAGAAAGTTTAACCTGAGCACAGGCTGGTCAGTTTATACAGACTCTGCATTCTTTTCTTTACTGGGCTAAGTTTGTGAACAAGAATTGCCCTCCACCTATAAAGTAAAATTTGAAAGGTTTGTAGAGTGTAGACCTGACTACTGCCCCAAAGACTCACCACTCATATGGGAAACATATGAGAAATATGATGAACATTTCCATTCACTTCATTAGAAGGGGAATTGATTTGGGAAAAGGAATGAATTAAAGGAAGAGTGAACAATGCAAAAAATTGGGGGAGATTTCTTCACCTTGTCCCTATTACCACATCTTATTATTTCTTCGCCATCTTCCATCTTACTGATTTTTTTTTTTTTTTAATAAGGGATTTATGTTCTGGGAGCTGTTGGGGAGTGTTGAATACAACTGAAATAAAACCTAGTATCTACCAATGAGTTCTTCTCACTGCTATGACTACCCTTTTTTTTTTTTTTTTTTTAAGATTTATTTATTTATTCACCCCCACCCCCACCCCCCGTTGTTTGCACTCACTGTCTGCCCTCTCTGTGTTCTTCTGTGTCTGCTTGTCTTCTCTTTAAGTGGTACCAGGAA
>JAKSZT010054399.1:4812433-4851900 GCA_026826555.1 Tolypeutes matacus | reverse complement strand
CTGTGTGTTCTTCTATGTCTGCTTGTCTTCTCTTTAGGCGGCACCAGAAACCCATCCTGGGACCTTCCAGAGTGGGAGAGAGGCACTCAATCTCTTGCACCACCTCAGCTCCCTGGTCTGCTGTGTCTCTTATTGTCTCTCCTCTGTGTCTCTTTTTGTTGTATCATCTTGCTGCACCAGCACTCCTGCATGGGCCAGCACTCTGTGTGGGCCAGCTCTCCACTTGGGCCAGCTTTGCTTTTCACCAGGAGGCCCCAGGAATCAAACCCTGGACCTCCTATATGGTAGACAGGAGTCCAATCACTTGAGCTGCATCCGCTTCCCACCCCCTTTATTCTTAACATTATCTCAGCCAGTTCTTTCTTGCACAAGCATATTTACTTAATTTCACTGATGATATTTATTCTTACAAGTGTTTCATGGAATTCTTACTAAGCACCAGGCAAACTGTGCTAATTCCTGGAGCTAGAGATTTAAATGCACACTGCCTGTCTTGGGGAACTTCCACTTGAGTGGGGGAAGACAAGGAAACAGGTGATTACAATGCAGACTGAGTGATATGCAAGTCAGGAGATAGCAATGAACCCATCCTTAGGATCAGTTCAGTATAATGGCCTCTAAGGGCTGCCTTTGAGCGCTAGACTTTCTGGTGCTTCTTAACCTGGTGAGATACTTAACGTCTCTGCCCTTCAGTTTCCTCCTCTGTAACATGGGGAAAATAATTGTACCTCCTATTGAGGCATATTATCCATGGCTCAAAGTCACAGGGAAGATCCGTGTCTTTTACTTTGAACTCACCACTGGCCCAGCAAGTTCAGGGAGTTTACCTGTTTGCTTTACAGTGACTCCTAATGCTGAATTGGAGTAGATGTCCTTATTAGAGACAAAAAGGGAGTTCGCTTCTCCCTGAGGCCTCCATCACTTTGTAGGATTAAAGTTAGGCACAGGTGAGACTAGTTCCTGTGCAGCTGGCTGTGAACCAACTTCAGTGACCCAGGCTCTGGGCACAGTATGGTTCACTGAATCTTTTGCTGTTCTAGAGGGTACAAGAACACGTACATTCATTTGTATCGTGTTTTATGTTCAGATAGACCCAAATGTAAGGAGGGCAGTTGTAATTCACACAACCAACAAAAGCCAGTATCGTTTTTACAAACAACATCTTGTATCCCATGGTTCCCTTTCAAGTTGCCATACCTCCACACAGAAGCTCACACAAAGGAAGATCTGCAAATAAGAACTTTGATTTTGTTTGCGAAACTAAAGCACTAAAGGACTGAGGCTGTTTAAACCAATTCAAAGAATTTATCCCAACCTGTGAGAAACTTCCACATTGACTGAAAATATTTTTCACTTTATCTAGATTAAGGTAGAATGAAGAGATTTGGGGAGGTAGAAGCTGGTGGTGATGCCTTTTATCTGAGTTGATTTACAACAAATCCCCACTTATGTGGCATCCAAGTAACAGAAGCTAGAAAATTCTAAGTAAAAAATTCCATACTCAACATTTATGACAAAGAGCCAAAAACCCACGCAAACAAGCTGATATAAGTAAAATAAGCACTCAACAAAATAATAGCTCATAATCCTTCACAATCACCTCATGAAATAGATGTCCCCATTTTACAAATGAAGACACTAAGGTTTTAAGAGATTAAACTACTTGCACAAATAAGCTTTCACTGGCTTCAAAACCTGAAAACTTAACACTCTTCAATATCAGGGATTTACATATGTCAGGCAGCTTCCAACAAGGATTGATAGCTAAGGCTATCTAAGTCTCTGAAGCTTTAAAGATAATGTGATATTATCTAATATTAAGGGATTTCTTTAAATAAATCATCCTTAGGGCAGGGTTTGAGAAACTACAGCTCACAGTCCAAGTCAGCCTTCTGCCTGCCTTTGTAAATAAAGTTTTATTGGAACACACTTGTTCATTTACTTATTGTCTATGGCTACTTTCATGTTACAGTGGCAGAGTTGAGTAGCTGCAACAGAGACTGTAGCTGCAACAGAGACCATGCATCCTACAAAGCCAAAAATCTTTAACATATGGCCCTTTACAGATAATTATAAGGAGATTAGTATAAAATGAATCCATCAGCTACATATTATACTCACCCAATATTTTTAAAGTCTTTAGAATATTCACTGTGAAGCCCCTTGCAACTTGTTAAAATACCATCTATAAGTCTCTCATAAAAGACTCAAATCTTCTTGATCTAGTTTTAGGGTTAAGTATAATTCAAATCCACTTCACGTAAACAATACAATTCTCCTAGGCAAAACACCCTATTCTCCAAACATCCTGGATAAATGAAATCTTGAGGTAACGCAACACTCTACAATCCTGAATATGTAGCTCAAATTCCTATACTTAAAAGCCACTTACTAATTATTAAATCAGTAAATACATTTATACTTAAGCATGGTTTAGGTTTTAATTTTGTTTTACAATCCTTCTCGTACCCAATGTGATTTCTGCTGCAGGCTGTGGTTTTACATGCATTGCATGGCTCCTTCTTAGCTTATAAGGTAGTTCTTGCATTCTTCCATAGCTGAATCTTCAAACAATCATACAATCAGCAAAAAGTAATTCTTCCTCTCTTTCCCATACCATTAAATTTTCTTTCTCTATTGACTCATTCTCGTTAGCTTTTAAACATGCCTTTATTTCTTTCATGTTAAAAAAAAATTTTTTTAAACCTTTCTCTTGACCTCACTTATCTCACCAGCTACTGCCCTATTTCCTAACAACTCCTTGAAGCAAAATTCCTTCAGAACTTCTTTCTTTACTCTCATTCTCTTTTAAACGTTTCCCTACTCATCCCCACTCCAACCACTCTACCAAAACCTCCACTAAAACTGCTCTCAACAGGGTAACCAATGACCTTGTTGCCAAATCCATATTCAATCCTCAATCCTCATTGCACTTGACCTTTCAGCAGCATGCAAAGTTCTTGGTCACTCTGTTCACCTTGATACACTTCCTCCCTTTGCTTCCAGGGTACCACAGTCTCTTAGGAACCTCTTTTGTCATAGTTCCTACCTAGAACTGTCCCTGTCATGGTAGGTGTTCAGCAAATAACGTAGAGGAACCAGGGGCAATTACCCTCACCTGCTAACAGGATACCATCAGTTTTTGTCTGAAGGCTTGTTCAGAAAATAAGTATACATAATCCAGATGATCACATTTTAATGCAAAAATATCAAATACTTTTAACAAAATGGCCCACCCCACCACTGTGTTAGCTGTCTTCATTAGAGGTGTTTATAGTAGCAATAAAGCCCTTACTGCTAAAATGATGACAATTTTTCATTCTCAGTATTCTATTAAGAACACCACCTAATTTGCTGAAAGAATTGCATGTCTGTGTAGGACACTGGTTTAATAGGCACAGCCTGATATCTGTATTCTTTTTTCTTTCCTTAACATTGTATTTGACAAAAGTTGTAAGAAGATCCTTTGAAATCTGTTAATGCTGGATAGTCATATTAATGAAGCCATCTCAGAAGACTGTAAATGTTAGGATGGCACATGAAATAGAATGTAATCTCCTCAGGTCAGATAATAGGTGGTAGATGTGTTAGATAAAAATTTTCCCCTGCTTCTCATCCTCTGTTTTGAACAGAGGATAAACTCATCGTGAATGTCCAATAATACTTTGGAATTAAATTGAATTGAAAAATCAATCTCCAAGTAAATTTTTTCTAATTTATTGAAGTATATCACACATACATAAACATACATAAACAATAAGTGTATAGTAATAGTGTGAACTTACAGAGCAAACATGCATAACATCATACAGGGCTCCCATACATCAACCCACTACCAACACCTTGCATTGTTGTGAGACATTTGTTACAAATGATGAAAGAATATCATCAAAATCTTACTATTAATTATAGTCCTTATCTTACACTTGGTGTATTTTCCTCCAACCCATCCTATCATTATTTTTTAAATATATTTTTATGACAGAGGTTGTTAAACTTATAAAACAATCATGCATGTGTTCAGGATTCCAATACAACACCCCTCTATCATCACAACACACTATGGTGGAACATTTGTTACAGATTATAGATAATATTATCAAACTATTACCAGTTCCATAGCATACATTTGGCACACTTTTTCTATACTGTCCCATTATCAACACGGTACATCTTTGGCATAGATGCACGAATATTGCATTATCACTGTTAACCACAGTCCATAGGTCATTCCAATGATATTTTTCCCATGCTCTCCACATTCCCACCACCGTGCAATAGTGATGTACATCTGCTCTAGATCACAAAGGACACTCTTGCATTTGTACCATCAACCACAATTCCCATTCACCTCTGGGTTTACTGCGCTATTCAGTCCCTAGATTATTCTCTGGCTTTCTTTCAATTGGTATTTACATCCGTAGGCTACCCTTTTCAGCCACATTCCCATTTATAAACCAGGTGTTACTCACTATAATGTGTTACCATCAACTCTGTACATTTCCACACTTTTACAGTAAAGTTAATTAAAACTTCTACATACATTAAACACCAGTAGTCCATCTCAGTCCTCTTCTTATCTCCTTTAAGAATCCACCACCTACCACCAGGTCTTGAAGATATTTTCCTACATTTTCCTCTAGAAGCTTTATGGTTCTTGCTTTTATATTTAGGTTTTTGATCCATTTTAAACTAATTTTTGTATAAGGTGTGAGATAGGAATCCTCTTTCCTTCTTTTGGATATGGATATTAAATTCTCTGAGCACCATTTGTTGAATGGACTGTTCTGTCCGAGCTGGGTGGGTTTGACAGGCTTGACCATAAATGTGAGGGTCTGTTTCTTAACCATCAGTTCAGTTCCATTGGTCTATGTGTCTGTCTTTATGCCAGTACATGCTTTTTTTTTTTTTTTACCACTGTTGCAAGGTAATATGATTTAAAGTCCAGAAGTGAGAGTCCTCCAACTTCATTTTTCCTTTCTTAAAATATTTCTGGCTTTTTGAGACCCCTTACCCTTCCAAATAAATTTGATAATCATGTTTTCCATTTATTTAAAAAATGCTCCTGGAATTTTTTTTGGGGGGGGGATTGCATAGAATCTGTATATCAATTTGGGTAGAATTGACATCTTAATGATATTTAGTCTTCCAATCCATGAGCATGGAATGTTCTTCCAATTATTTAGGTCATTTGATTTCTTTTAACAATGAGTTGTAGTTTTCTGAATACAAGGCTTTACATTATTGGTTAAATTTATTCCTAAATATCTTATTCTTTTAGTTGCTATTGTAAATGGAGTGTTTTTCCTGACTTCCTCCTCAGATTGCACATTACTAGTGTCTTTTAAAGTCTATTTCATCTAATATAAGTATAGGTACTCCAGCTTTTTTTTTTTTTAAGTTACTGAATGCATGGAATATCTTTTTCCAGCCTTTCACTTTCAATCTATTGGTATCCTTGGGTCTAAACTGAGTCTCTTGCAGACAGCGTATAGTTGGCTCATATTTTCTTACCCATTCTGCCAGTCTGTGTCTTTTGATTAGGGAGTTTAATCCATTAACATTCAATGTTATTACTGTAAAGGCAGCTCTTCTTTCACCCATTTTAACCTTTGGGTTTTATCTGTCATATTTTATTTTCGCCACTCTTTTGAGACGTTTAGTTAATTTTACTGATATAATCTTCATTTCTAGACTCTCTTCCAAGCCTCTCTCTCCTGTCTTTTCTTTTCAGACTGTAGCACACCCTTTAGTATTCCCTGCAAAGCCGATCTCTTGGTTACAAACTCTCTCAGTTTCTATTTATCTGTGAATATTCTAAACTCGCCCTCATTCTTGAAAGACAATCTTGCTAGATATAAGATTCTTGGCTGGAAGTTTTTCTCTTGCTGTATCTTAAATATATCATACTACTTTCTTCTTGCCTCCATGATTTCTGATGAGAAATTGGCACTTAATCTTATGGGGTATCCCTTATATGTGATGCATTGCTTTTCTCTTTCTGCTCTCAAAATTCTGTCTTTGTCTTTGGCATTTGACATTCTGATTAGTATGTGTCTCGGAGTTGATCTATTTGCATTTATTTGGATGGGAATACGTTGTGCTTCTTGGACATGGATATTTATGTCCTTCAATAGGATTGGAAATTTTTCTACCATTATTTCTTCAAATATTGCTTCTGCTCCTTTTCCCTTCTCTTCTCCTTCTCGGACACCCATGACACATATATTTGCACATCTCTTGCTGTCATTTATTTCCCTGAGACCTTGTTCAAGTATTTCCATTATTTTCTTCATCAGTTCTTTTGTATGTTCACTTTCAGAGGCCATTTCTTCAAACTTACCAATTCTTTCTTCTGCCTACTCAAATCTGCTATTATATGATTCCAGTGTATTTTTTATTTCATTTATTGCATCTTTCATTCCCATAAGAACTGCTATTTTTCTATGTATGCTTCCAAATTCTTCTTTGCGCCCATCCAGTGTCTTAATAGCCTTAATCTCTTTAGCCATATCATTGAATTTATTAAGATTTGTTTGAACATCTGTGATTAGTTGTCTCAACTCCTTTATGTCATCTGGAGGCTTATCTTGTTCTTTTAACTGGGCCACATCTTCCTGTTTCTTGGTGTGGATTGTAATTTTTTGTTGGTGTCTTGGTATCTGGCTTACTAGAGTATTTATTCTGGGTGCAATTTCTCTCTTTAGTTTAGGGCTTTCTTGCCCTTTCTCCCTTGCTGGTTATGTAGTTGGTGCTGTAAACTGTGGAGACCCCAGCTGTCTGCATTGCCCAAGGGACAGATGAAGCATCTCCCAACTTTCTCCTTTGCCAGGGGTATGGACAGAACCACAGGCATGTATAATAATCCAAGTCATGCGGGCCTAAACTCTTAGTTCCCTAGAGAGACTGATGAAGTTTCACACACCTTCCTCCCCTGCCTGGGGCAGGAATGGAGCTGCAGGCATGGGCAGCAATCTATGCCATGCAGGTCCAAAATGGCCGCAGTTACTCTGGGAGACTTCCAGCTATTCAGTCTGTGCCCACTGAATGTACCTGCCTTTACCCAGCAAGGCGGGTGCAGAGCCTGCCAGCGTCTTCCCTGCTAAAGGTGGGGCTGAAGCCTAGGCAAGGGCTGCAGGCCAATCTGGGTGACAGAAGCCAGTCCCTGTAGTCACTGATTTTCAGTCAGCCCACCTTCCCCTCGTGCCAGGAGTGGAGTCAAAATGGTGGCTACCGGCTCTTTCCAACCTGGACCGGTTCAAACTTTAGCTGTTCCTAGGGTTATACTTCCGCCAGCCGAATTTACTAATCAGTAGCTGAAGTTGGTGGCCAACCGTCGCTCCCTCCCCTGTTTGTGGGAAATGGAGATTCCAACTCTAGCCACAGAACAGCTCCTGAGGTGGCTTGCACTGCCAGAGTACAATGATCACCACCTCCATGGTATGGCCTGCATTTTCCCAGAGAGGCTGGCGCAGCTCCCCTCAGCTTCCTCCCTGCCAGAGGTGGAGCTGGGGCTTAGCCTAGAGCTGCAATCCGATCTGGATGGAAAGGAGCCAGTCCCCACCAGCACTATGATTTTCAGTCTGCCAGCTTCTCCTCATGCCAGGGGCAAAGTTAACATGGTGGCTACCGGCCTCTTTCTGACTTGGACAGGTTCAAACTAGCCATTCTTAGGGTTATACTTTAGCCTGCCGAGTTTACTAATCAGTAGCTGAAGTTGGTGCCCAACTGTCTCTTCCTCCCCCGTTTTTGGGAAGTGGAGCTTCCAATTCCAGCTGCGGAATAGCTCCAAGGCAGCTTGTGCGGACAGTGGAGGATAGGCACCGGCCTCCCTGGCGTGGAGGGCTCTACTCACGAAATTTCTCTGCAGTTGGGCAGTGGCCTCCTTCCATTCTTTCAAGGATGTTGCAGGATGCTCTTCTGGTCTTCTGGAGTGCCCAAACAGGTGTTTTATGTAGCTCTGGGTGATTACTAACTGCCCTGTAGCACAAGCTGACTCTAGGAACTCCTTACTCTGCCACCATTTTGCTGGTTGTCTCTCCAAGTAAATTTTGACTGACTCACATTTGATTTTTGAGACCCATTTTTATTCAGTGCGTCTTGGCTAGATCAAAAAGTTATTTATAGAGACAACCAACTAGACAACCTTCTCAAGAATTTTTGAATTCTTGAGAATGGAGTGTTAACTGGGGGCAGAGAGGGAAAAAAAAGTTTAAGATGGGAGATATTTTAAAGAATGTTTGATAAGTGAAGGAAATCATGCTAAAATCATTTAGCATGGAAAATTTGTGCTAAATAGAAAGAAAATAGAAACATAGCATTTTAAATTTGAGAGGGCCTTGGAGATGATCTCAGACATACACTTTACATAATAGATGAGAAACCTGAGGTCCAGAAGGGTGAATGACCTGTCATTATCATACAGCAGAGCTACAACCGGAATCCTGTGGTCACACTGTGTGTAAATAAACACCTGCTTAAGCTCATTTCTATAGAAACAAACATTTCCAAGTTCTAATATATTTAGCCCAAAACATTATTCCTCTGATAAAGCAGGATATTTATATAATTACTATTGGTCCATTAAGAGCTAAGGAAAAAAAAAAAAAGAAGAAGAAGCTGTCAGTGGTAAATAAAAATGAAGAATCCAGACTCTCATGATTATTCAGGACAGTCCCTAAGAGAACCGAAGTGATTTTACTCAGCATCTCACGTTTTAAGAGAAGAATAGCACGTCTCATGAGAGCATTATAAACAATGTGTGAGAAAGCAGCTTGGGATTGCGATGCACAGAGCTTCCTCTGGGTGGGTGAGATGCCACCAAGACAAATGGCATTCCAGCCACTCAGTTGGCCAAAGTCTAAGATTATTAACCAATTTCCGTCCTGTCCTTTTTTCTTTTCTATTGGCTTTAATAACCAGGCGAGATTTCACTGTTTAATATTTAAACAAATGTTTTTCTGCTGAGACAATAAGCCACTGTTGGGACTGGATAGAAACTGTTTGATATTCTCCAGTATGGCTGACTGCCATTCCTGCTGGAGTAAATGGCATAGCTGACTTCTATGGAATTTCCTTAGTTGCACACATGGCATATCATGTGTGTGGTCTATCCCACAGGGTGAGCTCCTCTATTGTTCTGGTTCCTGTAGCTGAACACAGCAGTTTATTTGGCATAGCTTGTGTTGGCTAAACAGACTAGCTTACTTCACATGATTCTTCTCTGCATTGACCCTTATCACATTACTGACAATAGCCTTTATTAGATACCTTCTTAATTATTCATCATCAAAAGCAGCTAGATGGTGGGCTTAGGTTTTGCAACTCAATATCCCTCATTGGCAGCCTGGGTGTTGGTGAACTATGGAGGTAAGCTTACTTACAGGAGAGCATGTTTTCACATGAGCCAGGATATATTTCAAAATCCACTTTGACCTTTTAAAATAGTATGTATACTTGTTTTCTTAGAAGTTGAGCTTCCTAATGTTTGGATCAGACATGAAGCAAGAAGACTGACTTTACAAAATGTTTGTGATCTTTTGTGCACCTGAAAATATTGTGATGAACAACTCGCAAAAGATCTTTGACTCCACCCCTAAGGAGATGCGATCGCATATGTGCGATATGAGATCATATCTCCTAAGTTGGGTTGGGTGTGGGTAGGACAAGCTGGAAATCACGATCACTATCCCAGCAGATTTTTAGATACCCAACCCTCAAAATATTGATATTGTAAATTCTCCTTGAATCCATATTTTAATTGATTTCTTTCCTAGAAGACATGGGGTCCAAGGTAGAAGCCAGCAAGTGGAGAGAACAATGTAAACCATTTTAAGTTGAACAACAATAAAAAGGGACCTATTTGAATTTTAAGAAAAAGTACCTTATTAGTTCTTATTGATTCAATTCACTTGTCTTCTTTAATAATAGTGTATATGCATCTCAAATATAAAATACAAAAATACTTGGTAATATTGTGTGTAAATTCTAAATCTTCCATAACATACTATCCAATAATTAAGAAGATGAGCCCTCTAATCCAAGACCCACAGGATATGCACTAGTGAACAAACTTTCTCAGAAGGGATGTTCATTGGTAAAATGTATCTATATTCTCTCAATCAGCTCTCTTAGACTCACTATTTCAGTATGGCTGCCTGGGGATAAGAACCCAGGTAAAGCTACCAGGCCACAGCAGAAAGTGTTTCCTATTTGTCTGATAAGAAGAATTACTTGGAGCATTTGTTAAAAATACAAATTCCCAGCGTCACCCCACCTCCCTTCAGATTGATTCATTAGATATGCCTTAGAGCCCAGGAATATGGGTTTTTAATAAGATGATACTTGACTTTAGGTAATTGTGTGAAATGGTGCTCTGGCATATAGCATCCCAGATTCATGACCTCACCAATGGAAGATGCTGGCAAGGTACTAGTTTTATGGCTACCTATATTCACAGGGGCTGAAACAAGTGAAATTGGAGAAGAGCAAAGATAAGAAAAGTAAATAGAGAAAATAATGCTGGGTAGGAGGAAAAAAATACAGGCAATTAAGTATGATGTTACAATAGCAACAATACATAATGGCTCAAAACTTAGATATGAGAATACAAGAAGAGAAGAGATGAGAGAGACAAAAAAGTTTGCCTTCTCACATCTACCCAGAATTAGTCTTAGACTTGGGCACAGGATCAAGATCCCCAGTTCTCATTATGGTGTCCTGCTCAATACACCCTGTCTCTTTTGGGTTTGTGGTATTAGATGCCTGGAAGCTAATTAACAATGCTTGGGGGTTTCTTTATTTATGTATTTATTTCAAAGTGGAAATCATTAAGGAAAACAAGTAGAAGGAGTAGGAATGTGTTGATGGTAATATCTACCACTTATTGAGCATCCAGCTATGTTCTACACACTGTACTCATATAATGTCATTCATTCCTGATCCTAACAACAACTCTCTGAGGTAGGTTTTATTACAATTTTATTGATAAGGAAACAGAAGCTCAGAGAAGTGGTTTATCTAAGATCACATTACCTAGCAGTTGACAGCTGGGATTTGAAACCGGATGTGTCTCTTTCTGGTACACTCTATGTTAGTGACATGGTGAACCAAGCATTATGAGGCAAGAAAGTTGGATTCACTTTCTAGGGTGCTTGATGACTCAGTGTGTGGCTTTAGATCAGTATTTAGCTTCCTTTGTGCTGGGGTATCCATATCTTCCAGTCTGCAAGCACCTTGTCTGGTAAGTGGTTTTGAACAACCCCTAACATAGCACCACTTGAAGTAAATACAGGACTTCTTTTGGGTTTTAAATCTGTGTGCAGATGAGAACATTTCAGAAATTCAATTGCAGTCAAAATAACAGCAGTCAAAATAACAGCAGTCATTCATAGATTAGGGAACCCATTTAAAAGTCCAAAGTATCATTGGCCCAACTGGAAAGCATTTGATAAGTTACCGTGTCTTTTGACTCTGTCTCATACTTGTCAGCTTGCTAAGCTCTGACAAAAGGGCAGTTGGGAACTACCATCCAGAAAAAAAAAAGCATTCTGTTCCAACTGACAATACGCAAAATGATCTCCCAGGTACTTTTGTCAAGAAGGAACTGCTCTCTAATGAGTTGCTATTTTTATTAAATATTATGTGAAACTGATTCATTTGCTTGGATTATAAGAGAGACAAACATAATGCAATGTGCTTTTCCTGTGTAGAAGCTGTTTGCATGCAATGTAACAAGTCCCTGGTGAATCTCTGCAAATCAGTGGTATTTGTACAGATTTAAAGAGGTTTGCACAAAGCTTTGAAAGAATTAAAAATAAGCACATCCAAAGGACTGTGCTCCCTGGTGTCAAGGCGTATCCTTTGTAAAAGGGAGCTAGGGGATATGAAAAAGAACATGAAATTAATGTTAAGAAAACAGATGTCCAGAGCCTTGGGGACTAGCAGTGCAATTCCCGAGGAAAAGAACTATAAAGTGCAAATGAGTCCAGGAAGGAAATGTGATAAGTGGGGAGTGATATATATTGGGTAGGTTTTGGGTCCATAGAGGTTTCATATTTTCAGCAACAACTCAGTGATGGCACCAAGAACATATTTGTGTTCATTATGTTAATGGATGACCCCAGGCTGACCTGAAAAAAATTAAAATTCAGAGTTACTTTATTCAAGGTAGGGGGAAAACTTAGTGAAGACTATAAGGATGTGTTCAAGGCATTGCACACATACAGAAAAAAATATGGTAGGAGAAAATCGTTTGGGGTTTACAACAAACTTCATGCTGTCTCTAGGTCACTAATACACAGCTGTGTTACTGTCCGAAGAAGCATGTATGATGTATCATGTTAAACTGGACAGGAAACCTATGGCAGGCTCCCTTTTCTTTAGCAGAGCAAATAGCAGAAGGCAAAAATAGAATAAGATTACAAAATGGGAGATTTGGGTTAACCAAAAGGGCTGAAATTTGCTGTAGTGAAAATTGTTGAACACCACAAATGTATGGTTAAGAAAAATCAAGTAAGTTTCATTCGTGGAGGTCTTTAAAAATCAAAGAAGTTCATGTCCAACTAAGTGTCATTGGGACTTCCAGCACAAATGTCATCTAGATTTAATTGATTCTTTAAGTTCCCTTTAGCCTGATGTTTCTGTGGACTCCAGGAGGGAAAGTGCAGCAGCCCCTGTTTGAAACTTCCCTTTCAGACAGTTCTCAGGATAACACAAACAGGTTATGTTGGCTTTTCATCTCTTAGGCCAAGTAACTCTGAAGCTGTCCCAATTTCTTTCCCACTCTACCCCACAAAAATAGAACTGGAAAAGTTCATTTTCTCCTGGCTAGTTTATCTTCTCAAATTGAGTTGTTTCACATACCAGAATGAGATGCAAAAGCAAAGAAAAGGAGAGAGATAGAAAGAAGAGGAAGCAGAGGTAGTGCCAAGGGTCTGGTGTGTGACCAGGACCTTCCTTTAAACTCCATTTGTGCATCATCTTAAATAGCACTCTATTTTAGTTCCTCACTGTCTTGGCTATGGAAATGTAGCTTTAAGACAGAGTCTGCAGCCCCTCCCTCTTATTATTTCACTACTCTAAAACTCTAGAAATTCTGGAGCCACCAGTCTTTTTGTTTTGTTTTGTTTTGTTTTATCACGGAGATAGATATATATCATAAAATTTGCCATCTTAACCATTTTTAAGTGTACAATCCAGTGGCACTGATTACACTTACAATGTTGTGCTACCATCACCACCATCCATTACCAAAACTTTATCACCCCAAACAGAAACTCTGTACCCATTAATCAATAACTCTCTTTCTCCTCTACTCCTAGACCCTGGTAACTTCTAGTTTACTTTCTGTCTTTACAAATTTGCTTATTCTAGATATTTCATATAAGTAGAATCATACAATATTTGTCCTCTCTGTGTCTGGCATTTTACTCAACATAATGCTTCTAAGGTTCATCCATGTACATTTATCAGATCTTTATTCCTTTTTATGGCTGAATAATATTCCATTGTGTGTATGTACCACATTTTGTTTATCCATCTGTCTGTTGATAGACAATTTGGTTGTTTCATTCTTTTGGCTATTATCAGTTCTGCTGCTATGAACACTGGCATACAAATATCTATTTGAGTCTCTGTTTTCAATTCTTTTGGTATGTTACTAGGAATACAATTACTGGGTCATATGGGTAATTCTGTGTTTAACTTTCTGAGGAACTGCCAAATTGTTTTCCACAGCAGCTGCACCATTTTACATTCTCAGCAATGTGTGAAGGTTCCAATTTCTCCATATCTTCTCCAACACTTGTTATTTTCAGTTGTTGTTTTTGTTTTTTTCTTCTTTAATAATAGAATCCTAGTGGGTATGCAGTGGTGTCTCATTGTGCTTTTGGTTTGCATTTCCCTAATCTGCCAGTTCTTTTGCATTCTCAAAAAAGTACAGATTCCCAGTTTATAGAATTAAAGAGACCTTGATCTAGAAGAGACTTTAAAAGTAGATCATCTAGTCTAACAATTTTATTTTACAAATGAGCAAACTAAGGGCCAACCAGATCAATGACTAGGCATACACCACCACCACCACCAGGCTGCCCAAAGTTTAGAGTCAAGACTGGGGGCTCTATGCGGGCAGGGAATCTGTCTGTTTTTTGTTTTTTGTTTTTTGTTTTTTTCCTGCCTGAACCCCAGAACAGAGGTAGGCACTCAGTAAATATTTTTTGAATGAATAAATGATCAATAATTCCCGATACCCCTTCCAGTGCTCTTCCTACTCAAGCACACATTTTAGCTCTCAAAATAAATACGTGAATAAATAAATATTCTGACACCCCACCTCAAGCCCTGACATGACCTAATATTTTATCTTGGAATGTTCTACTGTGTTTACAAAAATTCCTAGTGTGTAGTGGTGTGGTGTGACTTAATTCTGTTTTCACAATACATTTGGCTAAATAAGTCCTTCACAAAAGCTCCATTGTTATCATCAGACACAACCTTATACGATTGAAAAAGCATTATCTTATAGTCTGTTCCTGCTGTTTTGAGTCTCGGTTTTCCCTCTAATCTTTCTAAAACAAAAAAAATCCCCATTTCCCAAACTGAGGGAATTCCTTGACCCTGGTTTGTGGTAAAAATTAAGTATAGGATACAGAAACAATGTACAGGTAGAAGTCACTATGCATAAATCCTCATATCAGAAAATTTGATTTCAAAACAGATAAATTGTGGGTGAGACCAACTTGTAGTACTGAAGGATTCACCAAAATATTCCTTTAAATATTGAGCTAAGGTGTAAATGTGGTTCAGATTACATGCAACTTTTTAGGAACACATCTATTGTGCAAATGCAGTGACATTTCTGAGATAACCACAGACCATGCAGAGCAGCCAATTGATGTGGCATGTTTTAGGAGTGACTCATGGGGTTAGTATCCAGAGTCCCCAAAGCCCTATAAAGCATGTGGATTCTTCCAGGCTCTAGAAGCCAGGGAAAACCTAAAAACCACCCTCCGTACAATCTCTTTACTGCTTGTTCCACAGTCAACTTAAATCTAGAGATGGTGGATAAATTGGAATAGGGACAGAAAATTTTAACCCCTATTGGAATATCAAATGCCCTGGTCCTGGCTAGTCTTCGATTGATACCTAACAAATGCTAACATGCTGTCACTGAGAGGTTCATATTCTACAGTTTCAAAAAAGAATTTTTGAACAATTTAGGGGACATATGAAATAAGATAAATAAATATACATGAGAAAAATTAAAGTAGAAACAAGAATCAGGATATGAAAATGAAGAGTAAAGTGAATGTAAAAATATATACCATAATATATAACATTATGGGGGACATAGATGTGATACCTTGATTTTCAGCAGTGAGAAAAAGGAAACTGATCAGTTACAAAGTTCACTGTCTCCAGAAAAAAAAAAAAAAATTGAATGCCCAAGAAAGTGTGCCAGAAAGAAATTTGTCTTCTAAGCCCTCACAAAGATAGCTTTGGGTGAGTCGTAACATCCCTTACGATACCCTTATTTTAGATGAGTGGTTCTTAGCCTTTAGTGTACACCAGAATCAACTGAGGGCTTGTTAAGACACAGATTGCTAATCACACCACCAAAGTTTTTGGCTTAGTAAGTCTAGGGTGGGGTCTGAGTATTTGTCATTTTAACAGGTTCCCAGGTGGTGCTACTGCTGCTGGTGCAGGGAACCACACTTTGACAACTACTGCTGCAGACCCAAGATCAGTTTTCCCAGTTTCCCTTCTTAAAGCATACTTCTCTATAGACTGATGGCATTGCAGTAGTTGCAATGCAGCAGTTCCACGGGTTTAGAACAAGAGCCCAAGAGTACAGTATTTCTCTCTGCAGGTCCATCCCAGTCCAGTGTAGCGAGCCAATGACCACACCAGTTCTCCTTGGTGTATTTGCTGCATTGTTCCTCAGTGCAGTCTAGCCCTGTTGGTTTCTTTCTCATGTTCTTCAGCAAACTTACAGATTTCTTCTTTGCTCATCAAACTCCTCTGCCACCCAGCCCAGAAGGAATGCTGTCAATTAGAACCCTACCATCCTTCATCAGCAATCACAAGAACAGCCTTTTCTTATTGAAGACTGCCTTTTAAATGTCAGGAGAATTTTGTACCTCTTTTCCTTGTTACTTATATCTTCTCTTTGTATTATTCACCTATTGTTCATAACCTTTTAAAGACTGGGATGTGTGGAGTGGGTGTTACTCAGTGGTTGAGTGTGTGCTTCACATGTACGAGGTCCCGGGTTCAATCCCTCATACCTCCTAAAAAAGGGAGGGGAGAATATTAAATATAATAGGGTTTTAAAAATATAAAATAAAATAAAAGACTGCAATGCACTGTCTTCCCAAGTCAGTTAAAGTTCTCTGAGCCATATTTAATGTTTCCTTGTATCTCTCCAGCACATGGTATAGCGTTTTATATAATGGATGCTCGGTTATTTCAGTGCCAAACAAAATGCTAAACAGGAAAGCTGTTAAAAAACAAACAAACCATGAAGCCACCAATTAATGTTAGCAGAGGAGATTCCCCTTAGCCATCAAAAAGTATCTTCTTTCTCATAAAGCTAGCCCGTTTTAGACTAGCTATGTTCTATTTAGAAAAGAATGGACATAAAAATCTGGTTTTATTAATGACCTAACCATATATATAATATGGCAAGTTTCTTTGACCTAGGATATTTTTTTTCGTATTTTAACACTGAGTTCATTTATTGATTCAGCAAATATTTACTGAGCATTCACTATGATGAAGTAATAGGAAAGCTATGAAAAACACATTCTTAAGGAGCTCACGTTGCAATATAAACCCAAGAATGTGACCAGGGCTAGACCAGAGGTACATGCAAGGCATGCTGGGAAACATAGAAGAAAGTAGACATTATAGGATTGGGGAGGGGTGGGGCGCAGAAGGTTATCATACTGGGAGGGGCAGAATGTTTTAGGAAAACAGGACTTGCAGTGTTAGGATTTGGCATGTCTTACACCATAACAGATGAAAACAAGCAAACTAATTCATTAATTAGAATTCTGCTGGGAGCAGAGGGAGCATGGGGAGTAGGAGGTCTGAGCTGCCAGACACACTGATATGCTTTGAGAGAAACCAGAAAGGATCCCCGGCCAGAGATATCCCCCACTGCCATGTTACCTGAAACTTCACCATGAAGAAGCCATTCTTAAATGGCGTAATGCCATTTCTTCTAAAGCAGTGTTTCTCAACCTTGGCATTATTCATCTTTGAGACCAGATAATTCTTTGCTGTGGGGACTGTCCTGTGCATTGTAGGATGTATTACAGCATCCCTGGCCTCTACCTGCTAGTTGCCAATAGCACTCTACCCCCAACTCATGACAGTCAAAAATGTCTCCAGTGCAGATATTCTTGCTGCCCTGATTTTGTGATAATCAGGGTAGGCTAAACATTCACTATATTAGAAACCATGCATGTGTCCCCAGACCTAGTTTTTCTCCCTAGGTCTGGTTTTTAGAATGCTGGTGATAAACCAAGCCTGATTTATTATATGACCATCCTGTATGGGAAGAGACTGTAACTTTGGGTATCTTTGGTCGACCTTGAGAGATATGGCAGGGGGACAGATGTGGCTCTGGTGGTTGGATGTCCATCTCCCATACAGAGACCAGGGTTCAACCCCCAGGACCTCACAGTAAAAAGAAAAAAAAGAAAAATATAGAAGGCGCGTGGGCCACCAGGCCCCGTGCGCAGGTGCGACTCCAGGCCCCGCATGCGGATGAGCAGCCAGGCCCCATCCACGGGTGAGCCATCAGACCCCGTGCACAGATGCACCACCAGGCCCCACTAGTGGGTGAGGCACCAGGCATCATGCACAGGTGCACCGCCAGGCCCCGGGAGCCACGCAGGAAGATGATGACGTAACAGGAGAGTGACACAAGGGACAGCCAAGACGAGACGCACCAAAAAAACAGGAACTAAGGTGGCACAGGCTGTAGGACACCTCTCTCCCACATCGGAGATTCCGAGGATCAAATCCTAGTGAAGACAGGAGCAGGAGAATGAGAGGAGAGGGCAGGAAATGGACACAGAATTGCCCAGCGAATGAACACAGAAACAGCAAAAACGGGGGGGGGGGGGCGTGAAAATATATAAAAGTAAATAAGTAAACAAATAAATCCTTAAAAAATAATCTCCAGACATTGCCAAATGTCTTGTGGGGGTCCCCCCATCGAAAACCACTTCCCTAGAAGGTAGTAAACCTCTTTTGCCCATGATCAAAAACCAGTTCTCCTCTTTCTGTTGAGACTGCTGTCCTCTCCCTGTATTACTAGCTAAGAGAGGAACAGTGGAGCAGGGAGGAAGCAGGATGACAATTGCCCAGTCAACCATACTAGCCATACCAGCTTTGTCTGTCACTGGGGTGACAGGAGTCACAGACAGATGGCTATCACCTACACTTGAAATTGAGGAACCAAATTCTCTGAGAACAGGAAAGGTTTTGGGGAGAAGGGATCAGGAGCGAGAATATGCCAAATCAAAACCATCCAATTTTACCTTAGCTTGGGGAAGAGTGGCTAAACTGCATATTTTTCCTTTAGGGATATCATATAGTAGAAAGGGGTTTAATTGATAATTTATTGATTGACCAAACATCTATAAAGTACATAATTGTTGTTGATATATTATTAAAATTGTTAAAATAGCAATATCTACATGTGTATCATGCATTACAGCTTTTAAAATCTCTTTCACATAGTGCCTTTTTAAAAATAGGCAGTACATATCACATGTTTTAAAAAACAACCTAAAAAGAAAAACAGTGAAAAGTCTCATTTCCACCCTTGTCCCCATTCACTCCATTTCCTCCCCACTACAGAAAAATGTTAGTAGTTTCTTTGCTATCCTTCCACAATTTCTTTATGAAAATACAAGAATATACAAATACATATGCATATTTTTCCATTTCTTACTCAAAAAGTATCATGCTGTACACTCTGTTCTGTGTTTGTTTTCATGTAACCTCTTGGAGATTGTCTGTACAGAGAGTTTCTTCATCATTTGTTTTTAGAGCTACATTGTCTTCCCTTACCTGAATATGTCACAGTTTATTTAACAATCCCCTATTGGTGAACCATTGGATTGTTTCCCATCTTTTCCAGTCACAAGCTATGCTACAATAAATATCCTTGGGCATGCATGATTTCATATATGCACATGCTGCCTTTATCTGATTCTCACGTCAATCCTATGAGATAGAGAAAAGATTATTTCTCATTTACAAACTTGTCTTAAACACACTGAAGTAGATTGTATTAGATATGCAAAAACCATGCCTTACAGATAATACAAGGCAGGACTGGAATAGGCACCCAGGTCTAGTGCCCCCCACTCTACTGTTTGCCACATCAACGTTTCCCCCAGTGAAACAAAGAATGCAAATGTTATTTTGTCATCACTAATTCTGTTATCTGTCTTAGAATCTCTGTGATAATTTTAGGGAATGGATTTTTCTACCCATTGATAGAATAAATCTTCTCCTTTTTCCTCAATTTTGCTTCTGCTCTCCTCAGCACCTACCACCTTGACTTATGCTCATTCAGAAGAGTATGGGTCATTATTCCTTCCAGATTACGTTCTTCCTGCATTGTCTATAAATTAACTAAAGCCTTGAACTTGGAAACAGAATGGTGCCCCTTTGGCTCAGCATATGGGAAAGAGCCAGTAGCCTGGCTAGAAGTGTTTGCTAACCCTACAAACTGTGATCTCTGGTCTAGGCATGTGGGGCCAAAGGAAGAACTAACTCTTGGCAGTATTACTAGATTTTTCCAGCAAAGAATTATTGCAGGAAGACAGTTCACAAAGCCACGGCATATATTATTGAGCAGGGAATACCATCACTGGCAAAAACAAATACGAGCAGGAAAAAAGGAAAGCCTGACCCACACACTCCCTCACATGCCTTGCCTCAAAGATGTTGGTAGTTGGAAGCTGTTTCAATAATGATAGCTCAAACTGATGACAGTGCTCTCTAGAACTGTCCTTGCAATTCACTCGTTTTATGTTCCCTTGGTCAAGCAGCCAATGAAGAAAAGGAAAGCCATTGCTATGGAGCAGGATATGACTGAATGTTGTCCAGCAGCGTATTTTCCTAATCTACACATGCAGCGCATCAGTCTTCAAAGGTTTATGTGCTGTAGTTGTCAAGGAGTTTGCTGCTAACTATAAAATAATAATCTCTGATACTGGAGAGCATGTAGAACAGGGATAGCTTTTTTTTTGCTTTTTATTTTTAGGAAGTACCAGGCATTGAACCCAGGACCTCGTATATGGGGAAGCTGCACTCAGCCACTGAGCTACATCCATTCCCATGAGAGTTGGGATTTTGTTTGTTTGTTTGTTTTTAGAGGTACTGGGGATCGAACCTAGGCCATCGTACATGGGGAAGCTGGCACTCAGCCACTTGAGCTACGTCTGCTCCCCAACAGGAATAACTTTTATACGTGAATGAAATATCTAACAGTCAGCTAACAATAACTGGAAGATGAAATATAAAAGCAAACTAGAAATACACCAACCTATAGAAAGTGTCATCAAGGAAACTTGCCTGTCTTGAACTTGACATTTGAATGGAGGGGGAAAAGTCTCCCTTAAGAATTCCTAACCGTGTGGGATTTGCAATCCAATTTTGCATTTCCAGTTTGGTCCAAATAAACCTCAAGCCAATCCAAGGCTTTGGGAAATATTTAACTCCCAATATCCTTCTTTTTCCAGTGATCAAAGCCTGATTCTTAGAAATGATCTAATACTTTATATTAACACTGCAATTTATTATATAATATCAATACCCACAGAAACCAGTACCACTTGAAGGTTTTATTAGCAAAGTAGCTATTGTGACTCTGTTCCTAGCTCTCCACAGAGTTAAGCCAATCAACTCTTCTGAGTCTCAGAATCCTTCAATTTTAGAGGGTTGAAGCAAGTTAATGACTGTAGGGTAAATGGAACTAACATTCTGAATCAAGTATCTATTATTTAAATTGTTTCTTATTTAATTCTCATAAATTTCTATAATATTTATATGATTATCATTGCCAATTTATAGGCGAGGAAACTGAATTATAGTATTTAAGTAATTTGCCCAAAGTTACAATAAGTAAATGGTGGTAAATTGAAAAGTGTAACTGAATCTGTTATAACTCCCCCCCCACCACCAACTTGATTATTATACTGTACACACTGCCTCATTAAGCTTCTTTCCATTCCTCACATGCTATTGTTATACCTTAATAAAAAAAAAATCAGCTTGTTTGCTGTCCTATAGTTAATAATATGCTCTTAATATATATCACTATATTTAATTCCCTCCCCAATAAAAGTTTGACACAATGAAATCTCCATTCAAAAATTAATATCTCAATGTGAATAAAGGTTCTGAAAGCAATTGTGACTGGCTTTTAGGGGAAAGGAGAAAAGTTGTTCATTCCTTCCTGAATTATTTTAGAGGGCCTGCTATGTTCTGGAGCTTTTGGATATACTGGTGAAGAAGTCAGTCAGGATCATTGCTCTTATGAAGCGTACGTTATATTAGGGAAAGACAATGAACAAAGCAGAAAAGTAAGTAATAGCACTTAAGAAAATGGTAGGTGCTGTTTAAAAAAAAAAAAAAAACAGAACAAAAGCATGGAGAGTGACTGGTGGTAAGAGGAGACTATTTTAGCAGGCAGATCTGGCACTGCCAGTCTGAGATGGTGAGGCTTGAGAAGAGGTCTGAATACTGAACAAAAAGCTAAGACTTGAGGTCTCAGAAAGAACTTTACAGCCAAAGGGAACAACAACCGTGAAGACCCTAAGGTAGGAGAGTGCTAGATTTGTTCAAGAATTAATTAATGGCTGGAGGATGAGTCTGAGGCAATTTCAGAGAGGTGCACTGGGCTAGGTCACATGAGGTCTTACAGGCCACTGGAAGCTACTAGAGTGGTTTTATCAATCACTCAAGCTACTCTTTGAAGAATGGAATTACAAAAATAGTTCAGGGAGTTCCCATATATCCCTCACCTATTTCCCCTCCCATGTTAACAGCTTACATAACCATAGTACAATGATCAAAATGAAGAAATTAACAAAACTACACACTTTATCCAGATTTTGCAGGATCCCACATTATATTTAGTTGCCGTGCTTCCTTAATCTCCTTCTATGACACTTCTCTTTTTTGGTGGGTGGGTGTGTGGGGGGGTGGGAACAAATCTTTTTAGTAGCATGTACACAACTCAAAAATTCCCATTTTAAACACTTTCAAGGGTACAATTCAGTAGTATTACTCATGATCACAATTTTGTACCACCAATCATTACCTCAACTTTTTCATCACCTCAAACAGCAACTCTGCATCATTAAGCAATGATTTCCCCTAACCCTGTCCTCCCCTGACCCCTTAATCTACTATCTGTCTCTATGAAATTTGTTTATTCTAGGTATTTCACATAAGCAAGAGCATACAATAGTTGTCTTTTTGTCTGATTTCACTTAACATGATGTCTTCAAGGTTCACATGTTATAGCATACATCAGACCTTCCTTTTAATGGCTGAATAATAGTCCACTGTGTGTATATACTGTATTTTGTTTATCCATTCATCTGTTGATGGGCACTTGGTTGCTTCCACTTTTTGACTATTGTGGAATAATACTGCTATGAACATTAGTATGCAAATATCTGTTCAAGTTCCTGCTTTCAATCCTTTTGGTTGTATACCAAGGAAAGGAATTGCCATGTCATGTGGTAATTCTATGTTCAACTTTCTGAGGAACCGTCAAACTGATTTCCACAGTAGGGTTGTACCATTTTAGAATGCCCCCAGCATTGTATAAGGGCTCCAATGTCTCCAAATTCTCACCAATGCTTGTTATACTCTGCTGTTTTTATTTTTTTATAATAGCCATCCTAATAGGTGTGAAGTGGTACCACATAGTGGTTATGATATGCATCTCCCCGATGGCCAATAATGTTGAGCATCTTTCATGTACTTATTCGCCATTTGTGTATTTTCTTTGGAGAAATGCCCAAGTTTTTTGCCTAGTTTTTAATTGGGTTATTTGTCTTCCTGTTTTTGAGTTGCAGGAGTTCTGGATATTAAGCCCTTATCAGATATATGATTAGCAGTTATTTTCTCCCATTCTGTAGGTTCTCTTTCCACTTTTTAAATAGTATCTGTATTAGTCAGCCAAAGGGGTGCTGATGCAAAAATACCAGAAATCTGTATTTGGGGTAGAAGCTTACAGCTACCAGGCCACAAAGTCTGTTGCCGCATGTTGGAGCAAGATGGCTGCCCATGTCAGCAAGGGTTCAGGCTTCCTCTTCCTCTTAAGGCTCATGGTCCCAGCTTCTTCCAATATCAGCTATAGGCTAGGATAAGTCCCATCTCTCTCCTGGGGCTCGTATCTCTCTGGGCTCAGCTGCCCTGCTCTCTCCAAAAGGTAAGCTGTAAACTATCAGGAGAACAGCTTCTCTCTTCCCAGGGCCTCTGCTGTGTCTAATGGAGCCTCCTCTCTTTCCTCACATATCTGCTTCTCTGTGTGCTTACTTCCCAGGCTCCAGGATCAAAACTCCAACTGTCTCCTCTGCCATGTCATTTTCTTTGTGAGTCACCGCCCACGTCCTACTGACTTGGCCTAATCAAAGCCCTAATCATAATTTAATCAAGCAAAAGTGAAACCTCTGAATCCAATACAATCTAATATGGCCAGAGGAAAAGACCAATTCACAAACATAATCCAATATCTATTTTTGGAATTCATAAAAAATATCATACTGCTACAGTATCCTTTGATATACCAAAGTTTTAAATTTATATGAAATCTATTTTATCTTATTTTTCTTTTATTGATTGTGCTTTTGGTGTCACTACCAAGTCCAAGGTTATGAAGGTTTCCTCCTATGGTTTCTTGTAAGAGTTTTACAGTTTTAGCTCTTTAAGTTCTTCATCCAATTGGAATTAAATTTTATATATGATGTGAGGTAGGTGTCCAGCTTCATTCTTTTACAAGTGGATATCAGTTTTGCCAGCACTATTTGTTGAAGAGACTGTTCTTTCCCCAATTAATATGCTTGGCACCCTTGTCAAAAACCAGTTGACCACAGATATATAGGTTTATTTCTGAATTCTTCAATTCTATACCATTGGTCTCTATGTCTATCTTTACGACAGTACCACACTGTTTAGATTACTATGCTTTAAAGAAAGTTTTGAAATCAAGAAGTTGAGCTCCAACTTTGTTCTTCATTTGCAGTAATTATCTGGCTATTTGGGGCCACTTGCAATGCTATATGAATTTGAGGATTCGCTTTTCCTTTTCTGCAAAAAAGGATGCTGGAATGTTGATAGATATTGTATTAAATCTGTAGCTCACTTTGGTTAGTATTGACATCATAATATTATTAAGTCCTACTATCCATGAGCATGGGATGTATTGCCATTTATTTAGGTCTTCTTTAATTTCTTTCAGCAGTGCTTTGTAGTTTTCATTGTAAAACTTCTTTACCTTCTTGGTTAAATTTACTCCTAGGTATTCTTTTAGGAGCTATTGCTAACGAAACATATATTTTAAAAATATATCCTATTTCAGAATATTCTTTGCTGGTGAATAGAAACACAACTAATTTCTTTTAGGAACTATTGCTAATGAAACATATATTTTTGTTTTGTTTTGTTTTTAAACAATTTATTGAAGTATATTATTCTTACCTGAACATACATAAACTATAAGTGTTCAGTAAACATTGTGAACTTACAAAACAAACAAGCATAACATCGTGCAGGGCTCCCATACATCACCCCCCGATAAACACCCTGCCTTGTGAAACATTTGTTAACAAATCATGAAAGAGCATCGTCAAAGTATTACTACTAACTATAGTCCAAATCTTACTCCCCTTTACATTTTTTTAAGGATTTATTTATTTACTTACTTTTATCCATTTTTATACCCCCACCCCACCCCCAGGTTTTGCTGTTTCTGTGTCCATTCACTGGGCAACTCTCTGTGTCTGTTTCCTGCCCTCTCTTCTCATCCTTCTCCTCCTGTCTTCACTGGGATTCCATCCTTGGAACCTCCGATGTGGGAGAGAGGCATCCTGCCACCTGCACCACCTTAGTTCCTGGTATTTTGGTGCGTCTCGTCTTGGCTCTCCCTTGTGTCACTCTCCTGTTACGTCATCATCTTGCCGCGTGGCTCGTGGGGCCTGGCAGCGCACCCGCACACAGGGCCTGGGGGGCTCACCTGCTTGCGGGGCCGGCGGCATACCTGTGCACAGGGCCTGGGGGATTCACCGGCATGTGGAGCCTGGGGCACTCACCCGCTCATGGGATCTGGCGGCGCACCTGCTCATGGGACCTGGCGGCCCACGCCCCTTCTATATTTTTCTTTTTTTACTTTTTACCGGAAGGTCCCGGGGATCGAACCCAGGTCCCTCCATATGGGAGACGGACGCCCAACCATTTGACCACATCCGCCCCCTGCTATATCTCTTAAGGTTGACCAAGACACCTAGAGTCACAGTCATTTCCCACGCTAGGTCTGGGGACACATACATGGTTTCTAATATAGCAAATGTGTAGCCTACCCTGATTATCACAAATTCAGGACAGTGAGAATATTCGCAACGAAACATATATTTTAAAAATATATCCCATTTCAGAATATTCTTTGCAGGTGAATAGAAACACAACTAATTTTTGCATGTAAATTAGGTAACCTGCAACTTTGCTGAATTCATTTATTAACTCTAGTAGTTTTCTTGTGGATTCTTTGGGATTTTTGAAATCAGGGATCATATCAGCTGCAAATAAAAGTAGTTTTACTTCTTCCTTTCCAGTGTAGATGCCCTTTATTTCTTTTTCTTGCCTAATTTCTCTGACAAGACTTCTAATACAATGTTGAATAGCTGTGGTAAAAGCAGGCATCCTTGTCCTGTACCTGATCTTAGGGAGAAAGCTTTCAGTCTTTTACCATTGAGTATAATGTTGGCTATGAGCTTTTGATATGTGCCCTTTAACATGAAGAAGTTCCCTTCTATTCCAAGTTTTCTGAGGGTTTTTTTTGTGTGTGTTTTTTTTTTTTTTTTCGAGAAAAGTTGCTGGATTTTATCAAATGTCTTTTCTGCATCAATTGAAATGAGCATGTGTTCCCGCCCCCCTTTTTTTTCCTCTTACTATCGTGGTTTACATTGGTTGATTTTCTTATTTTGAACCACCCTTTCATTTCTGGGATAAATCCCACTTGAACATGGTGTGTAATCCTTTTAGTATGCTCTGGGATTCAATTTGAAGATTTTTACATCTATAGTCATAAGAGATATCGGTCTGTAGTTTTCTTTTCTTGTGATATCTTTATCTGACTTTGGTATTAGTGTAATGTTGGCCTCATAGAATAAGTTAAGAGGAATTCCCTCCTCTTCAATTTTTTGGAAAAGTTTGAGAAAGATTGGTGTTAATTCTTCTTTGAATGTTTGGTAGAATTCACTGGTGAAGCCATATGGACTTTTCTTTATTGGGAGGTTTTTGATTATTGATTCAATCTCTTTAATTGTTATTGGTCTATTGAGATCTTCTATTTCTTTTTGAGTCAGTTTAGGTAAGTTGTGTGTTTCTAAGAATTTGTCCATTTCCTTAGGATTATCTCATTTGTTGGCATACAGTTGTTCATAGGATTTTCTTATAATCCTTTTAATTTCTGCAAGATCAGTAGTAATGTCTACCCTTTCATTTTGAATTTTAGTTATTTGTGTCTTTTTTTTTCCTTCATCACCCAGTCTAAAGGTTTGTAAATTTTACTGATCTTTTCAAATAACCCTCTTTTGATTTTATTGATTCTCTCAATTGTTTTTCTAGTCTCTATCTCATTTATCTATGCTCTACTCTTTTTTTTTTTTTCTTTCCTTCTACTAACTTTAGGTTTAGTTTGCTCTGCTTTTTCTAGTAACTCCACATGTAAAGTTAGATTATTGATTTGTGATCTTTATTTTTAAAAATAGACATTAATAGCTATCAGTTTCCCTCTAAGCATCGCCTTCACTGCATCCCATAGTTTTTTTTTTTAATTAATTCAGGGGAGAGCGCGAACGCAGTCCCCCACTACCACAAATCATGCAGTCGAGTTTCCCACACTTGGGGAAATCGCAGGGGTCAGCACATCCGGAGTGCAATGGACAAGCCTCGCCCTGGGAAAACCACCCTCGCGATCACGGTATCTCCCCTGCCAGGTAAGTATCCCGTAGTTTTTTATGTTGGGTTTTCTTGTTCATTCATCTCAAGGTATTTTCTAATTTCCTTTGTGATTTCTTCTTTGATGCACTGATTATTAAAGAGAGTGTTGTTTAATTTCCACATATTTTAATATTTCCAGTTTTCCTTCTGTTATTGATTTCTAACTTCATTCCATTGCGGTCAGAGAAGATGCTTTGTATAATTTCAATCTTTTTAAATTTATTAAGACTTGTTTTGTAGTCTCACATGTGATATATCCAGGAGAATGATCCATGTGCTCTTGAGAAGTATGTGTATTTTGCTTTTATTGGGTAGGGTGTTCTGTATATATCTGCTATATCCACTTCATTTATAATATTTTAAAAGTCCTCTGTTTCCTTATTCAGACTCTGTCTAGAAGTTCTAACCATTATTGAAAGTGGTATAATTACTTCTATTCCCTTCGGTTTTGTCAATGTTGGCTTCATGTATATTGGGACTCTGTAATTAGATGCATATGTTTTTGATTGTTATGTCTTCTTGGTGGATTGAACCTTTTATAAATATCCTTCTTTGTATCTTGCAATAGATTCACTCCAAGTCTATTTCATCTGATATTAGTATAGCCACCCTGAAGTCTTTTGCTTACTACTTGTAAGGTATATTTTTTCCATCCTTTTGCTTTCAACTATTTGTGTCTTTAGGTCTAAGGTGAATCTCTTGTAAACAACATATAACTTTATTGTGCTTTTCAAAAATCCATTCTGCCAATTTATATCTTTTAGTTGGAGAATATAATCCACTTAGATTCAAAGTAATTACTGATAAGACAGGACTTACTTCAGCCATTTTTCCTTTGTTTTATTTTGTTGTTGTTGCTGTTTTGTTTTTTGTACATCCTATACCTTTTTTGGCCCTTATCCCCTCTATTGCAGCCTTCTGGTATAGAGTAGATATTTTGTAGTGAAACAGATTGTGGTTACAAAGAGGTATATATTTAACATGTGAAATCTATATTAAACTTGTTTGAAATGATACCAACTTAACTTCAATCAGATATACCATCTCTGTTCCTATTCCTTTCAGTCCCCCCTCTTTATATTGTTCTTCTCACACATTACCTCTATATTGAAAACATACAACTATGATTATTTCTTATTCAGTTGTATTCTAAATCTTGTAAGAAATTAAAAGTAGAGATACATGCCAAGAACACTATAGTATTTATCCAGAGATGTTTATTTCTTCATATGACTCCAAGCTACATTCCAGTTTCCTTCCTTTCAACCCGAAGAACTCCCTTCAGTGTTTTATCTACATTGTATTCCTTTTTTGTCCCTCATTTCCTCCATTGCAGGCTTCTAGTGTAGAGTAACAAACTGCCTCAGCTTTGGTTTATATTGAAATATCTTAAACTGTTCTTCATTTTTGAAGGATAGTTTTGGACGATATAGAATACTTGGCTGGCAAGTTTTTTCATTCAGTACTTGAAATATGCTGTCCTACTGCCTTCTTGAGAAATCACCACTCAGTGTTCTTGAGGATCCCTTCTACATGATAAGTTGCTTCTCTTTTGCTGCTTTCAGAATTTTCTCTTTATCTTTATTGATATTTTGATTATGATGTCTTGGAGTAGTTCTATGTGGATTTATCCTGGGCTTCTAGGATGTATATATTCATTTCTTTCATCAATTTTGGGAAGCTTTTGATCATTATTTCTTCAAAAAAATTCTCTTTCTCTTTCTCTCCTCCTTTTGGGACTCCCATAATGCATATATTTTTATGCTTCAGGTTGTCCCACAGGTCATTTAGGCTCTTCTCACATTTTTCTTTTGTTTTTCTTTCTGCTCTTCAGGCTGAATTATTCTGTCTTCTAGTTCACTGATTCTTTCTTCTGCCTGTTCAAATCTCTTGTTGAACCTCTACTGTATTTTTAATCTCTGTTGTTGCATTTTTCATCCCAAAAAGCCTGTTTGGTTCCTTTTTAAAATTTTTAATTCCATCATTTGTTCATGCACTGTCTTCTTGATTTCCCATATTTTTACATCTATGTTTTCCTTTATCTCACTGAATTTATTTAGAAGAATTGCCTCTTTAATGTCATGTTTGAAGCATATTTAATTAGTTATTCCAATGTCTGTGTTTCTTCATTGGCTTTATTTTGTTCCTTTTAATGGAATGTCTCTTTCAGTTTGTTTGTATGTCTTGTGATATTTTCTTGATATCTGTGCATCTGATTATTTTGATGTGCTAACTCTGGAAGTCAGATTCTCCTTCTTACCTAAAGTTTTAGTGTAGATTGCTCTGTGTTGAGCATATTCTTCCACACTTGGCCCAATTTATACTGAAACTATAGTACTGTCTGTGATGAACAGTTAGAGGTTAGGTTATTCTCAGGTGTCTCTGAGTCTTTCTCTTGCCCTGGTCATAATCAGAAGCTTTCAAGAATTCCCTAGAGGGAAGTGGATGTAGCTCAAGCAGTTGGTCGCTGCCTACCACCTGGGTTTGGTTCCCAGTGCCTCCTAAAGAAGATGAGCACGATAGCGAACTGACACAATGGGCTGGCATGGTGAGCTGATGCATAGGATGATGCAATGAGATGACACAACGAAGAGACACAACAAGGGAACACAATGAGAAACACAACAAATGGGGAGCAGAGGTGACTCAAGTGATTAGGTGCCCTCTCCCACATGCGAGGTCCCAGATTCAATTCTCAGTGCTTTCTAAAAAGAAGATGAGCACAGAACTAATGGACACAGAGAGCACACAGTGGGTGTAATGAGGTGGGGAGGGGAGAAATCAATAAATAAAGTAAACTTAAAAAAAAAAAAAAAAGAATTCCCTAGAATGTGTGACTGTTTCTCTGTGGCTCAGTGGCCCCTTTCTATGCCACTTATCTGTCCCCACTATCTTCCAGATTAGGTGACCCAGACCCACACCCCGAGTCATTCTTGCATGGTGTCAATTGGGGTTGATGTAGAAAGACACCCAATATTTTCATTTAGGTGCACCAGTAATCAGGCCCAAGGACCTGAACAAACTGCATGAGGGCTGCCAATCCACCGCCATGGGTAGATCAGACTCCAGGAACCTACATTTGATACATGCAGGCCTTCAAGTCGCTGCCATGAGTTGCACAAACTACTGTGCAGATCTGAGCATGGGGGAGGAGCCTGGACTGGTAGACTTGTCCTGTAGCTCTTCTACCATTTTCAGTTGTTGTTGTTTTTCTTATACAGCATTCATTGAGTTGTTCTCTAGTCTTGATCATTTTCCAGAATTCTGAGAAAGTTGATTCTGCATTTTTTCACTGTTTCTAAGGGGACATTTTCACCAGCAAGTCTTACTCTGCCATATTGATGATGTCACATCTCTCTCTGACACTTCTTTGGTCTTTCCTTCTCTTTCATGACCTTGACATTTTTGAAGATCAATTGACAGTTATTTTTGTAGAATGTTCCATAATTTGTCTGATGTTTTCTCATGATTAGTTTGAGGTTATGCATATTTGGAAATTTAGGAAATAATAACACAAAAGTGATGTTTCCATCTCTGAACTTCATCATATCAGAGGGAACATGATGCTATTATGTCTTATTTTCTTTTATAAAATTTTATTGGGGAGCAGATGTGGTTCAAGCAATTGAATACCCACCTCCCACATGGGAGGTCCCGGGTTCAGTTCCCAGTGTCTCTTAAAGAAGACAAACAAACACCAAGCAGACAACAAGCAGACATTGGGCAAAAACAACAAGCAGACAATGAGGAAAAAAAACAACAACAAGCAGGACAATGACCAGACAACAAGCAAAAACAAATGAGCAGGGAGCATATGTGACTCAAGCAGTTGAGCGTCTGCCTACCACATGGGAGGTCCTAGATTTGGTTTCCGGTGCCTCCTGAAAAAAACAAACAAACAGACAACAAGCAGACAATGAGCAAATAAATAAATAAATAAATAACAATGAGCAAACAGATGAGGGAGCCATCTTGGAGGGGGAGGAATTTTTATTGAAATATATCATTCATACATGAACATACATAAACAATAAGTGAATAGTAAAAGTTGTGAACTTACAAAAAAAACATGCATATCATCATACAGGGTTCCCATACATCACACTACCACAAACACCTTACATTATTGTAAAACTTTTGTCACAAACTGTGAAATAGCCTCGTCAAAATATTGCTGCTAACTATAGCCCATATCTTACATTTAGTGTATTTTCTCCCCAACTCACCCAATTATTAACACCTTGTATTGGTATTATACATTTGTTATAGTTCATGACAGAATATTCTCGTATTTGCTTGTAAACCACAGTCCATCTTCCACCACTGGTTTCCCTATATTATACAACCCCATGTTTTGTACAATCCATTCAAAGTGTACACTCAGTAACTCTTATTTTCATTACAGAGTTATACTCTCATCACCTCAGTCACTTTGAGAATATTTTCATTTACTCCAAAAGGAAAAATCTTATACCTAAATATACTCCCCTATAGTTGTCATTTAAAATCGATATATCTTCTTTGCCATTGCTGCAAAAATATTACAATGTTACTGTTAACTGTTGTCCATAAATTATATTAGTAGTAATTTTCCCATGTATTACCATATTTTAATACTTTGTAAAAGAAGAACATTCTTATATTTTTACTATTAACTACAATCTTCGTCCACCACCAAAATCACTGTTATAAATAACCTAGTCTGTAGCTTCATTTCAAGTGACATTTACGTCCACAGATTACCCCTTTCAGCCACAATCTCATTTATAAATCAGCAATGTTAGTTATACTCACTATAATGTGTTACCATCAACTCTATTCATTTCCGCACTTTTACAATAAACCTTATTAAAAGTTCTATATACATTATCAGCTCCCATTCTCAACCCACATTCTGCTTCCTAGTAACCTATACTCTGAGCGAACTCCTTGAATTTACTCATTATATTTAGTTCATATTAGTGAGACCATTCATACTTCCTCTGTGCCCGGCTTATTTCATTCAACATAATGGCCTCAAGGTTCATCTATGTTGTCATATGCATGTTCTCATATGTCTGATTAATGATGATATTATGTTAGTATTTAATTAAATTAGTTTAATTATGTTAAGATTTAGCTTAGCATCCATTAGTAGATCCTGCCTGCAGTGGTTAGTACTGTAGTTTTTATTCTGCTTTGACTGCTACAGGAGAGGGGAAGCAGAAGACAAAATCTGAGAGTAAAAAAGACCCAACATCACTATATTAATACTGAACCAAATAGATTTTATAAAAAGTCATACCAAAAAAAAAAAAAATCATACTGGAGATAGGAGTCACTATCTAATAAAATACTTGATTTAATAATAAATAATAAAATACTTGATTTAACAGGAGGATGCCATAATTATATACATGTATTTACAAATAACATACCCACAAATTATATAAAACAAAAATTGTCAAAACCAGAAGACAAAATAGGTAAATCCGCTATCACTTGGATAACATTAGCACATTCCTCTTTTACTTCATAGATCAAGCAGTAGGAATGTGGAGATTCTAATAACAGGTTTGCTATATACATATACATATACATATATTTTAATCACTCAAAATATATTTTAAAAACTTGCAATATAGGTCAAAACAATAAGTAGAAACCTATAGTTTAATTGATTACATTAGAAAAAATTTTTAAATAAATTTGATGTAGTAAGACTCTACTCTAAGAAGTTAAAAAAGAACAAAAGAAAAATGTAGAAGAATAGAATTATAAAACTAAATTTGAAATTTGTAAAATAGAAAGCAAAGATACAGTAGAGTGGATTAGCAAAGCCAACAGTTTATTCTGTGGAAATATTAATAAAATTGATAACATCCTGTCAGACTGATCAAGATCAAAAGACACATTTTTTTAAAAATCAGTTCTCAAAGCTGACTTAAAAAGAATTAGAAAACTTGAAATTTCCCATTGCTATTTAAGGTATTGAAGTATTAATTTTAAAACATAAGACAAACAACAAAAGAATACTAAGCACATCAATGTAGAGAATATAAATCACTCTAATGTACAGAAAGGATAATTTGATGTAGGGAATTCATCTTTCTAAAATTACTGCAAGTACTGAAGGGCAGATTTGTGTTCATGAATGTTTTGTTCCCATTTTCTTATAGTTCTAATAAATTTTCATTTCCTTCTCTTTCTCATATGCCTGTGTGTTTACTTATGTATTTATTTTATTTATATACATGTTTATAATAGTTTATAAAAGCATTGTCCATATATATTTGTAGACATAAATTTCAATCACGATACATTAGCGTTATATATTCATATCTAATTCTAAATGTTTATAAAAGATGTATTTATTGACATTATTCTCTTTTCCCACTGCTGTGAATTCCATTTGGACCTTTGTGGCTGTTGGTTGCTTACAGTTACCTGCATTTACTAATTTGCTCATCATTTTCTTGTTGCTTTATCTAAAGTGTCATTTGTTAACTAATATAATCACAAATACCTTTTGAAAGAATGGAATTTCAATAAACCCAAAAAATAAAATATAAGTCATAAAACAGTATGGAAAAGCGTATAGTTAGGAGACTTCCCTGTGTTCAGCATATGGTTTATGGTATTTAAACCACAATTTATATTTCATTGAAATTAGATACCTGGAGTGTATATCAGCAGTCTTCTTGTGTGTCAATTCCTTTTAGTTCGTTCACTTCTGTCTATACCTAGTATGTGCTAAATATGTCTTGACACTGTGGTAGTTCTAGTATATCTAGAATTTCTAGCCCAGTGAGAAACACTTTCATTCCATGTTTATGCATTTTGATAAATATTAGCAATTTATATAGAGTGAAGAGCTATCAAACTGAGCTGTCAGAGACTACAATCTTTTGACACTCCTTAGTCCATCATCTTTTTGGCATGTTTTTATGGCTCGTTTCAAAAGGGATTTAGTTTAGTCCATAGTTGCATTCCCCCCTTAAGTTTGTTCATTGCTTAATCTTGTGGATTTTAGGATGGTGATGCCCACTCTGTTTCTGATTGAAAGGGGGCTTAGATCCCATATTATTATTCTAGCAGTGGAAGATCTTATAATATTAATATAAAGGCAATGGCCACCAGAGTTTCTGAGGGGAAAGAGAGGAAGGAATAGGTGTAACATGGGACATTTTGGGGACATTGGAATTTTTCTGAATGACATTGCAATGACAGATACAGGTCATTATATATTTTGTCAAAACCTGTAAAACTGTGTGGTGCAAAATGTAAACTATTGACTATGATTAGTAGCAGTGCTTCAATATGTGTCCATCAACTGTAACAAATGTACCACACTAATGATGATGTTATTGGGGGAAAGTGGGGGAGGGAGTGGGTCAGGGGTTCTCTGGGAATCCCCCTATATTTTTGATCTATCATTTATGGAGTCTAAAGCTTCTTTAAAAATAACATTTTAAAAATGAAAAAAAGGAGGGGTGGAATTTCGTCTGCAAGCTTGTGCTGAAAACACAGGGCACATCATTGTGAAGTCTGTAATCTTGGTGGACAAAATCATGTTGATTCTCCCTGAGGTAGAAAAGAAATCAAATGACTTCCTTCCCCTGAGTTCTCAGCTGGAGAGAAAGAACAAAACAATCTGTTCATTGCCCTCTATAGACATTTTAATCTAATCAAGGGCTGAATATTAATAATGTTTTTACAGGAAGAGTGACACCAGGAAGCTTTTCTAATTGGGAAAAAAATGAGAATGAAAATAAAGCAGTCTACTTCACAAATCTGAAGTTTCTGAAGGTGACTCATCAGGCAGGCATGTTAGGAATGCCTGGATGTTACCAAATGGCTGGTTTGGGTGTCAGGCTGGATTCTTGAGATCTGGGTTGAGGGATGGAGTCTCTCCTGTAGGCAAGACCTTCACTTAAACTTTTAGAGATCCAAGTCAATCTGGATCTGGGAGACTGTGGTCGTCCAGAGGGACATGGATAGTGCTGTGCTCTCCTCTGTTAGTTGACTTGTAGAAGTAGATTTGTCTGGACACTCTTCTCTGTATCCACTAGAGAGGTAACCCTGTCTGTCCTGGTGGGACTTCAGATTGATGCCACATTTCTGGGACAAATGTGCATGTGGGTGGTGAGTCCATGTATATGGACTTAGATGCCATCCATACCATCTTGTCTATTGCCTTTATTTATTAATTAATTAATTTATTTATTTATTTTTACAAATAATCATGTGCTACCTTATGAGCCTTTGTATTTAATATGTAACACAGTTAATTTTCATGTCATTTGGTTTTTCATGTAATTCTCTTATCTACCCAAGCCAGCTGTAAGTTCATTGAGAGCAGGAAACATGCTTTTTACTCTTTTGTTATCCCCACAGCATCTTCCTTGAATGTGGAATTCAAATACACTGTGAATTTCAAATGAGCAAAGGAATTCCATGTGATGGTCTTCTTATAAAAGAATATCATGAGCTAAGAAAACATCACGATGATGCATTTCCCATGAGCTCATCTTGTTTTCATTGGAACTGATGTCAAAACCTTGTTGGATGGGCAGTGTTGTTTTTGGTCTGTAGGTGGTCCTCACAATGAGCTAAACACAGCACACTTCTTCCTGGGGCATAAACATTGGTGATGCCTCTCTCTTGTTATTTTCTTACCATTGGATATTATCGCTGATCTCAAAAATAAAATTAATTTTAAAATTATCTAAAATATAAATGCCAATCAAAAATTGCTATTGAAAGTCTACTGTATCTATGGCCTAATTTTTTAAATTTAGTAGATGTCATAAAATCAACAGACTGTCACCAAAGATTGGAAATCCCTATAGTGTGTTAATGTGATTTGTAGTATACTTATTTGGAAATGCATTTAAGACTGAGTTTTTAAAGAGTGTGTCTTACTAATTCAACTTTCTTATACACAAAAACTGTGGCCCTAATAATCAGGTGGGCACTCCTGAGTTTAACAGCACTCTAAAGCAGTGTTTCTCAAACTGCCTTCCTTGGTACGCCAGTTTCTGGCAAGAAGTCAGTAGTGTTCAATGAAAACAAAGCTTCTTCAATTAAGTGCATTTGGGAAATAGTGCCTACTGTATCACTCACTCAAATACTCCCCAATGTATGTAATTATAGTAACAATTCTGAGAAGTCCTTCTGTTAAGAAATATACTTAACTTTATTTCCAAACTAATTTGACCTCTCCCCGCTTTTACTGTTAATGACCTACTAACATTTCAGAGGGCACTCTTGTTCCAAGGAGCACAATTTGGGAACATTCCCTAAGGAGTTTACTCTTTAATTCAGTTTTTTTTTTTTTGGATGACAGCAAAAGGATTAGTTGAGGAAAACTACACTTGCTCTCTGTAATGAGCAGTTTACTTGGAATATGTTCATTGGTACAATTGCTAGCCTCCCCTTCTTAAGAAGCAGGTAATAATCTGTAACCAGTGTTGTAAGAGAAGAGTTCTGTTCTATCTAATATTTGTCTTTTCCCCACCTCTTCCCTGCTCACTCTTCTTACCTATGTTTTTTTGCCAAGGAGTATTTACTTTTTGTTTCTTGTCCTATGTTACCGAACGTAGGCAAGTTATTAATATTTTCTTTAGTCAGCTCCGGAATGGCGTGTTGCTCAATCTCTTACTTTTTTCAACCTAGGCATTCTTTTTGTTCTTTCTGCAAGATCAGTATTCTGTGATGTTTGGGGCTAGAGTGAGAAAGAGAGAGAAAGATACTAACTGCCCCTTTGATAATGTCTTTCCCTATATCTTCCAGAATATTTATGAACCTCTGACTTCAATTTCTCTCCTTGACTGGCTGCATCACCTCACCCCATAAACATGTTGAAGTCTCCCTTATGCTAAAATCGAACAAACTCTCCTGACTCTGCTTGGGGATAGCATTATTCCTCTCTTTCTGTTCTCAGCCAAATTTCTGGGAAAAACTTATTTTACCCTTTCTACTTGCAGCTCCAATATACTCATTTCTCTGCTATCTAGTTTATACCACCATCTCCCCCAGCTCAATCAACTGATATTGTCCTAAGAACACAAAAGCCATGTCTCCATTATTATCTTGCTTGATCTTTCTGCTGCAACTGACCCACTGACCAGGGCCTTTGTGAACTCAATGTTCTCCTGGCTTTAGTTGTACAATACCTTCCTGGTTAATTGGCTTGGTCCCTTCATGGGCTTCTTGTCTATCCACCCCTAAATTTGGAATTCCCCAGTATCTGCTCTGGTTCACTTTTCTCATTCAACTTGTTCTTTTAGCATCCGTTTCTTTGCTGACAACTTCCAGTTGTCTATTTCCCCCACAATCATCTTCGCTAAATCTCAGATTCACACAATAAAGTGTCTCTGGGACACCAGGGCTTGGATACTCCATGTAAACTCACACTCAGCATATCCAACATGGAACTTTCCATGCCTTCTTCCGACCTCACACAGAAAATTTATTCTTCCATTTGTAATCCTGTCACCAGTTGGTGGTAATATCACAGTCTCTTCACCCCAACCAGAGACCTGTGTTCTACCTCCATGCAGTCAGCCTTTTCTCTTCTCTTATCCCCGCCCTCAACACCTATAAATAACTTAGCCACCGGGCCAAATGGAATAGCCTTCTATCTTTGATTTCATTCACTCAAGTTCATTGCCCATACAGCTGCTAAAATAATCCATCTAAAACCCAAATCTGGCCAAGTCATTGCTCTGCTTAATGGCTAGTCAGCTAAAATCTAATGAAAAGTCCTTGCCTACAGCAGCAGTTTTCTTTCTGATGATCCATAAATTCTTCACTCTCTCAACTCCATGTCTCTATGAGGCCAAATTTTCTTCTTATATTTTGATAAAAACAAAATTACACAACAGATTGAATACAAAAACAGATTTGAGAACCCAGCTGCCCTATGTTAAGACAGACATTAAAGAGATTTGTACAAATATAAAGCAGTGTCACTCTTCTCACTAAATTTGGGATTGGGGGGGTATATGAAATTGTTTTTCATAAAATATGTTATTTATGTTAACATGTAATGGATTTATTATTGCTATTTTTAAATGAATTAATTTTTTAACTTCCTTTTAGCTTAAATTTCTAATACAGTAAATATGGATTAATATAATCCACATAATATAAACTCTTTGGGGTCCTCAATAATTTTTAAGGTGTAAAATAACCCTGAAACCAAACATTTTGAGAACTGCTGATCTAAAGGGATCAGCAAGCCTCCTTTGTATGCAGGCATCTACTCAGTTTCAGTTACTTAATATACATACTCATCCATGATTTATATAACAAATCATAATGTCATATCCCTAATCTACATCTCACTCAATTCTGGAGTCACCTGCTTGAGAAAGGAGCCCTCGAGCCCCCATATGGATTATGTATTTTTTTTCTGTGCTCTCATTGTACTAAAATTACATGTTTTTTACATCTAAAGGATTGTCAACTCGTAAGGAAGTTACTATATTTTATTCACTTTTATATCTCAGTTCCTAGCTCAGTATTTCAAGATAATAAATAACTGACTGTTCACATATCAAACACAGATTTATGGTTGATTTTCAAGAAACTTTGAGTCTTTGTGGCTTGTTTTCTTCCTGCTGCTCCCAAAGTTGGGTCAGTTTCACATTTTCTTAATCCATGATCACAAATCAGCCATTTCATATATTTATTCATCCATTCAGCAAATATTTACTGAATACCTGCTGTGTCTCAGGCACCAGAGTGGTTTACAGTGGGGAAACAAAATAGACACATGCTCTTCCCATGTCTTCCAAAACTCTATATTGCACAAATAAATACATAATATGTACTTGTAAATGTTCATATGTGTTATTAGAAGAAAGAATACTGCTATTAGAGACGCTAAGGAGAGGGGAATCTTTTTTAGATGGTTTGAAAATTGGAGAAGAATTCTATCAGAGGATGATATTTAAGCTGAAACTGAAAATAACTATATGTAAGAGTAGAGGAAATAACAGCAGCTGTGAAAGCCCTGATACAGTAAAACCTTGGTATATTTGAAGACCTAAAAGGTAATCAATGTTGTGGAGTAAACAAGAGGTAGAAGAGCCTGGCTTAAAGCTGAAGAGATAGGCAGACAACCAAGGTTCATAGGACCTCATAGGTAGAGTGATTGCAACTTATTATCTATACTAGGACATTTTGAGAAGGAAAGGAATTGTTCTTAATAAGTAGTC